>BTHU01000014.1:89564730-89967230 GCA_036184795.1 Tokudaia tokunoshimensis
TTAAAGTTTCAAAATGACCCATCATTTCAGCATCTTGCCTGGGCAGAGGTTAGCCTCCTTAGATATGTGTAGTCCAATGTAGTATGTAAGGTTAGAAGAACATTCTGCCTTCCCAAACTGCCCCAGGCTGGACTGGGCTGTTGTAAGAGAAGCTTCAAGAATATTTACCCAGTGTATCTGGCAAGGCTCCACAAGCCATCCAAAGAAAGGACTGGAAACGCTGCAGAAACCAGAGATCACTAGGAGGAGCATTGGTTGTTCTTCAATAATAATCCAAAACAGAACTAATAGCCTTCCTATGTGCTAGGAACAATCCTAATTCCTTTATGTTCTTCATGCAGTTGATTTTCCATTTCACAAGTAAGAAACTGAGGCAACAAGAGATTAAGAATCTGACCGTTTGCAGAAGCCATCACTTGCAGAGAGACAACTTGAAGGCAGTTGTCTGACTGGTTTGGGGGACTCTGGTTAGTCAGGCTGCAGTATCTGGGCAAGCATCATTTTCTCAAACTCCACATGAGTATTCTGTACAAGACAGCAAGCTCTGCTTTCCAAAGACACAGTTGCTACTGACAATTCACAAAGCATGGATGTGTGGGGAACAATCATTCCCAGGCTGCATAGGTCTACTATTTATATGAAGCTATTTAACTTAATTACAAATAATTTAGGCTACAGATGGGAGCAAAGCAACATTAAGGATCTTGATTTTGAAACCGTTCTAAAATAGCTTTTAAAATCTTGGAGGCAAATTGTCTTTCCAAATGGAAATGAATGTGTGAGGCGGCTAAGTCTTAAAGTTATCAGCATCTTTTGCTGAGCCCTCATCTATTTCCTTTGTCATTTAGGCAAAGTACAGTCTTTAATTTTAGCTCTGTGATCAGAGAGGAAACTCAAGACGCTTGCTACTCCAATCACTGACTGTTCCTGGAGTGAGGAATGGTGGCTCCGCACCTATAACTAAAGGACATCACACCCGCTTAATGGTTTCAGGCAAATGTGGACCAAGTACGAATGAAGAGTCTGAGCATGCCCACATGCACACACATGCACACACATGCATGTCCACACAGTTCAAAAAAGAGGTGCAGCCTCATCCATCCCTGTTCCACGGTACCTGTAAGGCTCCATTCCTGAAGACAGAGCCAGGAAACATGTTTTTAGGAATTCAGAGTATCATGTTTCATAATTTGATTTAAATCAATTATCCCATCCTTCCCTGGAACAGGCACAAGCTCCAAAAATACAAAATGTAAATGGAACCAGCTGCAGCCTTTGGCCAGGATGGATTTCAGTCGGTGCAATCAGCCTCCTTTCGAAGTACATTATTGCTGAGGCCCAGAGATTGTGTGAAGCACTTCCAGTGCCCTGGAAAGGACTACAAAGGTAACCAGTTATGGAAGAGGTGAAGTAGAAAGAGCTAATCTTTTCTGTCCTGGTTTGTTTTGCCCTAAACTCTTAAAATAATTCATCTTTCCTCTGGGGAAGACTAGGACACTCATGTCTATTATTGGCAGCCTTCAAACATGGCCTTTAATATATGGATATTTACTAAACCACATAATCACCCTGCGTTATCCCATTACAGGGCTCAACCTTGCTGAGCTCTGCAGCCCTGGGTGTGAAGATCAATTGTGAGAGGTTTCCATGTGTTTACAAAGGAGGGCATGAACGCACTCAGCAATCACGCATGTCATTTGGGCCCCAACACGCTGCCCAACAAATGGATCCCATGCACAGGATTTGGCATCCATCCACTGAAATCCTTTGCTTTAATTGATTTAAAATGATAATTCAATTAAAATAATTATTCTAATCAGGCTTTGTATCTTTTTTGGCAAGTTCCATGGAGGCCTCTGCCCACAATGTTATTTTAGTATTTTCTTTATTTGTTTTCTCACCCAGATGACTTCGGTTCTCTAAATCTTTGGAAAAGTTTATGTCATTGCGTAATCCCTGCACCTTTCTGGAGTTTTTCCATGCAGGAACAGGGAATGAGAAAAGTAAAACATCCTAGAGGGATGTTATGCTTTGAGCTGTGGCCAACACGATGAAGAAGTTACTGGGCATGTGAGTGGTAGAAGTCAGCCATCCATTCATCAACAATGCAGTCTTCAAGGTGGCCAGCTGAGGTTATAGCTGTAAGGAGAGAGGATGGTGGTATCTTCCTCCCACTTACTCTCATCTCCCCTGCCCCCCATTTTTCTTCCCATGACTATTGTATACTTGACATGTATAACATCCATGTAGAGCTGAGGAATTTGTATATCACCCTAATAGTGATCCCATTCTCCTGTGCAACTGTCTTGGCAAGCATGTCAGACAGACAGACAGACAGATGAGCAGACAGCCAGTTGGATGGATGTGACAGTGGAGCATAAAGCAGCCAAGGTAATGGGCAGTTAGCTTGGCAGTTGTAGCAGAACGTCAACATCTTCCAATTGGAATACCATATAAAAAATGTGAATGGTTGAGAAATGAACACTTCTAGGTCTTAATTTTTAGCACATAAAAATTTGCAAAGATCCTAGGCCATGGGTTTACACAATGGCCTGGGAATTTAGATGTGATTTTTCTCCACCCCTTGCCATGAACATAGGCTTGCTGTAAGACTTGATGCAGACGAGGTGGGCCCCTTTCTGGAGCTGCTCTGAGATGAGCAGTGGACCAGGAGCCTGGACACTAATTTGCCAGCTCTGATGCCGATTAGCTGGAAGACTTTAGAAAAATCCTTTTTATCTTTATGGGATTCAGTGTGACCACCAGACCATATGAGCTATAAAATTAAATTCAGATTCTTATGTCTACTTTTAGCCACAAGAACCCAATTTTTTTGTGACTGCAATATTATTCCCACTTGAATTTTGTCTCTAAAAGAAAAAACAGGGCTCCAGCAAGGCAACAGACTAGGCTTGCTTATACCTTCCTGGCAGAAATTCAAGCTTCTCAATTTAAGGGAATGCCTGTTTATCAACATATTTGTAAGTGTAATTCAAAAGGAAATAACCCTGCAGTTTCATTGAGGATGCTTTGCTACAGTGTCCATTTTATAGACATATAAAACATACACCAGACATATGTCATGTGGGCCTGCTCTTATGCCTGGATATACAAGCATACACTGAGGAAAGGGAGAAGACACAGCAGCAGTCAAGAGGATGTCACACCTGGTCCCCAGACTCCTAGCTGCAGCACTGCCTCCTGCTTTAAGTAGGACACATTTCAGGACTTACACCGAGAATGGACCAGGGGATGAGATGGCTCAGTAGGAAACAGCACCTAGCACCAAGCCTGGTGATCTGAATTTCATCCCTAGGACCCACATACACATTGTCCTCTGACCTCCACATGGTACACACACACACACAGAGAGAGAGAGAGAGAGAGAGAGAGAGAGAGAGAGAGAGAGAGAGAGAGAGAAATGTTATTTGAAAGACTTTTTGTGGGGGAAAACCTGAGGATCTGTGGGAAAAGAAAGGTCATTAAACTTCATTCGAAAGAAAATGAGGTCAACAGAAAGATTCTTCCCAAATCTGTTCTTTGCTTCTACCCAAAGGTGTGCATCATGGGAAGCCTGCTACCACACTGCATCCCTTGGAGAGGTGTGCATCATGGGGAGCCTGCTACCACACTGCATTCTTTTGCACATGCATTTTGCCCATTGCAATTTCACAAGGCTCATCAATTGGAATAATTTGTATGTCTAGAAAAAAACAAGTTTCATGTGCTTCTATAGACGCCTTGCCAAATTCTGAGGACAGCAAAACTGATGTCTTTTTAAATGGTACTATTCTTTTCTTTTATTGCTTTTAAATGTCATTCTAAATATCTAGAAGAAGAAAAAAAAAAGAAAACAGGAAAAGAGGAACCGTCTCATAAAAGAGTAACCAAACCCTTTTTTATCTGAAAGTTCCATCTAGTCAATTGCTGCTGATGTAGGGAGACATTTGACCAGTTAGTCTCCCACATCCATGAGTACAGGTATCACCCAAGGAGAAGCAGAAGATGGAGAATCCTAGGATGTTCCATGAGTGTTCTGAAGCTGCTGTCCTGAAGACAGGCTTGGAAATATGCATTTAAATATGAACCCATGCTACATTAACCACAGTCCAGGGTAGGCCATATGCCCAGGAGTAGTTGGCCACTACAAAATGGACTCCATGGATTGTTTTGTTTTGGTTAGGTTTTGGTTTTTGGTTTTTGTTTTTTATTTTTAATGTATGTGCTCTTTTGAATTTTGGTAGTTTTTTTATCATATTGATTTTTCAATTTGTTTCTGTTTTGATTGTTGTTGTTTTTACTGATTTTTTTTTGAGAGAGAGAGAGAGAGAGAGAGAGAGAGAGAGAGAGAGAATGAACATGAAGTAGGGTGGGTAGGGAGGTGGAATGATCTAGGAAGGGAAAGAATACAATCAAAATACAATGTATAAAAATTAACTAAAGAGGAATAAATATCAAAAGTTATAGTCAATAAATAAGAATCCACACTCCTTCTGACAGAATGCAGCCTCCAGGCTAATCCTCAGCACCACTCCCCTGGATAGATACCCCTGACAATTCTGACTTACATCACCACCCCCATAACTGTACTAGGTAACTTGTATCATTCACACATAACTTCTCAATTCAGCCTCTAAAGGAATTACAAAAGAGCTGGTCCTAGGCTAAGGACTGAAGCCTGACTCTGCCTCGTGCCTTCTACTTAAGGGTTAGATAGCTTCCTCTCTCCACCAGTAAAAAAGGCTAATAAATGCAATTATTATTAATGGCTAATCCACATCAATGCATAAAATACAAATTTATCTTTAAGCAAAGATTAGTAGCAGGTGCTAAAAAAAATCCCAGTATGGTGCTTTGTCCCCTTCCAAAGTCCAGAATTGCTTCATAGGGATGAAACTGTGTAATGAGATAAGATATTCAGCTCAGTCAAATGCAGAAGTATTCTTCAAATATCTGTTCTGTGTA
The DNA here is from genome assembly GCA_036184795.1 of Tokudaia tokunoshimensis. NCBI lineage: Eukaryota > Metazoa > Chordata > Mammalia > Rodentia > Muridae > Tokudaia > Tokudaia tokunoshimensis. Next base: position 89,569,696 of record BTHU01000014.1, read on the forward strand.
GAAATAAAACCCTGAGGAAGGAAAGAAGAAAAGAAAGAAAAGAAGAAAGAAAGAAAGAAAGAAAGAAAGAAAGAAAGAAAGAAAGAAAGAAAGAAAGAAAGAAAGAAAGAAAGAAAGGAAGGAAGGAAATAAAGTGGAAACTTAACGGTTCTTTGGAAAATCAATTGTGTTGGATGGTGTTTTGCTGGGGCAAATACATGTTTTCCTGAAGTGGACACAGGTGAAAGACTTAGGCAGACCCATAAAGGAATGTTTCACTGAAGCAGACACAAGTGAAAGTGTGTTCTGCTAAAGGAAGCATGTGAAAGGATACATGAGAAAGGATTCTTCACTAACAACATACACCTATTGGCCCACTTTACATTTCATAGTTGATCTGCATTTGTTAAGACTCCATAGAGAGAAACACCAAAAACTTCTGGTGGTCTGCTGCAGTTTCTTGCTGCTTCTGCAGACTCAGGCCGAGTGGCAGAATAATGTCAGCTGATGCAAGACCCTTGAATGACACTTGATGTTTGGAAGGATATAAATAGGACTCAAGGGACAGTGACAGAGGCTGGGAGCTTGACTTGCTTGTAGAGCGAGCTGTGCAATGCTTGTTGGTCTCTCATCTTTGCTGATCTTCACTTTGTTGAGAGAGGCACAGCTGGGAACTTTCCCTGGCATTCCTGTTGGCTCTGGGTCCCTCCTGCTGACTCATGTTGAGGCTGAGGCCTGGCTGTCTCTGCTAGGTCCTGCCACCACTGCTGATTCATGTTTGCTATCCCGACACTACCAAAATGGACTACTGGTGTACCCGTGAAGTGTTTTCAAGTGGAGCAAGCTGCTGCTGCTGCTGACCTGTGAAGTGAAGTGCTGATTTCCAGATCACACACATGGGATTTGCTCCAAAGAACCATTTCTAAACAGGTCCACATTCCCAGTATCCTTTCTTTACCACTACTTCCAGTGGGTGGTGGACTAAAAGGGAGGTTAAAGTGTTTAAGAACCATTATTAAAAGTAGACTTTGAAAAAAATTAAAGATGAAAGAAGGAAGGAAAGAAAGAAAGAAAGAAAGAAAGAAAGAAAGAAAGAAAGAAAAAGAAAGAAAGAAAAGAGAAAGAGAGAGAGAGAGAAAGAAAGGAAGGGAGTTCGTGTGTGGCTCACAGAATTTGCTCTTTCTTAACATTCACTAAAATTAAATCATCCCATACTGAAGTTATGTAAAATGCACACAGAAAGGCTGGGAGTGCAGAAAAGGGGAAACGATAGAATGAGAGGAGTATGAATAGGAGGCCTCTGAGGAGATAGGGAAGTGATGGGTCAGGTCTTAAGCATTCCTGAACTTTAAGTTCTTAGGGAAGACTAGAGCACACGACTCAATCCACTAGCACTGCCTTTGACCATGGGACACAAGTACATGTCCCTCTTAAACTTTAAGAGTCCTTCTCTGCTTTATGGTCCAAAACTAGGTGGATATCCAATATAAACACAAGTCCTACAGGAGCCCCAACCATCAGCCAGCATCTTTATAACAATGACTGTACTTTTCATGCCATAGAAATGGGGGTCTGGTATGGCCGAGAAGAAAACCACCACAGGTGGTTGTGTGCTAGCCTGGTAACTCGGTAAGCTCTGATTATGAAATTTAGAAATGTTTCTCCTCTCTGAGTCTCTGAGAGATTAACTCCCTGTACCTAGTGAGACAGTAACTGGAGAGGAGATGCAGTGTTCAGCACACCCATTCTACAAGCTGGAGTGATCATGGTGTGATCTTGGCACTAAGTCAGCCATAAATCTCTGCCAGACACTTTATAGACACCCCAGGCTTCTAGTCCTCATCTGTAAAATGGGCATTGTTGAGACTTGAATCGTGAGTGTTCTCTGGAGCTATGTGCTTATCGCCCAGTCATTGGCACTAACTCCTGATGGTGAAACCTTTAGCAGATGGGAGAAGCTATGCCACTGGGTCATGCCCTTGAGTATGCCTGCTCTGGCCTCGCTGCAATGAAGTGAGCAGCCTCCCTTGCTGTCATGCTTCCTTCATCAAGCTCTGCCACGCCTCTGCATGTGTGCAGGCAGGCAGAGTCAGGCAGCAGTGGAGTGGAACCTCTCATCTCTAAGCCTAGTTTCTTTTCCTTCTTTATCTCTACTGAGACAGAGTTAGCAGGTGAACACATTTTCTACAATACTTCTAGCCCTTGATGGCTACTGTCAAGTGACAGGAGATAATTCCTTTCCATTCTTCAACACTGTCACAGAGTCTCGAGTCTGTCCTCTATTTAACTCTTTACTGGGGACCTTATCTTGTTCTCTGTATGGGTTGCCCATAAAAGTCCAAATAGCACAAGCACATGCCATCCTCCAAAGCACCCTCCCAGTGTTTGCTTCTAACAAGGTCCCTTTGCCAGGTACCTCTGAGTATGTCTTACACTTCTTACTATCCTGATATAGTGGGTCCAGGGGTCTCTGATGAAAGGGAGTTGACTACGATCCGGACTGGGAAAATTGCTGGAGAATAAACAACTTCTTTCCTGTGTCAACCAAAGCCAGTAGGGATAAGAGTTCTGTTAGAAATGTTCTGGGGGTTTCTCAGGTCCATATGCAAATGTGCTCTGATCAAATAAGCATATGTGGAATGCACTCATAGGTGAAGGTTTTGGTGTCTGTAGGACCCACTCAAGGCCCTTCAACCAGTCTGTCTATCAACCTGAGATTAGACCCCTATGCATATAATCTGATTTAGAAACTGTGATAACATCCTTGTATCAAATATAATTTTTACAATTAAAGGGCTTCAATACCGTCATGATTAACCATCATTCCACCCCACCCCACCCCACTCCCAGGAAGAATAGCCTAAGCTGTTATGAGCTGGTGACCATTCAGTTCCAGGCTAACCACTTAGCTATCAGCAAGGACCTAAGGGAAGGACAGCCAGGCAATTTTTTTCTGTGGGAAAGCAGAAACAAGAGACTGCAAAGAGTTTTTCCCAAGATGCACACACTGAGCAGGTACCACAGCGCAGCCTGGACAGAAATTTTAAGGCATGAGGGCTCACAGTGACTGGGAGAAGAGTAACCTAACTGAGAGCACACCCAAAATGCTTTAGGTTCAGTAGGGTCAAGTTGTTTGAAATACTTACACTATCTCTTACATGAATTTGCACATCTAGCTGCTTAGGGGACAAATCTACCTTTCCAAAGCACATAGAAGACAATAGAGAAGGACAAAGGTCACATCTAACCACCAGTAGGGGAAGGCAGAACAAATGATGTATGCTAGCCCACCACAGAGAATTCAAAGACACATTTGGCTTGTCACTCACTTAGTGTTGCTGACTCAAAAAGAACCAGACAAACTACCTTCCTGGTAAAACAGAATAATTGACACCTAGAGCCAGGCACAGTGCCACACTCCTTTAATCACAGCACTCAAGAGGCAGTCAGGCAGATCTTTGTAAGTTTCAGGCCAGTCTAGTCTACACAGTAAGTTCCAGGCCAGGCAGGGCTACATAATAAGACCCTGTTTCAAAATAAAATGGCATCTAATATACCTTACGTCTGATTAACAGTGACATAGAGAGAGGAGATTATAGCATATGGAACTATATGAGAAACATTGCTTCCATCATCATAGTCCTCCAAGTCTCTCTCTTGAATCTCAGTTATTCATAGAGCCTCCAGGATTTCCAGGCATGAGGGCTATGCCTGTGTGGCTATGTGAAAAATTGTGTTGGGCCTGTTTATTTTAATATGCCTTCAGATATTTTTAAGGTTTTTCTCTTACTTCCATGTTGGGGGTCTTTCTACCAGTTTGCTCAAGTCCCCAAGCACATCAGACAGACTTGAAAGTACAGGCATTTTCTATGCAGCCCTCTGTTCCTGTTAGATCAGGGAGCTGCCACAGAGGAGGAAGGGAACGCTCTCAGAGTGTCGCTTACACCCCAGAGGCTGTACCACCCACACACTTCCCTCCCAGCCTCTCAAATACATCAGAAAACATGAAATATGAAAACTTACCCAGATGCTCCCAGTTTCTCCAGGCCTACAGTCCAGCCTTTACCACCTGTGAGGAGCAGAGCCTCGCTGAGCTCTGGGAATATGAAATTAGTTGCCACTGGTGCCTTGTCAATCAGCATCCAATCCCATGCAAAGGCAGACTATGTAGCCATGTGCCTGCCACATGTAGAAACGTTGCTGAGCCACCTTGGAGAGAAGGGGCGACTCCTCTGGGGTACTTGTTACAGCCCTGACATCTGACTTGGGGATTCAGGTGCTAGAAGGAAGAAAGATGAGGGACGAATGAATCAATGCAGGTAAGAAGCTCCCAGGCTTGCCCATCCAAAATGGCCAGGAGGAAAGACAAGAGGACAATCACGTTCCCTTGCAGAGGCTCAGCAGCCCCTGGGGGCGAGGAATGCATCTTTTAAAAGCAACAGGGTCTACACAATGATCTTAACATGATAATGGCATGGCATCGTTATTGTTAAAACAGAGGAACTATCAACAACAAAAACAAGCCATGCGTCAAGGACACCATGAGAGCAAGAGGAGTGAAGAGAGAGAGAGTAGAGTGGCTTTTCTATCTGTGAACAGTACGGTACAGCAGCCATACTCTTCTAAGAGGAAACTGGGCTTAGTGAGGAGCCTGGAGATGGAGGAGTTAAGGAAGAACACGTAGACATGATCATCTGAGCTTTTCAGCTCAGCCTCAGGGAGTTTTGTGTTAAGCTAAGAAGACAAATCTTATTCACTGTGTTAACAGCATAAACAGGGGCATGAATGTGTGCCTGCCTTTCAGTGTATACGGCAGAGATATCACGCTGACACCCTACCTCACCCCTACTTGTGGCCCATGCATGGATATCAACTGATAAAACCTCACGGAAGGATGGCCCCTCTTCCAACTCCTAGATTCCCATGAAAATTCCCTTCAAATTACATTTGTTCCCGTCTACAAAGTATTAAGGCACCACTGATTCATCAAAGACACCTGCAGCAATGAAACAATCTTCAAACTGAGATTTTTAGAATAATTGACGTGCCCATTAGTTCCCAGTGGATCCAGTTAAGACATACAATGAAACCTGAATACCACTGTCGGAAATTACCTGGAATACATTTTTCAGATTTCGCACTCCCACACTCAAAGAGTGTAGTTCCCCCTGGAGACAGAGTGAGAGGTAAACACACCTTACATTGTCTGAGCAGCCACCCCTTTGAGATTTTAAGTGGGGAAAAATATGGCAAGGTTCCTAATCAAAAGGAATAGTTTTCTTATTTGATTAGGGAAAATGAAGAAAATGGATTCTTCTCACTCCTATTCCTAATCAAAAGGAATATTTTTATAACCAAAACAACTTAAATAGCAATCCCTTCTTCCACAGGCACAGAGTCTTCCACAGGTCCAGGTATTCTTAGCCCTGTTACCACATTTGATATTCATTGACTTGCAAGCCCTGAAATGCCGTGTGCATTTGCAGTCAACACCACAGAACAACAACAGCAACAACAACAACAACATCAACAACCACACAAAGGCAATGCTGCTGTAAGCAGTGCACACCAGGTACTTAGCATCTTGGGCAACTGTTTCTGAGCCCAGGACCTGGCTCTTTCCTCTGCTCAGGCCTTCTTCGCCAATCCTTCTCAATTCCATGTGTCTGCATCTCTGCTGTCTGCTTCCCCTGTCCTGTGGATCACCATCAGATGATGTGACGAAGCCATTTTCTTATTTTCTTTCTTTTTACTCCTTTCTCAAGCTCCAATAAGCCCAGTCAAATGGCACTCACATATTTTAGAAGAGATTTTTTTTGTTTTGCCATCCCTTGGGCCTGCACGCCCTGCCCAACTACATCATTTCCATTCCTTGGAATTTGGGTGCAGAGCATCCCCAGGCCCTCCCTAGTCTTCATTTCCCTACTTCTATTTCTTTCCACAGAAGCAAGTTGGTGCTGGACTTAATTCCATTGACTTCAAAACAAAATAGTCATTTTTACTGAGTCCTTTTAAGATATTGTCTTAGATGTTGAGCCTCAACCCTTCACCTCCTGCCAGAATATTTTCAAGCTGAAAGAGAACTATGAAAGCCAACTGGTTCAACTGGTGAAGATGAATGACCAGGGACATAAACACGGGCCTTGCCTTTTTGGCCTTCCCAGCATATTTGATTTTGATATCTAGTCCAGCCACATCTCCCATCTGCCTTTCATATTTAACAACTGTCAATTGTTGCCCAAGTATGATTTGGACTTGTTCAAATTCCAAATGGAACTCATCTTACTGACCCCTTTCTCACCCCTAAACCTGCTGTTCTTCCTGGTGACTATACCCAATGTTGCCCTTGATTTAGTCACCATTATCCTCCTTTGTGTTCACCTCCATCCATCCCTCCCCTTGGTCTTTGCTCTCATCAACCTAGTTCAAACCACCAAGAGATCTTCATAAATTCCCATAACAGCTTTCAGAGTGTACACTCTGATTCTCCTTTCACCCATCTCCCACTACAATCATATCTCCTTGTAGCAGGCAATTTAGTAAAACAAAAAAATTGATCATTTTGCTCTCCATAGCTGAAGTAAGTGATGAGTCCTCAAGATGCAAGGAATGAGTTCAAGTTCTGAGCAGGATGGCCATGGCTATGTGTGCTTTGTTCCTTCCTTTACTCTAGACCTGTCTGAACTTGTTCTTCAGAACTACTTCACCAATCCCTCCCACTTCAGATCACTTCCATGCTTGAAGCTGATGAAGAGGCTTCTGTCTCTTATGGCATCATATAATCCCTCTGAAGTTCTTTATCAACCTACTGGTCAAGAGAGAGAGAAGCCTACAGGCATCTGAGGTCAACACAATCAAGCCACAACACAATGAATTATTAATGTGTTGGGATAGCAAATAGTCCAGAATGCCAGACAGAACAAAGTTATTATGCTGGAACCAGGGAAGGTATGCACAGGATTCGATCTTAAGGTGTTTGAATTGGGTCAAGTAAAGGAATCTCACGCTGGGAACACTGTCCTATAATACAGGACATTAGATCCTGTCCTAAATAGTAGCTCTAACATTAAGTTAAAATTGCTCTTGAAAGATACCACACTAAGGTAAGTAGAAATTCCAAAGTTGCTTCAATGGATGCAGGGCAGGGAGGTTGATGTGCAAACATGAATCTGCTACACAGTGCAAGCACTTTTCAGGACAATGTCCTGTGTAGAAGATACCCCATTTACCAAGGCAATAAGATAGAAATGGGGGTAGTGATGAGGATCTTCACAAAGTGTGTTTCAAGGAAGGAGATGCTACTGTACTCACCAGTGTCTTAGTGGCCAAAATGAAGTTGATGATCCTGGTGGTGATGATGCTTCATTGTCAGAGGCAAGAAGGACACAGTCAGCCTGGGTGGGGTGTCATTTCAAAAAATGACATAGGCTGGGTAACCTAATTAACAAATATTTATTTAATACCAACATCAAGGTTTGAGTCCAAGTAACATAGTGCTAAAAGAAACTGCATCTGGCAAGAGCACACTGCCTAGTTGTTAGACAGTTTTTGTCTTTCTGCAGACACAAAAGACAGAAAGAGGTGAGAGGACTAATCTCAGCCCCAGGAGATCCACCTTCATAACATAGTTACCTCCTAAAAACAGAGCCTCCTATTCCCTTCTCACAGTAAGCCTTTGGATTTCAATGTGTGGAATTAAAGGGGAACACAAATATACATTCTACTGTGAGCACAGTGAGTGTAAGTCACTGCAAAACTAGGCTGTGAGGTATGCCCAACTCATGAAGAGATAGATGGTTACAGAGCATGGCAAGCTAGGGACACAGTAGATGGTACTGTCAGAACCTAATTTATGAGTAGATGATCAGGAAGCTGAGGGCAGAAACACCAACAAAACTCATGGCTTCTGGGTCCAGTTTCTGAAGCTAAGCCACTTTGTCTTTAACTCAGAAACCACTTACAGAAAGAGGGGTTGAGACTCAATAGGCAGGACCCTGTAGCATCAAGATAAATATACTTAATTAGAGTGTTGCCAATCCCTCCCTGGAGAGAACTATGGCTCCTTTCTCTGGTAATACTGAGGAAAATGTGCAAAGCATCTTTTCTAGAACTCTTGAGTACAAGGGCTGACTTGCTATCTGGGCATATATGTTAAGAGCAATGTAAGAAGGAGAAGAAGAAGGGATAAATAAAACTAAAAACACTTTTAAAAGCCATACAAAACCTAATTTTAAAACATCTTGCATGTGTATGCGCGCGCACACACAAATACATTTATCTGGAATTATCCAGCATGAGAAATAATGCTCTCTCTGGAAGCCATAAGTTCCTATGCTAGCTCATGTTTTATCAGCCTGACACAAGCTAGAGTCATTTGGGAAGAGGGAACCTCAGTTTTTAAAAAAATGTCCCCCCTAGATTGGCCTGTGGCAAACATTTTCTTGATTGATGATTTATATGAAAGGGTTCAGCCCACTGTAGGAGGTGCTGTCCTGGGACAGGGGGTTCTGGGGTATGCAAGAAAACAAAGTGAGCAAACCAGGAGGACCAAGCCCATAATCACTCCTTCATGGCTTCTGCGTTAGTTCCCACCTCCAGGTTTCTGCCTCAAGTCCTTGCACTGACTCCAATGAATGATGGACTGTATACCTAAGATGAAAAGTCTTTCCTTCCGAGTTGCTTTGGTCATGGTGCAAACCATAGTGATTGAAATCCTAAGATGAATATGTTTGAAAGATAGGGATGCATGTGTGAAATTCTCAAGGAGTAAATTAAAAATGCTATGTATTTTAAGAAGACCAGCATAAATAGGGAAGGGACTCCCAAGCTCCATCCCTATTTGAGAAGCTTTTACAATTGCTGCTGGGAGAGGGGGAGTAAATTTTCTTTAAGAGTGTGGATCCTGCTCCAGTGGATGGCCCTCTACCCATACACATATAAGTAACACTACCTAGTCTTGGTGGGTTACTAAAATATATTTTAAAAATATTAGTAACTTAAAGGGATCCACTGATGAACAATATACTAAGCTCCATCTTGTTCACAACAGGTACAGATACATGAGTGAAGTCTATCTTCTCTCACATAAGTCATCACAGTTGTAATTGTTAATGGATGCAGTTGCTTGCTTGCAAAGCTCTTACATTCTTTGTAGTAAGAGCCACTGTCATGATGAGGCTCAAGCAGAAGCTTTAGGCACTGTGCCTTCGCAGGTAGATTTTACAAATAAAATACACTACTGTACCCTTGAAAAATGACAGAGATTATTACCACCTTTCAAGACATAGTGTGAGCTGGCTGTGGTGGCACGTGCCTAAAATCCCAGTGCTCGGGGTGGAAGCAAGGAAGTCAGGAATTTAAGTGAGGCTCATTTGTATAACAAGTTTGAGCCCAGCTTAGGGTACATGAGACCTTGTCTCAAAAATACAATAATTTCAAAAATGTATAAGACTTTATCATGACCTAGGTTTCAGAGATGGTCTATCTCACTATGTTTCCATCCAATCCGCCAGTCTCACCCCTCCAAAATCCAGACAAGGGGATGTCCAAAAATGCCACCAAATTCAACTCCAGTATGGCTCCTCTATCAAGTGTGGCACTTGACCTGGAGTGAATCTACATGGTTTTGACTATGTGGCATATGAGCTAATAAGGGTGATATTTTCCACACCTATTAGGAGCCAATGTCAGAAATAGCTCTATTTCACTTTCAAACAGGAATGACACTGACTACCACACTGGGCAGTGTTTACTCTGAGTGCTGGCCTGCTACAATTTTAAGGAGGTGGAAGCTACTGGACTTTTTCTAAATGTCCGTTATATTGTGATGTCATGATTATTGAACAGTATGTTGCCTTTCCCTCTGATGCTGTTTTTTGCCTGAAGAATAATATTCAAGGTTTGTGTCTACTCTGTCCTGAGGTCTGTTTGCCTGTTGTGACCTCCCTTCTCAGAAGCTGCACTCGTTTTCTTTCATTCTCCTGATAGCTCACAATAACAAGTTTTACATCCACGTTTCTGCTTTCATTTTCTTCCCCGGCATCCCAAGGTCTTCCAATTTTGTGCTCTGCCACAATTCCAAGTCATTTCATCCTCATAGACTCAATGTGAATGGCAATGAGCATTCTCTTATTGCCACAACAAAAGACAGATGAGAAAAGTTGGAGTATACAGCTAAATTTCTAGAGTTAGGCCCTTTTATCTCCCTTTTAGAAGAACAAGTCGAGTCTAATCTAAACCTCTGCCAGGAGATAGCTTCCAGAAATTTAACATAAGGCAGGCACGATAATGTATCCAAATAAGGTTCCTGGAAGGTGCCTTCATATGTAAATTTATAACTGCAGCTAAATATCCAACACAAAAGGAGAGGCAATGGCCACATGATCTGGACTGGGATGGGAGAAAGTTGTATAAAGCTGGACAGAAATTATACAGGTTATGTCCTGCTTCCCTTGATGAAAAAGAAGAGTACATAGTACATGGTAAGTGGTGAGTGCACTTTAGTAAATCCCTACAACTTCCTGCTAATACAGACATTTTTGTATGTGCCTGATTCTGCACACTACATAACTTCACACCATTTTCTGGAGACCTGATATCTTTATGCTTTCTATATACACTACTGAGGGCCTGCTCATTTTCTACTCATGTGCTTGGAGGTTTGGATACTCTAGTTGATAATCTAGTCTACTTCGTCTATCATTGCACATTTGGCTCTTTGTGCATAGAAAGTGCTCTGTGACATTAAGGTGAGACAAATAGATTGATTAGTTGTGCTTGTGGATGGTCACTCCCACACAGGATGAATATTAGGATAAAGAAACCAAACTGAAGCCAGGGATCTGGGGTAAGAGGCCAAAGTAGGTGATGGCAGGTGACAGAGATGGGTAGAGGATTTGGAGGATGCTGGCTCATAATTAGGATGAGAAGGAACACTGATGGGCAAATGGCTGGGCATTTTTTTACTGGAAATACCTGTATGATGCCAACCATGTGCAAGCATTTATTGAGAGTTTGGTCAAGGTGAGGCTCAATGATAAAGTAGGATGGGCTCAATCTTAATATTTGGAGAGGTTAGTGAAATTATGTGGGCTGAGAACTGCTAAGCCCAGACAAGACTCTGAGGCCTGAAGTCAGAGAATTAGATGAAAAACTAAAAGAACACGGGGTCAGAGCACTGATAGGAGCTGAGATTTCCCTTTTTAGATGATGTATGATATAAAACATTTTTATTTCAATTCATAAATTGTCTGCATGAAATGGCCCCAAATATTCATTGCAGGTACATATTGGAGGAATAATAAATTTTATAAGAGACTGTTCTGACCTTCAAGGACTGTGAGCCATCCAGGGGTATGTGTGTCAACAGGCATAATATACAGCATCTTATTTCCCACCAACAGTGAATAATGACCATGGATTGATTACAAATTATCTGAATTGATGGAAGAAATGAACAATACCAGCCATGAATTTGCATAGGTATTTTATCCTTTTAGCCTTTAGGCATGTGTAGCTCTAACCTATTATCAAGGTGTGAAGTCATAGGAGGTATTCCCTCCTTGAAAGCATCCACTGTATCCTCTGGACCATGGCCAGGACTCAGTGGACTATTTACCAAAGGAGCTCAAAGAAACATAACTGGAAGAAAAGTCTTCACTGTGGCCAACGAGGTACAGGGTGTCCCGGTTAGAACATCAATGCTAGGCAAGTAGGCCAGGCTTCAAGGTGACTTGAAGCAAAGTCACCGATAGAGAAGCTACACATTTAGAAACCAGGAAAGGGATAGATGCATGAAGAAGTAGAATATTCATACAGTGGTCAAGCACAAAGGTTCAGAGGGAAAGCAGAAGAGGCCAAGATGAGATTCATGTAAAGACAGAGCCAAGACTTAGGAATATGCCTGGCAACTTAAGGATCTGCAGCTTCAGGTCCAAGAAAGACCTAAGACATATCCACATCTGCCATTCTAGACGCAGAAAGACTCCAAGAAAGGAGGCAGGAAACTAACTCTTCTTGGAGTCTCTGTCTCCATTCCTCCAACCCCACCCTCACCCCTGGAAGATTCATTGGCCTGTGGATGTTACAGACTGTGACAGGGGTGGCCTGTTTCTCTTTGTCTCTTAGACTATAATCACTGTCAAGGAGTAAGTGTGGGTGACATATTTGTAAGCATCTAATGGGATGTTAAGTGGTAGGCTTTCCTCAATATAGTTAGATAAGTAAATAAGCAAATAAGCTAACACCATAGTAGCTGAAAACCAAGGTCATTTAGAAGTGTTTCCAATTAAAGGGGAGAGAACAGAAGACTTTCCCTTTTCTTTTCATTTACCTTTAATTTTTTCTCCTTGCAGGTTAAAGCTGACTCCACATCCTAAGGGACCAACACAAGCCATCAACTTAAATGATGTCCCTGATAGCTCTGTGGATCAATAGTTATATAGACCTATTCCTCATCTAAGCTCTGTCAGGGCCCAAATTATACACTGTACATGAAAACCACCTCCTGGATTTACTGCCCTTGCACCCCCAGCCATGGCAGGTGGCTTATTGCTCTACTTGTATTTCTTTTAAGCCTTAACTAAGCCTTTGCTACTGATTTTTCAACATCTCCAAAGGGGCAGAACAGCAATTAGCCAAGGTATTCTCCCTTCTAGTAGACAGTAATGATTTCCTAGACTTCTAAAGAAATTCTTTTAATTCCTGTTCTCTCACTAAGAAATCTTTATGTGAAAAGATTATACAATTGGCAGAGATTATAATAGCGAGAGATTATAATAGTGTGGAGAATCAGACAAGAAAGGACTGTGCATAGTACAGTGTTTTGGATGCTATGAGGGGAATTAAATAGAACCAGCACCGTCAGCTTTTATGGGAAGGCAGCTGGCGAATGAAACACTGGTTCTGAGGATCAGGTGCTGGGTGGAGGCTTCACCTCTCTATGCCTGACTCCTCCTCTCTGAAATGGGATTCTTCCAGTGTGTTGCATTAGCTAATGGAAAGAATATTAACCTAAATCAAACTGAGCAAATGCAAACATTTCATACTCTTGGGAGTATGAATGCATCCAATAAATTCTGGGTTCTATTATTATTTCATTCTTTTCCATAGCTCAGATTGATCTGGCCTCATGAATCACTTTATAACAAAGTGAACATGAGCTCTATTGAACTCTTTTTGAGCTTCCCAATCTCCCAATTGTGTCAGGTGTCTAGAGTTATAGCCCCCTGAGTGAACATATGAAGTATAGCTGTAAGGTATGGAAGACAACACTTTTCTGTGGTTGAGAGACAACATCACAGTTTTCTAGCCAGTGCCCAGGGCAAAGAAGTACATGGGGGTGAGCTTGGTGGCCAGGTTGACAGCTGACTTACTCCTCTGAATTATAATTCTCAAATTTGTTACAGACCCATTTTGCTTATCTTCCTGTGTGTAATATATCCGTGAGTCATTTCTGTTTATTCAATTACAATGATAACTACTACTTTAATCATTTTAGATAATAATTATATCATGTTGGTCCAAATGAGGTTTTAACACACAGATACCCTATACCTCTTGCTGTTATAAACACAATTTTACCTAATGCCCTATTGCTTCTCAACCCATAGGAAACCTGTCCTGTATAGAATTGGCTACAGACACTAAGAAAAAGTGACATCCACCTCAATGGCAAGCAGAATCCTGACTAGCTACTATTATTGACCCAACCTTTTCCACACCACGCTATTGTCAGATTTTGCACTTCACTGTGGCCCCTCATTCTTAGCTCACCTTCACAAACATTTATTTAGCTCATTGTAAACATCTTTATCCCTTTTAGAAACCCAACTCAGCCATAAAATTGTAAGAATATGGCTATATTTTTCTATTTCCAGACCCAGTCTTGTATTGGTGAGCACAGGTCAGTTTCTAAATGTTTGGTTTTAATCAGCATTCAATTTCATAATCTTTACAAGAGGACAAATTGCAGAATCACATTCATTCACCTGCCTATAAAACCAAGGAATTCTTGCCACTGTGATGCATGGAGAGACTACCTATGATTTTCCCAGAATTCGCTGAAATTGCCTGGAGGGCTTCAGGTCTATGGTGGTCCATTTGACCTCTTCTGTACTTCTCCAAAAATACCAGGATACTTTGGACCATATTTTGTGGCTTCATCTGTTAAAAACACTCCCCTTTCTCATACCTTTCTGAATTATATATATGTCAAATAAAATAATGGAATAACTAATAGGCAGACATAGAACTTGGCATGCTTATAATATAAAGTACCTTGAATATTTAAGTCAATTGTTAATGAAAGTAAAATTAAATCAATGTTTTGTACCGTTTTTTAAATTTCATATCTGAATGTCCAGCTCTTCTGTAACTCTAGTATATAAGCTTCTCCCTATTTTCCCTCTGCATGCAAAGCATTTCAACTCTCTGCCCATAGTGCTGCCATCAGAATGGAGTGTCATTTATCATTTGGGAACATTTGTGGCCATTGATAACCCACACCAATCAAATGTCACTTCTAAGTCTCCTGTTCTGCTCAGTCACTACAGCACTGTACTCTTGAAGCTGGGGAATGCTCAGAGCTACTCATGCATACAATACGGCTTACAAAGTAATCTTGGTCCTGAGGTCTGGTCTTAAACCAAGGTAAGTACTGTTTAGTTCTGACCTTTACAGATTCAGTCCACAAGAAGAATTGTGAGAGACCAAGAGTGTCCCTAAAACACTCAGGGATTTAGCAACACAGCCTTTAATTTGAAGGTGCTTTCCCCAGTTGAAAGCTATAATCATGGTTCATCCCACTTGGCAACAAAACAAAGACCTAGAAGATTTGTAGATTGGTGGATCCTTTAATAAGTGTAAGAGATTACATTTGCATTCTTTATGTAACTGAGTGACACATGTCATCACCTATTCTGACTTTGGAGCCTTATTAAGAGCCGATTTGCAATTGGCCTGATGACCCAAATCACTCATAACTGATGGGAAATGCTCTCTACCAGACAACAGAAGTCCCATTGGCACCCACGCCAGACAGAAGAGGCTAGTTGGGAAGGCAGGCCTGACCTGGAATTGCCGCCTCTTAATTTCCAAATGTTGATCCAGTTGGTTTGACTAACTTGGGTTATGGGACCTTTCTCATGGTTCTGAGAACATCCCTCTGCAGCTACCTGGCTAACTTCCTGGAACGGAAAAAACATGCATTGAACAGAAACAAAAACCAGGGTGCTTTAGAGAGGCCTTGCCAATAATGTGTGTTCAAAAAGAAAGATGTAATGGGCCCATTAGATCACCTGTGATTTGTAGACATGACTTCAATCCCTATGTTAGTAGGGTAGAGAACTGTATAATTCCTCATGTCAGGGACCCCTCAGAAGCAGTATGCAGATGAAATATGAAAGTTGTCAATCATACTTCTAAGTTCTGAGAGAACTGTGAATGCTAAGAATCCTGTCTCCTTTATTCTCCTCTTCTTTGGACCAGATCAATAGTCCTAGAAGAGGGAATATTCTTACGACATGTCAATCCTCAGGATCAAGAATGGCTGTGAGGGCTTATAGTCTACCCACAGGTTGCTTGTGTGGTTGTTAAAGACAATCATTCTGTTTCCATCTGACTTAGCATGGTGACAATCTTTTAGTTCTGAATTCTTGCCAAGGCTAACCTGATGCTTGGAAGACTATTGGATGGCTACATAAGCAATGATAAGGCTAGCTTTTATGAAAAACATATCCTAGATTGCTTTAGTTTGAAATAATAAGCCCAATAAAACACATCAGGGAAGCCTTTTCTGGTTTCTTCAAAGAATAAATCAATGACCATGGTCCTCCCATACTCTGATTCTATTATTTTCAATGTGAAGCCTCTAAAACTATCATGGAAGTCAGTGTCACTCTAGGAAGTGAACAGAAGAAGGGGTTCATGAGATACAGGCAGGAGGACTTCAGGAGTGAGGGCTAGAAACTCTAAAGCACAGTTCTTCCTATTCTACTGTAAAGAGACAGAAACATGACCTACAGGTTCAGTAAGAGGAGTAAATGGGGTTAGTGAGCACCTAGCAATCTCTGCTACAGTGTCAGTCTCAAAAAACAAAAACAAAACAAAACAAAAAAACACCACACAAGAGCAGAGATCCCTCAAGAATGAAAATGTGAGAATCCTCCACACAATCGCTTCACATGACAAACGCTGTTGTTAAACTACCCATCAAATGGCCCGGAGTCTTGCTCAAAGCAAATGCTGGGGTTTGCATCCTTCGGTACAGTCATGCTCTTTGGGTAAGTGAGTCACTTCAGTGCCAGGCCAGTAGCACTAACAAGAACCTTGAATTGCAGCCTTCTTCCAGAGACTCAGCTCAGTACCACCCTGGATTTAATGTTCCCAGTCACTCACTCCGCTGCCTGTCCACAATGCTACCTAGCACTTATTTACCTTGGCATTTACTCCTAAGCCTAAAGCTGGGGCCATGAAAGCTGACATCTCAGATAATTTACAGCCTGAATCTCTGCATCCAGCCTTGGTGGCAGCCCACAAACCAACTGAGGTTTTCTAGGTTTCAACAGAATGAACTGCATTGCATATTTTAGGAAAATAAATGTACAGTGACTTACAAACTACGCACCCAGCCAGATTATGAATCGCAGTTACCCCACAAAAGACTTCTGATGTTAGTCTCAGATAGACCTTAGAACACAAATATGTTAGCATGGTTGCCATTCTAATTTTAAAGATGAAAGAAGTGAGACTTTGTGAACCACAGAGTCCCAGGAATGTGACAATGAAGGGCATAGTTTGCTGACCCCGAAAGTTAATTTGATGCAAATGTACCATGTGGAATTAGCAGTAATCAGGGTGTCAGTCAAATAGGAGTGCACTCGCTTGAGTTTCTGGATGCTATCTACAGACGCTG
This sequence comes from Tokudaia tokunoshimensis, assembly GCA_036184795.1. Lineage (NCBI taxonomy): Eukaryota > Metazoa > Chordata > Mammalia > Rodentia > Muridae > Tokudaia > Tokudaia tokunoshimensis. The sequence goes on from BTHU01000014.1 coordinate 89,586,587, forward strand.
TTCTGGATCTAGGCAGCTCAAGCTTTTTCCTAAAGAAAAAAGCCCCTCAAGAGCAGGCCAAGGACACTCAGGCCCCAACACATGCACATAACTACAGCCATTGCTCCAAATGGTTTTGATCAGCTTCTCTGTCATTAGCCCATCTGAGGATCTGCCTGTTATGCTTTTGTCCAAATTATAACAACCTTTCCGTTTATTAATCATGACCTGATTTTCTTGACAATGTGTGGTAATCTCAGCCCTAATGCCTGCCAATAATTTGTAGATGGTAAGTCTAATAGCAGGTTATATTTAACACAATTTGAGATTTCATTGTCTTTCATTAAAAAAACAGGCAGCTGTTTCCAGATGCCACAGACTGGCTTTTCTTTCTAGCTAATGTGGTGAATGCAGGGACCACCCTTCAATACCTCCATGTGTTACAGGCGTCTTTGTAGACTCACATGCTTGCTGGTTAGAACCTGTACTTTGTAATAACTTATCATTGGATTTCTTCAGTGACCGCCTCTTTAGATAGAACAGTAGGTGACCACACCATGGTTCATTTGCCCCCTTTGACCATATTATAACCACAATACTGAAGTCCTTAGATGTTAGAAGACTTGCAAACATTTGCCAGCAATTCAGTCACACATCTTATTTGAGCAACACTCTCGGGGAGAGTTAATTGGTGCCAAATCCAAGAACATTGTGTTTGGTTTTCCTGGAATTACTTTTCTAAAAAAATCTCAAAGTTCCTTCTATTTTAGTGACGCTTTGAGTGATGACTCAATTTTTGTGGACGTTTGTCAATTATTCCTATCGACTTATCTTCACTAAGTCACTTGATGTAAGATCATAATTAGTTGAATGGGTGTGTTGTTTAGTCTGTAAGATCTGTGATTATTTTTATACCACATAAGCCTCTCAAGGCTTTCCGTGGCTTTGCCAAATGTCTGTCCTTTGTCTTACTACACTTCGTTCTATTTGCCCATCCACTACGCTGATGCATGCCATCATTCTCTCTATTGCTGTAACAATCTAACAGTAAATACTTTGTATGCAGTATCTTGGACATGCAATGCCATTGGCTACTGAGGTAACGCATAGTATTGGAATAGTCTAATTATTATGGTGTAGCAGATGAAGAGAGCAGGCTATCTTTTATAAGGTCAGAGAATGGAAAAACTGAGGGCCACAATGAGTCTAATTCTTCCAAACAATTCTTGGTGGCATTGTTTTTAAAAGATCTGTTAGCCTTTTAAATATTTCCTCCCCTTTTTTTCTCAAACAAAACAAAGCTCTCTATCCTTTTCCGTGTCTCTGATCATTGCACCTACACATGAGTACTCACGTTTGATGGCATACCTTTTCCAGGTCAGTAACTAGCTTCTCTTTGCCATGACCAGACTCCCAGTCATCACATCTTATTCGCTTAGTCTGGCTATGTTAGATCAAGACATTTAGGCATAAAATATGGCTCCCAGGAGTTCCTTCAAATGTTACCCCAGTTTATCAATAGAGAGGTCTCTAAGTAACTGTGCACTCTCTGAATCTTTCTTTAATGTCCTCTCAGCAGTTCAGCTGCAGTAGATGACCAAGTATGTCATCCAGAACACTTCGTACAGTCACAGCTCACTGGGCTTCGAGGCTCCTTATATCCCTGGTTCCAGACCATCGGGCCCAGGCAGCCACTTGCAACTCTTTCAGCATGTATAGCCATTCCTGAATGAAAGGCCATTAGTTTGTCATGGACTCACCTCTACCTCTCCTTTCCCTGGCACAGTAACTACTGGCCCGAGAATAAGCTTCTGGGGCCTTTACAGGGCGGTAGAGCCTTACAAAGTGGCTGTGGTACAGCTTACCTCTCATGCACAAGGACACTGAGCAGGGTTTTGAGACGCTTGTAATTAGTATAATTACCTCATTTTGATTGCTGAGGTTAACAACATGGGCAGTACCCAAGTATATTATCATCATCAATTGATGAGTTAGAGTTTTAAAAATCTGATTATATGACATGCGTTCAGCCATATCACCCTCTCTATTGCTGTTGGGGAATAACTAATGTTTTACTTCTTAAGATGATTTAAAAAAAAAAAAAAAACCTCTGATGATACTATGCCAGGTATGAATAATCCTCAAGGCGAGCTCTGCAAGCACTTCCCGTACTGCGTGTTTGCAGGAGTGCTTGTTTAAAAATGTTATCCAAGACAACCTGAAGCTCATCATTCAGTTGCTCAGGAGTGTGCCAATTCAAAACAGCCTTCGCGATGTCAAAGCCCAAGGAGCACCAGGAAACAGGTAATTCTCAGCTGAGGTCCTTTGTCGATGTCAGATTGCAGTCAAACTTGGAAATGTTTTTGGCTGTCCCAACTTAGGAATAGGTAAACCCGGAACAATGTGGGAAAGATCAGGGCTGCTGTGAAACTCATGATATACTGACAACACTCTACCCCAGTGATGAATTCCTTGACTCTAAAGGTCAGTGGTGGCAAAGTTGAGAGTCCTAGGTGTAAAGGTTGGTGGCGATGGTCAGTGTGAGAGGACCATTGGGAAATGGGGCTCTGGCGTGAGTGTGAAGGAGTATCGTGATTACATTAATTGACATGGGAAGAACCATCTTACTTTTGGACTGGATGAGAGTAATCCCTTAGCATGGAATCCTGGACTGGAGAAAGCAAGCGGCACACTAGGAAGCATCCCTCACTCGCTATTTCCTTACTGAGGATGCAGTATGACCAGCTGCTTTGTGCTCCTGCCTGGTCATTGACTTTCCCACCACGATGCACTGTACTACCAACTGTGGCCCAAAAGAAACTCTTTCTCCAAGTCACTTCTGTTGCTTGACCAAAAGAGGCCTCAGAGAAGGACAAAGGATATTCTAAGAGATCAAGCTTAAACAGCTCACCCATTCAAAAATGTTCGACAAAGACTTCAAATTTTTCAAACCAATATGCATTACATATTGGAGCATGCTAAAAATTCTGAGTCACCTTGCCTTTTCAATTAAACTGAGCTATGTTTATTGAAACTTCTGTAATTTAGGGTTTAAGACTCAAATTAACAATGTGTTTTCCCCCTCGTATCTATTTTTTTTTCCTTCATTAAAAAAAAATGAAGGGGATGAATTTGCTGATTTAAATTTTGAATAAAAAGTTATGGAAATAAAAGTAAATAAATAGGAAATAGTCATGGCAGGATGCAGATGTAGTCTCGGCTGTTAGACGGTAGAAGCAAATAGAGTGCAAGTTTGAAGTTAGTCTGGGTTACATGGCAAGTTCTGGGATAACCTGGCCTATATTGCAAGGTGCCATCTCCAAACATAAAAATTCCACCCAAATAAAACAAGTAGGTAAGACAGAGATGCAGTACAACCACCAGGAGGCACCATGAGAGTTCAAGACATGCACAAAACAGGGTCAAGGAGTTAGGAAAATACACAGTAAGTGGTTGTGAGAGAGTTGAAGACATTATCTTCCCAGCCCTGCTTAGCCCAACCCTGATGTCTAAAAGACTTTTTGCATTAACAAATGTTTCCTGGAAATGACACTTCACACAACCAGCTTTCTTTTGGAGATGCTCACCCATACCCAAAGACAAACAAAAACAAAAACAAAAACAAAAACCTGCCCTGACTTTTTGAGCTGTTGCTTTCACTAATTTAAATGGCACTGTGTTATATCTTCTCTCCTATGCAAATCAGAGGTTTCTGGAAATATCAGAAGATAATTCAGAAGACGACAGTCATGGTGGGTTTATGACCAAAGCTTCAGGAGGCAAAATCGGCTGCCAGAGATGGTTAGCTTGAATGGACTGACAGCTTCTGACCGTTTTCAGAGCCATTCCTTGAGATTAATGGCACAATCATAGACTAAGGGCAGAGGGGCATCCACATTCACTCAACATTCTTCACACGGCCACAGTAGGCTATGTGGAACAAAGGACCCTGTTTACTGAGCTCAGCATTCGTACCTATCACAAGTGTGTTCTGACCTACTCCTGATAGTACCAACATTGTAAACAAGCTCCCTGCTGGACTGTCATAGACTCATGAGCACCTTCCACTGAAGCAGACAGAAGCCACAAAGTGGAACCAGACCCCTGGCAGGAATATGAAAGTGAGCTCTACAAAGCTCCAGCCCACCTGCCTTTCTGAAGATTTTTGACATGCAGTGGCTTAACTAGGCGAGTGGATCTTTCTAGTTAGCCTTGGGAGAAGACAGTCATAAAAACGGTGAGTCAAGATTAAGTCTCCATCATAGGGTTTCATTGCTGTGAAGAGACACTAGGGCTATGGAAACTCTTATAAATCACAACATTTAATTGGGGCTGGCTTACAGTTTCAGAGGTTCAGTCTATTATCATCATGGTGGGAAACATGGCAGCACCAGGCAGACATGGTGCTGGAGGAGCTGAGAGTTCTCCATCTTGATCCAAAGGCAGCAGAAAGAGACTATGAGCCACACTGGGCATAGCTTGAGCATAGGAGATCTCAAAGCCCACCCCATACCATGACACACCACCTCCAGCAAGGCCACACCTATTCCAACAAGTCCGTACTTCCTAATAGTGCCACTCCCTCTGAGCCAAGCATTCAAACATATGAGTCTACAGGGGCCATCCTATTCAAACCACCACAGTCAGGAGTACAAAATAATGGTGGTGAGGCTGAAAAAGGGGTTTTATCAACCTTTAGTTAAGAATGTTGTTGGGAGAGGAGCTCAGGAAGAAGTCTACAAAGGCAATCTGTTCACAGTTTGGGGACACAGAAGCAACCTTGCGCCTTCTCACTAAGGAAGTAGCCTCAGCCTTCATCATCATCCCTTCAAATTAGGGTCAATCCTAGGGATGTGTCTACAGGTCTGAAAATGTGTTTTGGTGGCTTCTACTGAATGTCGCAGCCGACCTGTAGTTCATACAAGACACTACCCACACAACAGAAACCCTGGACACATTTCTAAGTATTGCTGAGTCCTCTGGCCCTGCACCTGGCACTTCTGTCCCATCTCACTTCCTCTTCTTTCCCATTGTATGTGTCCTGGCTTCCCTGGAGGGCTGATCTGACCATAGCAGCCAAGCTTCAGCTTCTCGACTTAACTTCACTTGAACTTTTTTGTTTCATAGCTTCCAGAGTTTCATCTTACATCACTGTTCTGTGTGAATGGCTCGCACTTGGCCTCCCTCCTAAGTTCCATATAAGGGCAGGACACCCTTGGGTTCTTTATTCCTATAATGGTCCAGGACTCTCCAAAGAGAAGATGATAATGAGATAACAAAAATAACTCTCCTCACAATTAATAAAAGAAAAATGAGGCTCTCTGTGCAAGATCTAAATATGCCTTCAGTGTATTAACTATTCAGGAAAGGGATTTGCTGAAGACCTAGTCCTAGGATGAGTACAGTCCTACATGGGCTTGGAAGCAGGTGACAGTGTACAGCAACCTGAAATATTTCCATAAAGTTCCTCCACATTCATGTAAGAGAATTCCACTCTCAAAGCAAAGATGATTCTCTGATAAGCATTCCCTTATACACTGCTCCTCTCCTCCATGAGCTGTACGTCTTAGAGGAAGCGCTTCTGACACATTCATTATTTTATTTAAACTCACACTAAGCCTCTTTTTCAAAGTAGTTTTGAAATGCAGTAGGCTGAGATCCAGACTCTCCAGTGTTATTTTGGTGATCCCATCCAAGATTCTTCTTTCAACGCCTTCCCAAACTTGGAAATTAGGATTATGGGTTAGTTTTTTCCTGGATCACAAGTGATCTCAAAATTTCATCATCAAAAACCATTATCCTCTTGTTCACAGGTCCTGTAGTAGTTACAGCCCCACCTCCCACCCCAGACAAGCTGGGATCAGCAGTGCTTGATTCCAGACTGTGAAATGGCTGCATGCCATTCCATATTCTCCTTGTGCCAGTGGAAAGGATATTCCATGAGCACCAAGGGACAAAACCAAACTATGCAGACACCATGGGGTCCCAAGACCCCACTGGCTAAAAGTCCAAGGGCCAAATATTAAGTCAGAAAGGGAAGGACTCTCTATCACCACAAACCTTGTATGTATGCCGCAAGGGTGTGAAGAGCTGAGGTCCAACCTGCCATAACCAAAAATCACTATCTTGTAAGAATTAAACACAATGAAAATATATAAAACCCAGTAGAGCAGGAGTCAAAAAATAAAATAAAATAGTAGTGTTTCCTATGGGTTAACAAATCCTTATATCAATGCCTATCTACATAGAAGGTTTTATGTGAGCTGATGGACATTATTATTCCTTAATGAGTTTTATTAACATTAATTACTAACACGCAGCCTTGGGCTTATGCTTCTCATCTCTGTGCAACTCTGATAATGAAACCGAGTCCCACAGAAGTCTGAAGCTAGGGAAGTTTCCTCTTGAGCCACAAGTTCCTGTTCTGAGCAGATTTCTCCAGTGGTTTTATTATCATCTAATTTGTCAAAGGTCTCCAAATAACCCTATGTTGCTACCTTAATTAGAAGTCATAGTGATTCTGGAAAAGCGATGTCCCCTTCCCTGCCTGCCTACATAGGGTAAATGGGAGAGCAGGTAGAATATGTGATGGCTCGTTTCTACTCTATTCATTCACATCACTTGCTTCCTCCCATTTCCTGTAGGAAGCACCATTCAGTGTGATCGTAGAGAATTGTAGTTTCATCCCTAACAGTGATTTAAAGGGACCCTTATGCTTTAGTCCATGGGCATGCCTCTTGCCTTAATTAACTTATACTTCTCTTCAATTCAATGTCCATTCTTCTGCCTCTCACATGGACCCAGCATCTGCTCTGGTCTCCTTTTTAAGAATCAAAAGATGGAATTAAAAACACCTGGTTTGAAACCTAACTGAGAGGATCAGATGAGCTCATTCCCTTCAGAGAGATATTTATTGAACGATTGTGGATGCCAGGTTCTGCAGATGGAAGACAAGGCCTCTTGTCTCCAGGGTTTACAGGATGGTCCCCAACAAAGAATGGGAGTTTCATAAAAGATTGCTGATGTCATCATTTACATTGACCTGACAGTAATGCGTGTGATGTTTTAAAACAAGAGATATAGCCTAAGAACTCATCTACAGAAACAGCTCTCGGAGTGGTGGCAGCAGCCAGAAGCTACCCTATGTGCTGCATCATGGGACACGCTGGGGCCCTACAAGGAAATGAAGGGGAGGTTATGGTGGCTGACCACACAGAAAACTTAAGACAACAGATGTTTTCTTTCCAGTACAGAAGTACTTCATCATATTACTACCTGGTGTGACCTCACCAGTGATGAAATTGTAATTTAAACCATAAGAATACACTCATGTCAGGTGTCAGAAGACACTGTCACTATTTAACAGTTTCCTTTTCTAATGCTATCATGAAGGAAGAAGGCTATCTAACACATGTCGCTTGCGCTGGCCTGTGACACAGGAAGCATTACCTCAGTGAAGCTGACATGCTTGCTCTAGCTCTGAAACGCACAGCCAACAAACCTTCTCTGACCACCTCACAGGAAGAACCAAATAACTCCAGTCAAAGCTGACTCTAGTCAGGTATGAAGGACTGCTTGCCTGTTGGTTTGGGTACTTGTTGGTGTGGGTACTTCCTCATCCCATAAGTCTCCTGAGGATTCGTTTCCTTAGAGATGTCTAAGGATTCCCTGAATCCTCTGTAGATACATGATGAAATGGGGAGGGGGGTAGTGGAGTGGATACAAACTCTAGGAGTGCAGGACAAACACAGGAGTCCATTAAAGAGCAAAGTAAGAGCCTCCATGGCAGCCATTCCAATCACAAAGAAGTGGTGGCTAGAGACAGAGCCAGCCTTGACCAGGTACCCTGCTTTGGCTCAGCAGTACACCCCGCCTCCTCTGAAGACTGAGGCAACATATTTCATGAAATGAAGAATAGTATTGTCAATGAGAGGATGACAATCAGAAAATTCTTGTGCATGGTGGAGAGGATTCTTAGAAGAATCACAGAAAATAACAACAAACCCTCACCCAATTCTGGTTTAAGATTGTCGTAATTCGGATCTATAAAAAGCATTCAGTCCAGTCAATCTAGGAAACTGAAAGTCAGAGGTTCAGTGCTCCACATTAGCTGAGGTGAGGTCTCCTGCTTCTCAGCCTTGAGGCAGGTTACATCATGCTCCCAATTTCCTGTCTCCCAGCTGTGGAAAACAGAGCACATAGACGATCCAAGGCAGACACGGAGGGATAAGCAAGGCATCACGAAGCAGACTCTCTTGGAAAAGATTCGTGATAAAATATTCTCCAAAGAATATACAAACAGAGACGTTGAAGACTATTATTCTAGTTGCCAGGACAACAAAGGAACAAAATCAGTGGAAAAAAGGAAAAACATAAGGAAGAAATCTTTCTAAGAGTTGCCTAACCAAAGCATATCAACACTTAAGGGCGAGGTTCCTCTCACCTGAGGGTTTTCAAACCAAGGAAAGCACCAAGTTAGATTTCTCTGGTCACAGACACCTGACTGCCCAGAGCCATAGACATACCACAGAAGGAAGTATTCCACAACAGTGAGTGGCAGGCCAGCATGATCTGAGCACTAATCCCTCTCACATGTGCCTAGGAGCAGGGGCCAACTGCACAGTTCATTTTAACAGTACTGAGGCTTGTGTGCATGTCTAATTATGAGATCAGCAAATTACATGCCTGCTCCGTGGACCATATGACCTTTGTGGGACTGTGGAACAATCGAGTGCATTTGGGAGAAACACTGAGAACAAAAAAATTGCTGAGCAGAAGAGCCAAGTCAGGAGGCTCTTCAGAGCAGATGAGCGCCAGTACTGAGTGTGGTGGTGCTGAGCGACTCCTCCTCAGCCTGCTGCTCTGAGCTAGGCACTGGGGGAGAACTAATCCCCTCCCCCTGCCAAGGCACCGTGGAGGAAACTGTACTGACTCCTTTAATGAGTGGGCAGCCCTCAACAGAGACCAGAGATGCTGTCCTCAAAGGCAGGCCAGAGTTTGCCAGGGGGAAGAAGAAGATTGGCAAAGGATCTTTCACCCCTGCCTGGCTATGCCACCTGCAGACCTAAAGTACTCACAGAATAAAAAGACACAGAGGATCTTGGTCTTTTAAAGGCCCAATTAATACCGAATAGCAATTACTTAATAGCAATTATTTAAATAACCATAGTGTCAAGAGGATCACTGTAAAGAAGGGAAGAAAGGAAGAATGCAACATACTGTGTGGTCCCTTCCTGATGTCCACACCTTTCCCATAAAAGTAATCTTCACACATGAATGTGCTCTGATTACACACACACACACACACACACACACACACACACACGCACACACACATACTCATACACACATGAACACACTTTCACTCACACACACACACACACACACGCACACACACATACTCATACACACATGAACACACTTTCACTCACACACACACACACACACGCACACACACACACACAAGATACACATTAGATTTGCTGATGGCTTTGGCCAAGTCCTAACACTCTGGTAACAGGCTACTCTGTTGAAGCAATATAATGTCAGAGATGCTGACTGTGACCTAAACTATGCTCAAAACAAAGAATAACCAATGGAGTGGCTGTAAAGTCTGACAGCATAAGAGAACCAGACCGACTGAGTAGAGCATGCAGTATTTGGTGAGCAGAGACATGACTGGATGCCTTGGTTTGCAGAGAAGGAAAATGCTCCACTTACTGTGGTAGGTTCAGTGTGCATCCTGCAGAGCATGTCTCCAGAGACAGAGGGCCTCATCAGATTAATAGAGTCCATGCAGATCAGAAAGAGGAAGAAGAAGGCAAACTCGCCTTGGTTGGCATGGCAGTGGGCCTGTGCAGCTGCCACCACTCACACTGACCTCAGCAGTTCTTTTGCTCTGGCTAAATAGCTAAGCCTTCTGCCCTTGTGAGGAAACCTCTGCTTTGGACCAGACGATCAGCCCCAGGCAGGAGCATCCAGATGTGGCACATCCAGAGAGGGCAGCAACCTTTGGTTCAACTTCAGCTAAGTTTCTAGTTGCTCTGTTTCCCCGCATCTCTGCCTTTTCCTAAATCCTGTCTCTTACCAGATGTCCTTGCAATGAACTCCTTTCTGCTCTTGCTAATCAGTCCTTTGAGTGTTACCGAGGATGCTATTGACTGAAACCTCATCCCCTGATCATGATTTGAGTGTTACCGAGGATGCTATTGACTGAAACCTCATCCCCTGATTATGATTTGCTACACATTCGACACATGAAAACTTCTCTGGGAAGCTAGGGATATACCTGATGAGTGAGAGATGTTTTCCATGAATGTATAGCAAAAAGGGTGTGTATTGGTGAAGTGCTGGTGTGAGGAGATCTCTTCTCCAGAGAATTGAAAGTCCATGTCCCTACTTGCTTCCAGTGAGAGCCAGTGCTCCACTCTCTCTCACCTGTGTGAGAGTTCCTCTCAGGAGTCCTTTCCACTGTGGTGACCTTCTCTAGGCTTAAATTCCATGGCCACGCATTCAGTAGAAAGAGGGAAAATATCTTCTCCAGAAGTCTGAATGAAAGTCTTGGACTTGAATCTCTCTACAACAGAAGTTCTCAAACTGAGGTTGCTACTCATTTAGGGGTTGAACAACCGTTTCTTAAGGGTTGCATATCAGATATCCTGAATATCAGGTATTTGCATTATGATTCATAAGAGTAGCAAAATTTTGATTATGAAGTAGCAGTAAGTATAATTTTATGATTGGAGTCACCACAATTTGAGTAACTTTATTAAAAGGTTGCACTATTAGGAAGGTTGAGAACCACTGCTCTTAACCATCCTGCAATGGGCAGGAGTAGGGTATATTTCTGCCCAACTTATCGCATGTGTGTCTTATAAAATCTATGGTGTAGTCAAATCCACCCATGCTTTTTAGATGGAAGTTCGTAGAGTAACAATTTCCAAGAAGAGACCCAGATAATCCTTGCCAGAGGCAGTTAAACATATTGGGGTACAAAACCAACAAATGTCCTCCAGCATCTCCTGCCTTTCCAATATCAGGAGGATACACCTAGTACCTTTGCACTACATCACAGCTTTTCTGCAAACCTGAGTCCTACTTCTCACCCACCCACCAGACACAAAGCCTCTCTTTTCCTACACCCAAAGTTTCTTCAAGCTTTTTGTACATGTTTGAACCCTAAAATCACCCCATCTACCAGCCTTTACATTTTAAATCAAGGCAACAAATGTTCCTAGGGTCACAGTGACAGATCTGTGTTAAGAGAAGAAATTCAGAGAGTGTGGCGGCTTAGCATGGCTCTCCCATTGAATTTTATCCTAGGAATGACCAGCTACCCACAGTACAAGTCTGTAGGTACCATGTAACAAACAGGACAGGGATGCCAGGGCACAGAGCAAAGTGATTAAGCATATTCAAGGAAAGTGCTGACAGTCAAAATCAGAAAGTCATAACTCTATAGGGAAAGAAGACTTTGAATAATGCTTAGAAATCTGGAATGTGCAGCCAAGGGATTTAAAGGTGTGCAGGTGTGCCTATTGGTTTTTGTCAGCTTGACACAAGTCTAGACATCTCTGGGAAAATGGAATTTCAATGCCCTTACCAGGTTGGTCTGTGGACAAGTCTGTGGGGTACATTCTTACTTAATGATTGATATGGGAGGGCCCATCTCACTGCGGGTGGTACCACACCTGAGCAGGTTAATCCTGAGTCATAAGGAAGCAGGCTGAGCAAACCATGAAGAGCAAGCCAACAAGAAGTATTCCTCCATGGTTTTTGCTTCAGTTCCTGCCTTGGCTTCCCTTGGTGATGGACTGTAACCTGTAAAGCAAAGAAACCCTTTCCTCTCCAAGTTGTTATTGGTCATGGTGTTTATCACAGCAACAGAAGCCGTAACTAAGACAACAGGGACTATTGGATTTCAGAGAGGCAGAGTCTAGGCTAAAGCTAGAGATGACAGGGGGATTAAGCAAGAATGCCAGTGTTGCCTGCAGCATGCAGTGAGGCTGGCTGGCTTAATAGAAGGAACCAAATAAGCCAGACTCTGAGCTCCATGGAAGACCAGCTCCAGAGCCTTTCTCTTGTGGATGCTTGCCCCTAGGCTTGTTATGATGCTTCGGATCTCAAATCTCACACACTGCTAGTGTTTGAATACTTGGTCCCCAGTTGATGGTGCTGATCTAAGAGGCTCTGCATTTGTGATACAGGGGGCAAGGAGCACACTGGGGACCCACTATCCCCAACTTCTTGCTATCATTGCTTCCTGGAACCACCATGACTGTTTCCCCATGATGAAGGACTGAATCATCTGAAACCCTGATCTGAAATAGTCCTTTCCTCCCTAAGTTGCTTCTATTAGATAGTGTGGTCACAGTGACAGAAAAGGCACACCATGACCTTCTTCTCCCAGCTCCAAGAGTTTCCTTAGAATGGAACTTGTTGCCCGCAGCCACTGATTATTTTGTTTGGAATTATAAAACTTCAACATTTACTAAACACTAAGAAGCAGACAAACTCTAGGCCAAGTGTGATGCATTAAAGAGGACACTATTTTCATTCTGGCAAAACTCACTGAGAAGTAGCTAAACTTTTTGAAAAGGATTGTGAAATATCAATTCTGCAATACAGGTGTTTACAAGGTTACCATAGGAACTCAGAAGAAGAGCAATTAACCCAGGTGCCCCTCGGGTTGTAGGAGTGAACATGGGTAATGAAGTATAAAGGGATGTTGAATCTTGGTCTCCATGGAATGGGACACAAGGGAAAAAGAGAAACTAGAGAAGTGAATGAGCGAATCAAATAACAGTCCACACAGTGATCGTGAGTTCTTCAGTAGAACAGGAGTCCATGGCTGTGAAATGTAGAGCTTGGCATGAGGCCTCTACCTAGAGGAGGCTCTGTCACTTGCTGTGAACTAAACAAGTGAACCTGACTTTGCATTTGGAACAGAGTGTGGACCATCGAGTCCAAAGGACACAGCTTCCTATGATATTATCATAGCCTTTAACTTCTCATTATGACTCTCTAGGCAGCTTAATTAATAATTGCTGTGGGAAGAGAGCAAAGTGATAATTAATAGCTATTGGCCAGAGCTATTGCTGAATTAAGAATCCAAATGTGAAATGAGCCAAGTATACCCAGAGAGGGGCATGAGTTCCCATGGCAAGGAGTCCTGGCTGCCAGAAACTCTGGGCAGGGGGCAGAAGGCAGGGTGTATCTTCCCAACCTTAGCAGCTATGGGGGAAAGTCCACATAGGAAGATAAATGATCAGCCTGAGATTTGATAAGAATTGAGTCCTACACAATAATCTGCACATCCTCAAATAGCAGTTCTCAACCTTCCTAATGCTGCAACCCTTTAAAACAGTTCCTCATGTTGTGGTGACCCCCCAACCATAAAATTATGTCATTTCTACTTCATAGCTGTAATTTTGCTACTGTTATGAATTGTAACATAAATATTTGATATGCAGGATGGCTGATATGTGACCCCTATGGGCGTTGCAACCCACAGGTTGAGAACCACCTCCCTAGATGAATGAACCATGACACTAGCTTCCTTATTACCTAGACTAGCAACACTGGGGTCAGGAAAGGCAGATCAGAAGCAAAGACTAGAGCCACCTATCCAGAGTGCCACATGTCCAGAGTGCCTCCTGAGACCCCAGGGACCTCCAGGACTTCTGAGATTTATAACTCCCCAAAGCTTGGTGACTCTCTTAGTGCTGCTAATCAACACAACTTGATCTCTGGGCTAACCTGGTATACCAGTTAGCTTTTCTCATCACAATGCCTGACAGTGAAAGGGAGAAAAGACTGAACTCACAGTTTTGGTAGGTTTAGTCTTTAGTCATTTGACTCCATATTTCTGGGCCTGTGGGAGGCAAGATATCATGGTGGTGGCAATATGTGGAGGAGGGGGTTTGTCAATTCATGATAGACCAGAAGCAAAAGGGAAGGGGCCGGGGACCAGACAGAACCTTCAAATACATACTTCCTCCACCAGCGCCCTCCCACCCATGATCTAGTTGCTCCAAGTAGGTCCCAACTCTTAGTTTCTTCCAAGTCCAAAACCACTGCTACCAGCTGGGAACCAGATTTCAGGAAATGGTTCAATATTTGAACTGAACACCTGTGTAGCAGTCCGTCCTCCAGTACCCTCATTGAAGACCCTTCCTATCCATTCACTCTCTACCACAAAATGCCTCCCTCCACAGCCACCAACTACCTTCACTTGGAGAAACAATTCTTTCCAACAACGTAGTTCTTCAATGTCTGCTCTTTAGAATTTTATTACATCCAAACCATCAACACAGGTCTGATGCTTATTCTTTCTTATGTCTATGTTACACCAGCACCCACCCAACCCCAATGCTCAGGGAACATCATGGAAAGGGGTTAGAAAGAATGAAAGAGCCAGAGGATGGGGAGGAGTGGAGCAAAATGCATGGCATAGCTACTGCACAGGTTAACTCCCAGCAGCTGTGATTAACTGCACTATATCTGCACAAAGTCAAGAGAGTTTAATTTTTTTAAAAAAAAAAAATGCCCCCTGCATGGAATGGGAGGGGCTCCTGGCCCCACCACTAGCCAAGGAGCTATAGGCAACTGATAGCTACTAGGTAAGGGAGAGCCACTTTTCTTTCTGGGGTGTCCACTTGTTACCCATGTGCCAGTGGGTGGCCCCACAGCTATGTACATATGAGGAGATTGGACTCAGATAGATAGATAGATAGATAGATAGATAGATAGATAGATAGATAGATAGATAGATGATAGATGGATGGATACATACATACATACATACATACATACATACATACATAGGTAGACAGATAGATAGATAGATAGATAGATAGATAGATAGATAGATAGATAGATAGATAGATAGATAGATAGGAGGGATGTCCAGGGGCAGTTGGACATAGGAAATAGAAGATGGACCTATTTAAGATACACTGTATACATCTATGAAATTTCCAACAAATAAATTAGAAAAAAGTCTTTTAAAAAGAGAAATAGAATTCTCTATTATATACTTAATTTTAAGCTTAAATCATTTAGTCTGTAGGTTCAAATCTTTTTAAAGAGGAGGTACAGAATGCATAAGGCCTGATACCAAAGAAATGTCTAAAGCTGGCGCATTTCCTTGAAATGTTGCAAAAAATAGGATCTGAAAAACATTTGACAGAAGAGAAGAAGGGGACCAGGGTTTCAAAACACCCTGGTTCCTGGGGCTTCAAAAGCACTTCCCTGAAGCACCTTCAGTGAAAGACTGGTTGGGATGATCCTCTCTTTCAAAAGTAGCCCCTTTAAGAGAACCCCACTCACCCTTCCTCACCCCTTCTTCTATTTCCCAGAAAGCACCACTCTACATGAAGCACAGGAAGTAAAGGTGGCATCCTGAGACTGTAAAGAATTGTATTAATTTGAACCAAAGTTCTGGGCCCCAACTACCCTCCCTTTGCATTAAAAGTGTTGTGAACTGGGTTGAACCAGAGGACAGCGGTTAACTTCACACACCACTGGGGACTTCAGCATGTGTCACCTTCTATGCCTGTCTTCTTTGTTTGCAAGTTAAGCAGCCAGAGTCATTGCCTCCAGTTTCTCCCTCAACCAAAGCAGGTTTTGTAGCAAAAAGAGGTGGGTTGGCCCCAGACAACTAAGGCTCAAACCTAGCTCTGTTGTCTAGCTGTTCTGATGCCTGTTCTGGGACTCTTCTTTTCTCCTGTGTTGTCTCTCTTTTCTCCTGTGGATAATGAAGCATCCAGTGCCAGCCAGAAGGCAGTGAGCCTGGACTGGGCCTGGCAGCATGACAACAGGATTGCAGTCCCAACACAGAATGTTTCATAGCTGAAGAATATCTTCCAGACAAAGACAGAACATGCCTCTATTGCTGTACTTGCTCCTGCCGTGTGAATCCAGGGCATCTTCTCGTGGTCTTTAATGGGACCCTCCAGACTTACTGCCTCCATTACAGACCCTGTTACTGGTCACCTCATGAAGCACAATGCAAATTTAATATCCAGTCATCCAATGGGGCATTGGTTTTCAGGACCAGAATGTTAAGGGGTGAGAAGGTATCAGAGAAATGCATGGAAACTGAGTCCTGAGTATCAGGTGAAGAAAAGGTAAAGAACAAAAGGTTGAACCTAAGACAATTTTGCATTATTTTTTTGTCAGTAAAGCATAAATGTTCCCAGGAGCAGTGAATAGAAGATTAATATCTCTCTCTTCCTCTTTCTCTCCCTTTCTCTCTTTCTCTCCCTCTCTCCTCCCCTCTCTCTCCATCTCCCTCTCCTTTTCCCTGTCCCTCACATGTATCTCTCTTCGTCTCTCTCCCTTTCTTTCTCCCTCTTTCTCTCCTTCTCCCTCTCCTCTCCTCCCTCTTTCTCTTTCCCTCTTTCTCTCCCCTTTCTCTCTCCCTCTATCCTCCCCCCTCCTCCACTCTCCTTCCCCGACCACCAAGCATGGGTGGGTGCCCATTATTGAATGGGTTCACTTTTACTAGTTTAGCTTCTGGGACAGATCAAGAGAAAGGGTGGTAGAATGTGAAGCATGGCAGGAAACCACACCCGCTGTAGCACACCGGAAACAGGGCATAACCCTGGGGCAGATGTTCAAGCACCTGCCAATATGAAGCTGCAATAGCAAGCCCCGCTTAGAAGGCTGCACTAACCTCAACAATTGGACTGCTGTTTCTAATGAGCTTCATTGATATAGGTGCTTTTATTTCTACCAATGATGTTTAGGCATCTATGTGTCATTTTCCTATTACCAAAATCTATGACTTTCCCCTTACCCCAAAGACAAGATAACAAGGGTTTGGCTACTATAACAAAATAGGTCACATAGGTAAGCAGTCTGCCATCATGAAATGCAGCCAATCACAGAAAGCTGAAGGCTGAATTTGAAATGCTACTGAAGATAGCTGAGCCCCCAGGGGAAAGGTTACTTTCAACACTAGAAGGCAGTTATCTCTACATTGGGATAGCATGGGAACATCAGAGTAACCTTATCAGTTACATTTGTAACAAAAAGCTACACTGCCCTTTTCAGTCTGCTCTCCAGGGTGGTGAGACACATACCTGCAAGCCTTCATGTTGCAGATCTACTCATTTTAATCCCCCACCATTGCCTTTCTGGTAACACCCTCCTAGTCTGGGCTCCCGAGCAGCCTCTAAAATAGTAAAGGGGTTCTTTTCGGTGCAGGAGAGATAAAGCCGTGAAATCAAGGGTAAGAGAGTTTTCTGGAGGAGTCGGGGAAAAGGAGCTCCACTCCAGCATCGCACATGGACAATGCCAGCACATCAGAGCTGTGATTTTTGTTTTCAAGGCTCGGAAGATACACTTGTGGCCATGAGAGCTTTGGGGGGATAGTTGTACAAACCCTCTTTTATTTTTCAAAGCAAGCTTAGCAGAACCATTTTACCTAATTTTCCTGCTGAGTATGAGTGGGTAGGACTTCTTTATATTAAAGAGGACTCCCAAACAAGTTTTACTGATATTTGACTGACCCTTCCTGTGTCCTTGAACCTTATGTCAATAGATTCTTTATTTTCTTAAAAAATACAGAAAATTGACTAAGCTCATCTTCAAGATCTCCTCTCCATACCGATTTTGTATTGCTTTATGTAGATTTTTGGAGTGATTAATAAATGCTGACACCCATATACCTGTTTTCTTTTTCATACTGTTCATAAATTGAAGCCTGGGCCAGTTCCACCAACTCTGTAATACCTCAGCCGGGTCCCAGGACAATAATGTACTGCCATACACATACAAAGAGAAATAAGTTCAACTGTTGACTCTTCAGGTTCCAACTCCTTCTGACTCGATAAACTCACCCTCCCCCACCCCCGCCTTCTTTGGAAGGAATGCTATGCCTCCACATGACAGACAGCACAGTGGAGAAATATGAAGGAGACAGTAATTCCTGGTAGATCATAAAAATAGGTAATTCAGGTTTTGGATCCACACCACTCCCCAAAAGCCAGCCTGCTTAGCCCATCAGGGTCTCCTCCCTAGATAACACAATCTGAGGCTCAGCGGAAGCAGCTCCTCCAGGCTGCAGCCCCGCCCACCCCGGGGACTCTCAGCTCACTCTCCCACCCAGGCTGAGTGCTTTGCAGAAGCTGAGTACATCCCGAGCCCTGTCCTTTTGTTTCCATGTGCGTCCATCCGGCTGATTGAATTCAGCTTTGAGCATACTAAAATTTATTTTGTTTAAGGACAAACAGTTGGAGACCTGCTTCTGGGTGGGGACGTGCGGAGTGACAGATCACAAGAGAAGCACATGGGCCTCGGGGGCTGCCAATTTGGCAAGTCCCTGTCACCGAAGAAAGACAGGCACAGGAGCCGCTGGCTGTCAGGATTCCAAAAGACATTACCCTGAGCTCCAGGGTGGAGCTGTTTACCGATACCGTGATCTCTCCCCAGATGCCGTTGCTACTGCAGCTAATTAAGAGAACAATTAAGACTAAGACAATCAGTCAAGTACACGGACCTCACTCATCCTCCCGGCACTCGGATGCCGCACTGCTCCCATAGGACTGAGCAGTACTCAGTCATTCAGAAAATGACAGGAAGGAGCTATTAAATATCTGAAAACCATAAAAACGCAATCATAGTGTGCTTTAGCTGAGCCATCCACTAGAGACCGAAGCCCCGGCAACTTCAGAAACTTGGCAGGCAGGAATTCACACACTCACAAACAAGATTAATCAAAAGCATCTCAGATCAAAATTTAATTATAAGGTGGGGATGAGAAAGGTTGTACTGGCCATTCCTCTTTTGTTTTGTTTATGATTGATCAATATCCCTACTATCACCAGGTGCATGGCAAAGTCCACAAGGTGTCCTTAGAAAGGAAGTAACAGATTAAATATTGAACTAAACAATTTAATCTTCTCCAGGAAGAATTCTCAGATATTCATAAAGGTAAGTCCTACTGGGGAACAGGTTTCATTTGCTAGATTACAGAGGCTCACCAGGGAAAGTTCATAAAACAAGTATACAAACCACTGTCGTGAACTTCTCTACCCAGCTCGGCGGATGGGGCCGCAACCCCCCCCCCAAAAAAAAGCACCCATAAGAAGGAAGCTGTAGAGATGTGTATTTTTATCATTCTACTCTTAATTTAGCAAGCACATTGCAGAAGACTCCAGGGTTTCTCTTCTGGGCTCTTGGCTCCATGGAGAGCCTTTGAACACCCTCCCAAGAAGAACGGAATGAGGCCGAATGTTTCAAAACACATCATCAAAACAGTTTTCTTAAGCACCTACTATGTTTGTGCTTGTGAGGGATAGAAAAGGAAAACAAAGGCAGAGTTGAGTTATCTGAGCACAGACAATGGAGTCAGACCAGGGTTTGAGTTCTAAACACACACTAGCTCTGTGTGAGCTCAGTGAGACAACAAGCTGCCGTGCTGCCTGTTCTGTTATGTGGGGTCAGTGCCCTGCTTAGCCCCAGGAACTGCTGCAGTTTTAAAGATAACGTTTGTAAAATGCTTCAAGTAGAACTCTGTACACTAGCAGTATTCACTGAAGTGGTGGTGTTGGTGATGATATTGGTGGTGGTGTTGGTGATGATATTGGTGGTGGTATTGGTGATGATATTGGTGGTATTGGTGATGATATTGGTGGTATTGGTGATGGTATTGGTGGTGGTGTTAGCGATGATGGTAGTGGTGGTGGAGGTGGTGATGGTGGTGGTGGTGGTGGTGGTGGTGGTGGTGGTGGTGGTGGAGGTGGTGGTGATAATGGTGTTGATGTTAGTGGTAATGGTAGAGGTAGTGATGGTGATGATATTGTAACAATGAATCCCCCTAGCTACAATTTGCAGTGGCCTGCCCAGTAGTGATTCCTACACAGAAATTTTTTATCTTTTGAACTTTATGCAGTGACTATTATTAGTGTAGACATTTCATATACAGAGAAAATTAAGAGTCAAGACCTATCCTGACACTGACTGGAAGTACCAAGTGGCTCAGGCTTGACTTCACAGGGAGTCTCAATTTAGACACTTAGGTTTACCTCCAGATGAGAGAACACTGTAGATAGAAATGAAGTTTCTGGAAGTAAACAACTTAGTCCTGTTCTCCGGTTACTGCCCAGAAACACACCTCTTTTAGTGTGCTGTGAATTCTGTAAGATTTAAAGTCATCTCGTAACTAGCAGGATTCTGTTATGCTATATTAAGTATTTTAAAATATCCACTTACTCCATTTAGATGTTTAAAACGTAACAAATCAGGGGGGAGGTGGTTTGATCAATTCTTGCTTTCATCTTTTTGTGATACATCACAATCCTCCAAAAAATGTCCTTGCTTTTCTATTTATGTGATGTCATGACCCAGTGGCCGCCACTGAATGTAGAGTCAGGGTGCATGCAGAAATCATGACAGGTGCTTCTATAGGTAGGCACCAGCACCCCAAGGAACTGCAAGATCACTGGCTATGGGAAAATAGTTAATTAGGAAGAGGTGAGCTTGAAGTAGTTATTGCCTTTGTTTTGTTATTTAGTTATACGTTTAGATAACTTAATTTTCAACGTTTATGCTGAGCAAACTATATTACATACAAAAGTAGATAGACAGACAGACAGATAGACAGTCAAACATAAAGACAGAGCCTCTCAGGGTCCCCTATGGGGAAATAGGCAGTCCTAGTACATCACAGTTCCCAGCAAAGATTCTCCATGTGTGCAGGTGTGCGCATTTGAGCAAGCATGTATATGTACTGATATGACAATAATGGCAAAGGACTTCATTGATACGCATGCTCAGAGACTTATGTCCAGGAGGGTTCCTGATGTATCTAAGAATTGGTGTCTTAGACCCTACCCAAGTAGATTCTCTGTGAAAAATGCTTTATCATCCTCCACAAAATGCCAGTCCTGTGTACAAACTCTTGTTCTGTCCAATAAAAATTACCATTGGGAATGTCTGGTAATAAAAAATGTCCACATCTGTATGTAACTGACAGATTAGCTGGACTTCTCTTTGTTAGCACTTGACAAACAAAGCTCATTGTCAGAAATGAAATATTCAGAAATAGTTAGTTCCTTCTCATTCAAAAACCTCTCCCAACTGTACTTAATAAAGCATTCCACCCTGCAAAGCCTGACCGACCAATGTCCACACAGATCAGGGGTTTGTTGGGGGGGGAGGGGTTGTTCCTGTCATTATGTGCTCATTCATTCCCTCTCTCCTCTCTCCCTCTTTCTTTCTCCCTCCCTCCCTCTCACCCTCTCTCTCCCTCCCTCCCTCTCACCCTTTCTCTCCCTCCCTCCTTCTCACCCTCTCTCTCCCTCCCTCCCCCATCCCCCTCTCTCTCTCATATTTCAAACTACCTTTAAGCTAAAGATGACTCCACCCCTTTGACATGTGTACGGCCTGTGGGATGATATGCTGCCGTAGACTGAGAACCAGAAACTGCATTCTCTTCAGAACTGAGTTGAGCAGCGGGCTGTATTTCTGCCATGGTCCTTTAGTGCACCCATGTCACTATTAAAATTCTTTAAACTACTACTTCAGATATCCTTCCAGCCAAACTACTACTCTTGAAAGGAATTTGCCCAATTATTAATGCTTTTCCTTTCCTTGGAGATGAGAAAACAACGAGTTCGAAATCAATTGCTCACTCCTCACTGTGGTGAGGGGAAGCAGGTTCAACCCCTTTCCATTAATACTCCAAACCTGAGAAATGTCCACAGTGGACAAAAACTGTAAGGAATGGGGGTGGGGAGGCAGCAGGCGATAGTTGCAGGCTCTGTATGTTTCCTGAGTAATTCAAAATGATTTTATAATGAATTTTTCCAGGCCATTAGTCCAAAATGTTGTCTGATACCTATGACTATTTTGAAAAGGAAAAAGAAATTAAGCAGGAAACAGCCACTGAATTTAGAAAGACAGTTGTGCCTTTGTGCAGCAGGCTTTTCATCACTGCTCGCATTGTCCAGAGCTTCTTTCTAACATCAGAAGAACCTCTGGTTCCTAGTTGAAGGTGCAATCTTCGTAGAAAGGATTTTCATACAAAAAAGAAAATCAATCTCTCGACTCAAATAGGATCAACTGGCCACCAAAGTTCTTTAAGAATCATCTCTACCTGCTATTCAAAGAAACGAATAAAATGTGCAAAAGAAAAAGAATATCTTCCCCCACAAAGGGAAGCATTCATAGGAGAGAGAGATGCCCCGTCTCCAGTGTGGCAGGGCTTGTTTGGTTATATTTTTTAATGGGTTCTTTAGAAACCAGGCAGAGACGTCAAAACATGCGTAAGTGTCATGCCTCCATGAAGGTGGGTATGCTCTCACAATTCCTGAGTAGCAGAGAGAAAGCAATATTTCTTTCATTTATCCCCTTCCTGCAGCAAATGCACAGAATCACCCAGGTCTCAGACGCAATGCTTTCCAAAACTGGGTTTCTGGTCTTTAAGTCTCACACACACACATCACTTCAGCCATGTATGTAGGCTGACCGCTCAGGTACACCACTCCATATTTCTCCATTAGCCGACTATAAAGTATTTAAAACCACCCAGTTGTTCTGAAAAGAGCTGTCTGATTTTTCAGCACTTAAGAGCCAAAGGATTTAGAAGTATTTGTGAGTTTTACAAAATAGTAATTCACTTTAGCGAACACCACCTGGATATTGTGGAAAACATGATTTGGTGTAAAATTTGTTATAATGGACTTCAAAGATAAATCCATGTAAGTTTCTATGGCAGAAAGGGGGGGGAGATAGAGGGAGGGGGGAGAAAGAGAGGGAGGGAGAGGAAGGAAAGGATGGAAGGGGGAGGGAGGGAGGAAAGGAGAGAGGGAGGGAGGGAGGGAAGGAGGGAGGGAAGGAGAGAGGGAGGGAGGGAGGAAGGAGAAGATAAGATAAAGAATAAAATCTTTAAGGGGAATATGTTGGTGGTCATCAGTTCCAGTTTTGGAGTACGGGCAAAAAATGGGTATGGGCACAGTCAATGTTCAGTATCTGTCAGTACTTAGTAGGGCTCATCCACTCTGTGTGTTCTCTAAGCACAATAAAGAAACCGTAATGGAGCTAGTGTGCAGTGATGGGCATGCTATTTGTCACTGTTTCTGTCTCACACATCAAAATCCCCTGGCTTCCATTCTCCCACAGGGGTTAAAAGTGTGCTTACCTTGGGAGAAATTGAGAATGGGACCAGGGACTCAAAGCACTAAGTTAAATCTCAATCCACAGTTACATTATGATCAGGGGTAACCAGGAAACTGTATTTGCAACAGTTACTTTTGTCAAGAATGGGCTCTTCCCCCAAGCAATCTTCCTGCTTGGGTCAGTGTAACCATCTCTTTCACCTTCCTAAACTAAAAATGCTGACTTTTCCCCAGGAAACTGTTGTCTCTGCTGTACCCTCATCTGTCCCCATGTCTTACCCCTCTGAGTCACCTCTTGACCCTTTCTCTGCATCCGCACATTACCTATGTGGTCAGGAATGAGTTAACTAAGGCAACCTCCTGTATGGTACCACCAAGTTTAATCCAAACCCAAAGGCCCTGTTGTCCTCAAACATTTCTTCTCATAGGACCTATAAAGGTCTCTCTCCTGATCTCATGTCACTTCAGCCTCCTAGAGGTTTGACTGCATGTCCCCTAGGATTCCCTGTTATCCATCGACAAGGTGCCCTTAGCAAAACTGAGCACACCTTTACTTGCGTAAGCACTGATCTCTCAGACCCCCTTTACAGCTAACTAAGCATGCTCTGAAAGGAAGCTTTTTCCCTTTCAAGATGAACAATGGCGGCCTGGGTGGCTTCTGGGCGGCACTCTCAGAAGGAAGAAGGATGAATTGCCACTCTTCTTCTGTCCTGCACATCGTCTGGAATAAAATGTGAAGCTTCTATGGGGACAACACATTCAATGCAGAAGTGGAAGCGCCAGTGAGGAGCAGCAGGGGCTCTCTACCAACCCTGCTAGCTACCCACCCCTGCATGCCTCCCTGCATGCCTCCGGATAATCAGAGAGGAATGAGTATCTTATCTAACCCATCATAGAGCGGTTCTGTGGCACATCGGTCCAACCCACATGCCAGCTACTCACCAGCACATATACTCTCCTTAGTGATGGGATACAACTCACGGGAACTCATTTTTCTGTATATATTTTTTCTATATAGAAGATGGTAGAGAGTAGGAAAATTACCTGGTTTGTTTTGGTTTGGCTCAAATCCACTTCCAATTTTGTTGTACAACTTAATACATAAAAATATTGTGGCAATGGCCTCATCCGTCCAAACTATTTTATTAACTGTCTAAAATAGAAACATTTTTATTGCTGTTTCCATCTGCACCCTGGAGCTGTCCCTGTGTCACAGCTCTCCACACACAGGTTCCTCTGGAAGAGAGCTAGTCTCCCAGGAGTGTTGACAACTTGTGACCACCACTTCTGCTCAAATACCTGGCCCAAAAGGGACCTGCCCAGAATCAACAGTATTCTCGAACCAAGGAAGGAACAGCCAGGGAACAGAAGTCTTCCCTTTCCCTCTACATCCCAGAGCTTACCTGTGCCTCAACTCCCCATACCCAAATTCCACCCAGAGAGAACTGGTCTCCCAGGAGTACTGGCACACAGGCTTACAGGAGGGACAAGCCACAGTCAGAGACGGCAAGACCAGCTAACACCAGAAATAACTGGATGGTGACAGCCAAGGGCAAGAACATAAGCAATAGAAACCAAGGCTACTTGGCATCATCAGAAACCAGTTTTCCCACCACAGCAAGCCCTGGATACCCAAACACAGTGGAAAAGCAAGACTCTCATTTTAAAATCACATCTCTTGATAATGATAGAGGACTTTAAGAATGAAATAAATAACTCCCTTAAAGAAATATAGGAGAACACAGGTAAACACATAGAAGCCCTTAAAAAGGAAACACAAAAATCCCTTAAAGAATTATAGAAAAACACAACCAAACAGGTGAGGGAATTAAACAAAACCATCCAGGATTTAAAAATGGAAAAAAAAATCAAGAAATCACAAAGGGAGACAACCCTGGAGATAGAAAACCTAGAAAAGAGATCAGGAGTCATAGACACAAGCATCACCAACAGAATACAAGAGATAGAAGAGAGAATCTCAGGTACAGAGGATACCATAGAAAACATTGATACAACAGTCAAAAAATGCAAAATGCAAAAAGCTCCTAACCCAAAACATCCACAAAATCCAGGACACAATGAGAAGACCAAACCTAATAAGTATAGAAGAGAGTGAAGATTCCCAACTTAAAGACCAGTAAATATCATCAACAAAATTATAGAAGAAAATTTCCCTAACCTAAAGAAAAAGATGCCCATGAACATACAAGAAGCCTACAGAAATCCAAATAGATTAGACCAGAAAAGAAATTCCTCCCATGACATAATAATCAAAACACTAAAGGAACAAAACAAAGAAAGAATATTAAAAGCAGTTAGGGAAAAAAAGGTCAAGTAACATATAAAGGCAGACCTATCAGAATTACACCAGACTTCTTGACAGAGACTATGAAAGCTAGAAGATCCTGGGCAGATATCATACAGACCCTAAGAGAACACAAATGCCAGCCCAAGCTTCTATTCCCAGCAAAACTCTCAATTACCATAGATAGAGGAACTAAGATATTCCATGACAAAGCCAAATTTACACAATATCTTTCCACAAATCCAGCCCTACAAAGGATAATAGAAGGAAAACTCCAACACAAGGAGGAAAACTACATCAGAGAAAAAAAGCAAGAAAGTAATCTTCTTTCAACAAATCCAAAAGAAGATAGCCACACAAACATAATTCCACCACTAACAACAAAAATAACAGGAAGCAACAATCACTATTCCTTAATATCTCTTAACATCAATGGACTCAATTCTCCAATAAAAAGACATAGACAAACAGACTGGATACATAAACAGGACCCAGCATTTTGCTGCACACAGGAAATGCACCTCAGTGACAAAGAGACACTATCTCAGAGTAAAAGGCTGGAAAACAATTTTCCAAGCAAATGGTCCCAAGAAACAAGCTGGTATCGCCATTCTAAAATCGAACAAATTGACCTTCAACCAAAAGTTATCAGAAAAGATAAGGAGGAAAGGCATGGCATACTCATCAAAGGAAAAATCTACCAAAATGAACTCTCAATTCAAAACATCTCTGCTCCCTCCACTTATGCAAGGACACCCACATTTATAAAAGAAACTTTACTGAAGCTCAACACACATATTGCACCTCACACAATGATAGTAGATTTCAAGACACCACACTCATAGATGGAAAGATCAAGGAAAGAGAAACTAAACAGGGACACAGTGAAACTAATAGAAGTTATGAACCAAATGGTAAATCCATTTGGATTTACAGATATCTATAGAACATTTCATCCTAAAATGAAGGAATACACCTTCCTCAGCACCTCGCGGTACCTTCTCCAAAACTGACCATATACTCAGTCACATCAGACCTCAGCAGATATAAGATTGAAATAATTACATGCACCCTATCAGATCATCACAGACTAAGGCTGGTCTTCAATAACAACAAAAACAACAGAAAGCCCACATACACATGGAAACTGAACAACATTCTACTCAACCATAACTTGGTCAAGAAGAAATAAAGAAAGACATTAAAGACTTTTTAGAATTTAATGGAAATGAAGGCACAACATACCCAAACTTATGGGAACACAATGACAGCAGTGCTAAGAGGAAAACTCATAGCTCTGAGTGCCTGCAAAAAGAAACTGGAAAGAGCATATACTAACAGCGTAACAGCACAGCTGAAGGCTCTAGAACAAAAAGAAGCAAATACACCCAAGAGGAGTAGACGGTAGGAAATAATCAAACTCAGGGCTGAAATTAACCAAATAGAAACAAAAAGAAATAGACAAAGAATCAACAAAACCAGGAGCTGGTTCTTTGAGAAAATCAACAAGATAGATAAACCCTTAGGCAGACTAACCAGAGGGCACAGAGACAGTATCCAAATTAACAAAATGAGAAATGAAAAGGAAATATAACAGAAAGTGAGGAAATTCAAAAAATCATCAGATCCTACTACAAAGGCTTATACTTAACAAAACTGGAAAATCTGTATGAAATGGACAATTTTCTAGACAGATACCAGGTACCTAAGTTAAATCAGGATCAAATAAACCATCTAAAGAGTCCCATAATCCCTAAAGAAATAGAAGCAGTGTTTAAAAGTCTCCCAACCCCCCCCAAAAAAAATTCCAGGACCAGTTGGGATTAGTAAAGAATTCTATCAGACATTTAAAGAAGACCTAATACCAATACTCTTCAAACTATTCCATAAAATAGAAACAGAAGGAATACTATCCAATTTGTTCTATGATGCCACAGTTCCAATGATACCAAAACCACACAAAGAAAAAGAACTTCAGACTTATTTCCCTTATGAATATTGATGTAAAAATACTCAATAAAATTATCACAAACCGAATCCATGAACACATCAAAATGATGATTCACCACGATCAAGTAGGCTTCATTTCAGGGATTCAGGGATGGTTCAATATACAGAAATCCAGCAATGTAATCCACTACATAAACAAACTCAAAAAAAAAAAGAACATGATCATTTCATTAGATGCTGAAAAAGCATTTGACAAAGTTCAGCATCCCTTCATGTTAAAAGTCTTGGAAAGATCAGGAATTCAAGGCCCATACCTAGTCATGTAAAAGCTATATACAACAAACCAGTAACCCACGTCAAACTAAATGTAGAGAAACTTGAAGCAATCCCACTTAAATCAGGGACTAGACAAGGCTGCCCACTCTCTCCCTTTGTATTCAGTATAGTACTCAAAGTCCTAGACAGAGCAATTAGACAACAAAAGGAGGTCAAAGGGATACAAATTGGAAATGAAGAAGTCAAACTATCACTATTTGCAGATGATATGATAGTATACTTAACTGACCCCAAAAATTCCACCAGACAACTCCTACAGCTGACAAACAACTTCAGCAAAGTGGCTGGATATAAAATTAACTCAAACAAATCAGTAGCCTTCCTATACTCAAAGGATCAGTAGACTGAGAATGAAATTAGGGAACTGACACCCTTCACAATCATCACAATGTAAAATAACCTGGTGTGACTATAACCAAACAAGCGAAAGATCGGTATGATAAGAACTTCAAGTCTCTGAAGAAAGAAATTGAAGAACACCTCAGAAAGTGGAAAGATCTCCCATGCTCATGGTTTGGCAGGAGTAATATAGTAAAAATGGCCATCTTGCTGAAAGCAATATACAGATTCAATGCAATCCCTGTCAAAATTCCAACTCAATTTTTCATATAATTAGAAAGAGCAATTCTCAAATTTATTTGGAATAACAAAATACCCAGGATAGCAAAAAGTATTCTCAACAATAAAAGAACATCTAGGGGAATCACCATCCCTGACCTCAAGCTGTACTACAGAGTAATAGTGATAAAAACTGCATGGTATTAGTACAGTGACAGGCAGGTAAATCAATGAAATAGAATTGAAGACCAAAAATGGACCCCCACACTTTGTACATGTGATATTTGACAAAGAAGCTAAAACCATCCAGTGGAAAAAAGACAGCATTTTCAATGAACAGTGCTGGTTCAACTGGTGTTGGACATGTAGAAGAATGAAAATTGATAAATTCTTATCTCCCTGTACAAAGCTCAAGTCCAAGTGTATCAAGGACCTCCACATAAAGCCAGATACACTGAAACTAACAGAAAATAAAGTGGAGAAGAGCCTTGAGCACCTGGGCCCAGGGGAAAGTTTCCTGAACAGAACACCATTGGTTTATGCTCTAAGATCAAGAATCGACAAATGGGACCTCATAAAATTGCAAAGTTTTTGTAAGGCAAAGGATATTGTCAATACAACAAAATGGTCCCCAAAAGATTGAGAAAAGATTTTTACCAATCCTACATCTGATAGAGGACTAATATCCAATATATACAAAGAACTCAAGAAGTTAGACTCCAGAGAACCAAATAACCCTATTAAAAATGGGGAACAGAGCTAAACAGAGAATTCTCATCTGTGGAAACTCAAAGGGCTGAGAAGCACCTAAAGAGATGTTCAACATTCTTAGTCATCAGGGAAATACAAATCAAAATGGCCCTGAGATTCCACCTCACACCAGTCAGAATGGCTAAGATTAAAAACTCAGGCAACAGCAGATGCTGGTGAGGATGTGGAGAAAAAGGAACATACCTTCATGCTGGTGGGATTGCAAGCCGATACAATCACTCTGGAAATCAGTTTGGCGGTTCCTCAGAAAATTGGACATAGGAAAAGTGGACCTGAGGACCCAACTATACCACTCCTGGGCATATATACCCAGAAGATGCTCTAACATATAATAAGAACACATGCTCCACTACATTCATAGCAACAACATTTATAATAGCCAGAAGGTGGAAACAACCCCAATGTCCCTCAACAGAGGAATGGATACAGAAAATGTGTACATTTACACAATGGAATACTACTCTGCTATTAAAATTAATGACCATGAGATTTGCAGGCAAATGGATGGATCTAGAAAATATCATCCTGAGTGAGGTAACTCAGTCACAAAAGAACACATATGGTATGTACTCACCGATAAGTGAATATTAGACAAAGAGAGTGGAATACCCACAATACAATTCACATACCACACAAAGCCCAAGAGGAAGAAAACCCAAAGAGTGGATGCTTCAGTCCTACTTGAAGGGGGAACAAAATGATCAAGGGAAGTAAAGGGTGGGAGGGACTTGGAAAGAAGAGAAGAGGGGGAGGGGAAAAAGAGGGGAAGAATCAGGTATTGGAGGAGATGTACAGAGGGTCAGGAAATTGAACAGAGGTGTGTAGTAATGGGGGATGGAAAACTGGGGGTCGCAACCAGAAAGTCCCAGATGCCAGGAAAGCAAGAGCCTCCCAGGACCCCACAGGGATGACATTAGCTGAAATACCCAACAAAGGAGAGGGAGAACCTGTTGAGACCATATCCAGAGGTTAGGGATGGGGCCACCCATCTCCAAAATTTTAATCCAGAATTGCTCTGTCTAAAAGAAATACAGGGACAAAGAGTGGAACAGAGACTGAAGGAAAGGCCATCCAGAGACTGCCCTACCTGCAGATCCATCCCACATGCAGACACCAAACCCAGACACTATTGCAGATGCAAAGACATGCTTGCTGACAGGAGCCTGATACAGCTGTCTCCTGAGAGGCTCTGCCAGATCCTGACTAATACAGGTGTGAATGCTCGCAGCCAACCATCAGACTGAGCACAGGGACCCCAGTGAAGGAGTTAGAGGAAGGACTGAAGGAACTGAAGGGGCCTTATCTCACATCAGTGGGAGGGGAGGTCCTGGGTCATGTGAAGGCTTGATGCCCCAATGTAGAGGAATGCTAGGACTGTGAGGAAGGAGTGGGTAAGTGGCTGGGGGAGCACCCTCATAGAAGCAGGGTAAGGGGGAATGGGATAGGGTGTTTGCAGAGGAGAAACCAGGAAAGAGGATAACATTTGAAATCTAAATACATAAAATATGCAATTAAAAATATTTTAAGTACTTTGCATTTCACAGCAATGTTAGGGAACCATTGCATTGTGTCTCCAGGAGTAGATGAAGGGTGTGCTTATAGCTCTGGGATGCAGATGGGATGCTCAGCTGAGAGTTCTACAGGTACAAATCTGTTTAGAACTCATGCCTGGAGAACCCTAACCTCACTGTGGAAACACAATATAGCCAGCTAGATGACATCAAGAAAAGCCATAAAATGTTCTTGATGTTACAATGTTGTAATGCCACAATGTCACAAGCCTTCTATCTTCCATACTTTGTCACTGGACACCACAGAGCAAGCAGCCTTCCAGATAGAAGGCTCCAGAGTCATCAGGCATCATGGAGGCCCCCTGTCTCCCTTGTTGTGTCGTCAGTTTCATGGACACTGTCAATTTCAAAAAGTTACTTATTTACTTTTTTGTTTCAAAGTTCATAATCCCAGCTATACCACCTTCCTTTCTGCCTCTAGTTTCCCTTAAGCCCCAAATATCAGGTTCTTGATGACTATATGTGTTCCCAACACTTTTTTCTCATTTCTCTTCAACCTTCCTAGTTTAACTAGGTTTCTCATCAAAACCACAGAGATTTGAAATAAACATTATCATCCCATGCTTTTAATGAGTCTCACCTTGGACTAAGTACAACAAAACCACTCATTTTAATTATGCAGGACAATGAGTTTTGACATGTTACCCAATATATACAATCAAAATCAAGACATACGGTATGTTCACCTACTACAGAGATCATCATTGAGCTCCACATTCCAGATAGTTCAGTCTCCTCAGGCTGAGACCCACGACCTCAGACAACCACTGACAACTCCTTCCTAGAGAGCAGAGTTGCCTCTTCCAACAATTTATAGACAGTGTGACTTTCCCTCAATGATTGGCTGCGAAGTTTGTCCCTGCCAAGGTGTGTACCCGTGGTTCCTTCCACTCTGTTGTTGGGTAGTTTCCTGCGGCATGGCTACATCAGGATTTGTTTGTGCATTTTCTCAGGTGACGACTTGGTTGGTTATTAGTTTGAGCTTAGTGTGAATAAAAACATTATGAAGATTTATTAGGGGTGGAGAGACGGCTTAGTAGTTTAAAGCTCTTGTTGCTCTTGCAGAGGACTGGGTTTCAGTTCCCAACACCCACATGGTAACTCACAGCCAACTGTAACTCCAGTTTCAGGTCTCATACCCTCTTTTAGCCTCCAAAGGCTCTGTAAATATGTGGTCACACACATACATGCAATCAAAATACCCATACACATAAAATAATAAAATTTAAAAAAAAAACTTTTTTAAAAAGTTCTGAAGATTTGTTATATATGTGAACATTTTTATTTTTATTTTTGGCAAATATTTATAAGTAGAGTTTGAGATCACAACATAGGAATATGAACTGCCTTTTAAAAGAAAACACATCCCTTGCTCTGTAAACTCACCAGACCTTGATACTGTCACCCTTTTAGGCAATATCTAGTTAATCTTGTGGACCTGTACTGGTGCCTGGCTGTGAGTGTATGGGTGACTAATGGCACTGACTTTCTTCTCAAGTCCTTAGGAATCATTCTTATGTCATCATTGGGGAGTGTCTGTCCAAAGAGTTGGCCTTTGCATATTATCTTGTCTGCTTATGTGTTATTGTGTGTGTCTCCTCATCTGTGTGCAGGTAATGTGTGTCGCTGGCCGGTGTCTGCCTCTGTCACTTACTTTATGAGAAAAGCTCACTGATTCAGCTAGGCTGAGCAGGCCAGAAAGCCTCAGGGATGCTTCTGGTTTTACTCCCTGGCTTTGGGGTTATGTGTATATACTACTGCTCCTGGGTCTTTTACATAAGATGTGGAATTGAACTCATGACTCCATTGCAAGTACTTTACCAAGTAAGCCATTTCCCCAGGTCCTGAGGTTTGTCTTGTCTTGTCATTGTTGGTGGTGGTTTGCAAACCAACCAGGTTTACAAAGTGAGACCGTATCTCAACAATGGAAAAAAAAAAGAGAGAGAGGTCAAACACACATCAGACACACGGCTAACAAGACAACGGTTAGTGGTGGGAGTTAAAGTAGAATAAACAGGAAGATGGAGTCAAAGAAAGCAAAATAGCAGGTGTGTAGGTTGAACAAGTTTAGGGAGCTGCTACACAAACTCAAGGTCCAAGTCAATAAAACTGTATTGGGGGGTTTTTATTAAATACCCAGACTTTAGCTATTTTTTGCAGCACATACACACATATAAGGATATCAACCTACTTAACTATACTATTTTATTCTCTATGTGGATCTTATAACTACATCATAAACCTCAAATATACACAATAAATTTATATACTGGCATTAAAAAACACAGCAAAATGAAGATGTCTCTTGGGGAGACGACTTGCCTAGCATGTGTGAGGCTCTAGGTTCGATCTCCAGTATCACAAAATAATAAATGCAAAACTTCCAAGTAACAAGCCAAGCAGAATCTAGCCAGTAAAATAGATCCTATTATCACCGTTAGCTCTCCAACGAACTGGGGAGAGTTAACACAGCAGGTTGATTCCCTGTGTGAGGCACACAATCAGTGCCACTGACAAAGCCTGGCACTGACAACAGCAGGAAGCCACTATCAACCCAGATCTGAAAAGGGTGGAGGCACAGCAAGAAATCTGAACAACAGTGAAACTCCCTAGCCCACAGATGCCAGAGGGAAAGGGCTTTGAATTCACTCCACAGCCAGTCTATGACTGGCAGCTGTCACTCAATGGTCAAGTTGATGTAGGTGCCAAAGAGCAGGGAAGTCTGGGAAACATCATTTGTGCACTGTGGAACATAGGCAGGGAAGGCAAGGGAATGGGTCTGAGAGAAGCCAAGAGCTACATTCCATGTTTGACAACATGCTATACAAAAGACAGTCGGAGACCACCACCATTTCACCCACTCATGCCCAGTGGTTCTTTAACAACCCAGTTCCATGTATTTTTTTCTATAGACTGTGTTTTCCCCTTATAAGAAAATGAGAGAGCATGGGAAAACAAGAGTACACATCCTCCCTGCTTCCTAACTAATCTTTCCCCTCCACACCATCCCCTACTCTCCTCTCTACATAAAGCCAAATTGCCCTCAAAGTATTATTTACTTTGGTAAGCAATAACTTTGGAAGTAACTTTGGGGGAAGCATTTGTTTCTCAAGTCCCACACTCTGAACAGGGCTGTCCTCGGGACCCCTTACCCAAACAGCTGGAGTATCTTATTGCACTTGTGTACCTCAGCATTCCCAAGATCCTCCCAACCCAGGCACCCCAGAGCAATTCTTGTTCATGGGTGGTCTCTCTCTCGTATACGTGAGGGCCAAGTGCCCCACATCTTTAAAAGCTAAGAAACAAGCCCAGTGGCTGACATACAGTCAGTGCTCCATAAGCTCTTGAAAGGGGAAAATGCAGAATACATCTGGAAATACACTGCTGCCAAGTAGCCAGAACATTCGGAATTAAAACTGCTAGTTAATTCTTAAGTCCCCAAAGACTACAAGGTGCACCATTTCATGGGTTAAAGTCTTTTGAAGGAAGGCATTCTAGCATCTTAGTTTTGGTGCCCTGGGGTTATAATCACCCAAGTGCACAGCGGCTGGAATCTTTCCTTTCCACTTCTTGTTATATGGGTGAGAAAGCTGAGCACAAGTTATCAGTCACCTAGATTGAGAATCCATTCAGGCACTGTTATAAAAATAATTGGACAACAGAGCCTGTTTTTAGCACATTCTGTATTGGTGATACGCAAGATGCATCCATAGGCCATGACAATTTCAAAAGCATAGTTCTAGGGAATGGGACCATGCCATCATAAAAATTTCACTGGCGGTAAGATTGAATTATCATTTCACTCCTCCAACACCTTTCACAAAGCAATGCTTAAAGGTATTACAAGAAAGAGGTTTTAACTTTCAAGCAGTAATGTACGTCACTGTAACCACAAGAAAGTCCAGCCAGTGGGCTGAGCAGCAACAGAAGCTGAGGTCCAGGAACAGTATTCAAAACTCATATGTGACTGCCATCTAAGGGAACGTTATAGGTTGTCTTCAAAGGAATGCCATTGGGAAACACATGAATCTAGTTTCCTAAAAGATACCTTTACATTTCTCTCTACAGGGTGCCAGTGGATGTCTCTGATCAGCACGATGCAGAGCTTATCACAAAATCCCCAGTGACATTCTATTTCCACCATAAATTGCATCACACTCAGCATTAACTGACTCAGCACAACTCAGTGACAAGCTACGAGAAGATGAGAGGTCCTGACTTGTTATCTCAGGTTTGGGACTCCTAATATGGCAGCAGCTACTTGAAAATACCTCTTACCTTTCATGGAGGGACATAAGGTTAAACTTGGTGTTAATACACCTTCAGCTGCTTTTAAAAGAACGGGGTATATGTCATGGTCGTGAAAAAATAAAGAAAATCAGGAAGAGTAACAGATAAGAGAAAGCTAAAGTGATCACATGACTGCTCTGTCTGAAGTTGGTATACTCCCTTACAAAATTCATGTTAGAACTAAATGTCCTATGGGATAGCAATAGGAAGTAGGACACTGGAAAGTGATTATATCATGAGGGGTCTATCACTCACCAGTGGGACCAATGTCCTTATAAAAGATGCTTCAGGGAGTTCCAAAGCCCTTTCTTTCATAAGAGGACACAGCAAGAAGCCACCAATTCTGACAATGAGAGAAGCCCCTCAGCAGACACTGAATCTGTATCTTGGAATTCCTAAGCCTCTAGAGTGGTGAGCAAAAAAATTCTGTTATTTGGAGAACTTAGTTGTCTAAGGTATTTGGTTACAGCAAATCAAACTAGGATAATGATCAAGGTCATGCACTGACTTTGACTGAATCCTGAATCACAACACTGGGTATTAACCAGAAAAAGTAAATCATGGAGTCTAGAGTTAATGGTAACAGATCACTATTAATTTCTTAATTTTGAAAATTTGCAAAGCTTCAATAAGACACTAGTGCTGGAAGAAGCTAAGGAAAGGATATGCAGTAACCTCCTCACTCTCCGGCTTTGCTATAAATACACAATTCTCCAAAAAGATAATTTGAAAAAGAATAAACAAAGAGCATCTTAAGACAATGAAAATCAACACTTTTTAGTTTCCAACTTTCCAAAGAGGAGGATGTAGTCTACCATGCAACATAGACCATATAATGGGCAAAATAAATTTATATACAAAGTATTTTACAGATCAAAAGGAGAATCGAAGGGTTGGGAGATGGCTTAGTGGCTGAAATGCTTGGGCATAACATACTTGTGAAGACCAGTGTTCGGACCCTAGAAACCCACATAAATGTTGAGTATGTCAGTAAGTATAGCACTGGAAGGTGTAAACAGTGTCCTAGAGCAATCTGTCTAACAAGACTAGACAGATCAGGAGTTCTGCAATTTATTGAGAAGGTCTGCCTCAGTGAGTCAGGGACGAGCAATTAAGATGATTCCAGACCCTCAACCTGAGCACGTGCTCATGTGTGAACAAGCACACACACAAAAAAATATAGAATTCTAGAACCATCTTACACCATTTACTTTTGAATTATGGCTTCAGCTGGCTTCAAGGAATTAGACAGGCCTGAAGATCTGAACTTATTTTCCAATCAATGCAAATAACAGTCATCAAAACTTCATCCCAAAATAAGACCAAATATTCCTTAACTCACTTATCCCTGGGCATATTCATTTTTTCAATTTGCATAACTTACACTGCAAGCTTCTCTTTACCTTTCTTTTCTGGAATTCCAGGGAATAAACTGCATAGCCCTAGTATCTACAGAATGCAGAATGCAGAATACAGAATAAAGAATGCAGACTACAGAACACAGAATGCAGAATATAGAATGCAGAATACAGAATGCAGAATACAGAAGAAAGAATGCAGAATACAATATAGAACACAGACTGTAGAATACAGAATGCTTAATACAGAATGCAAAATACCAAATGCAGAACTCAGAATTCAGACCAACAAATGCAGAATGCAGAATACAGGATAGAGAATACAGAATGCAGAATGCCAAATGCATAATACAGGATGGAGAATGCAGAATGCAGAACACAGAATGCAGAGTAGAGAATATAGAATGCAAAATACCAAATGCAGAACTCAAAATACAGACTACCAGATGCAGAATGTAAAATACAAAATTCAGAATACAGGATGCAGAATGCAAAATACAGGATGAAGAATGTAGAGTGCAGAACTCAGAATGAAGACTACCAGATGCAGAATGTAAAATACAAAATTCAGAATACAGGATGCAGAATGTAGAGTGCAGAACTCAGAATGAAGACTACCAGATGCAGAAAGCAGAATACAGAAGACAGAATACAGAATGCAGAATACATAATGCAGGATAAAGAACAAAGAACACAGAATGAAGAATGCAGAATGTAGAATATGAAATACAGAACACAGAATGCAGAATGTAGAATATGAAATACAGAACACAGAATACAGAATGCAGAATGAAGAACACAGAAAACAGAATACAGAATACAGAATGCAGAACGCAGAACGCAGAACACAGAATACAGAATGCAGAATGTATAATACAGAATGCAGAACACAGAATGCAGAATGAAGAACAAAGAACACAGAATGCAGAATAAAGAATGCAGAATGCAGAATGCAAAACACAAAATGCAGAATACAGAAATGCAGAATGTAGAATGCAGAATACAGAATGTATAATGCAGAATACAGAATGTAGAATACAGAACACAGAATGCAGACTGAAGAACACATAACACAGAATGCAGAATGCAGGATGAAGAACACATAACACAGAATATAGAATGTAGAATACAGAATGCAGAATACTGAATGCAGAATACAGAACGCATAATGCAGAATACAGAGTGCAGAATACAGAACACAGAATGCAGAACACAGAATTCAGAATGCAGAACAAAGAATACAATACAGAATACAGAATGTATAATACATAATACAGAATGCAGGATGCAAAATGCAGAATGCAGAACTCAGAACACAGAGCGCAGAATGCAGAACACAGTATAGAATGCAGAATACAGAATACAGAATGCAGAATATGAAATACAGAACACAGAATGCAGAATTCAGAATACAGAATGCAGAATACAGAATTCAGAATGCAGAATGTAGAATGCAGAACACAGAACACAGAATGAAGAATGAAGAACAGAGAACACAGAATGC
Organism: Tokudaia tokunoshimensis; assembly: GCA_036184795.1. Lineage (NCBI taxonomy): Eukaryota > Metazoa > Chordata > Mammalia > Rodentia > Muridae > Tokudaia > Tokudaia tokunoshimensis. Next base: position 89,624,335 of record BTHU01000014.1, read on the forward strand.
AGAATACAGAATATAGAATGCAGAACAGAGAACACAGAATGCAGAATGTAGAATACAGAATGCAGAAAGCAGAATGTAGACTGAAGAATACAGAACACAGAATGCAGAATGCAGAATTCAGACTGAAGAATACAGAACATAGAATGCAGAATACAGAATGCAGACTGCAGAATATCAAATGCAGAATACCAAATGCAGAATACAGGATGCAGAATGCAGAATATAGAAGCAGGCATTGTGCTTTTGTATTTGAAGGGAAAGACCAACATTTATTCACAAGGGTTTTCTGTTTCTATCAAGAAGGAGGTATCACCTATTTGAGAAGGATGTAATAAAGAGACTCCTTCCCAAAGTGTGACTGAGATGCAGAGACACCAGGTAGAAATAGTGCCATACACCAGGCTCAGTAGTGACAAAGAGCTGTTTTTACCCCTACCTAAGAGACAATGGCAGGGAGATGTTACTAGAAACTAGATGCTTATGTGTACTTAAGGACCACATGTAGAGCATCCACCAAAACAACCAGAAGAGTAAATGCCCTTAGCTCGCTTTGCTCCCCCACTTTGCTTCTCTGCTGGGGACTCCTGTGGTGATTAATCTTTACTATCCACTTAACTGGATTTAGAATCACCTAGAAAATATACTTCAGGATGTCTTGGTGAAGGGTTTTGGAGTTAGGTTGATTGAGGTGGAAAGATTCATTCTGAAGGAAGCAGAAAAATTCCTGAGCGAGTGAAGTCCTCAGGGTATACTGTTGACACAGCCTCGTTGAAGACCTAAGACCTTGACCCTATGGGAAATTGGTTATGCTTTCCTGAAGACCCTGAGTGTTTATGGAGGGTTGATCATTTCATTTAAGACTAGCAACTTGAGCTTCCTCTCCCAATGTGTGCATCCTGAGACTGCTGACCTACAGAGATGGACCATGGAGACTATGACTCCCCCTATGTTGTACCTGTTGTGATCATAAAAAGAGAAAGAGGCAAGAGAATATGTTCTAGGGCAGTGTAGGGGAAAGGGGTTCCTCAGCAGGCCCATGCCGAGACCTTCCTTCCCCCTGAGGGACAAGACACACAACGGTATAGTATAGAATAGAGTTTATTCAGGGCATGGAGAAGGGAGTTAAGGGGTAGTAGAGGCAGAGAAATGCAGAGAGAGGGAGAAAGTAGAGAAGCAGAGGCCGGCCATTACCATGTAGAGAGAGGGGAAGGGGAGGAGCGTACAAGAGGGGCAAGTGAGAAGCTGAGAGTGAGAGAATAAGAGAGGCAAGAGAGGGAGGAGGGGCAAGAAGCCCCTTTTAGAGTAGGCCAGACCTACCTGGCTGTTGCCAGGTAACTGTGGGGTGGAGCTTAGACAGAATCCTAAGAGCACCTAATAAGCTTGCTGAAGCTCCCAGCTTGAGTTTCAGGTTACAGAAGGTTAGTAAATTCCCATCTGGTCCCAGATTTACTGTACATGTGTCTGTATGTTGGTCCTCTCTTGACTCCCTTGCCTGTAGTCAGGGTTCCACAACCCAAGTTTCAAAAGTCACCGCACCATTCTAAATGTGGGCAGCACCACACCATGGGGTGAGTCCCTGGGCTGCATAGAGAGGAAGCAAGCTGAGCACAAGTGTTCACCCCTCTCTGCTCTCTGACTGCCCATGCACTTCAAGCTCCTACTACCATCATCTCTACCACCATGACTGTAAGCCAAAAGGACACCTTCTCCTTTGAGTTGTTTTGATACTTTGTCACAACAGCAAGAAAGGCATCTGAAATACTCCAAGTTTAACTAGAAACACCCCAGGCGTTCACTGCTACATCCATGCAGGCAGCCTTCTGACAGGTCAGATCAAGGTAGAAAAAGTGATAAAGACTAGAGTTTGTGGGGCAATGGATGACAGGCCACCTACTCACGCCACTGTCTGCCTCTTCTCAAAAGCCCATTGCTATACAATGTGTAAGAATAAAGTTTGTGTCTCTGCTGCTTAAATAGCATATATTTTTAGGAATCCACATTCCCAGGTAATTTTGCATTTTTAAGCTCTACAATAGGGGTCGCTACACTCTGGCAGCATGCTGACACCTATGAGGGGAAGAACATTGTCTGCCTAGCACTGCAGACTAGCAACAAGGCAGAGGCTGCTATATGAATTCAGGAACAGATTGCAATTAGATGGGACTCTACTCAAGGTCCAGAAGTGGCTTCACCTGGTTCCAATAGTAACTTTCTTCTGGAATACTATCCTTTATATTCCTTTCATCTATGAAACCATTAAACATGCATGCACACATGTGCACACATGCACACATACCATATCAGCAAAGACCTCTCACTAGAGAGAAAAGAGAAGGAATGGACAGAGAACAATGAAAGTATTATCAAGCACAAGACTCACAGTTACCAGTAACTGCGACTGCGCATCACTTAGAGCTTCACTGGAATTTAAATTGTCTTCTCTTCATCTTCAGATATATGTGACAAAACCTGTAGGGGAATTTTCCCCTTGCTAATTGATTGGCTAATAAAGATGACAAGAAGTCAATCGCTGGGCAAAAAGGAATAGGCAGACCTTCCGAGAGGAAGAGAGGATGCGGGAGGAAAAAAGGGCTCTTTTTATGGTGATGTGGGAGAGAGAATGCAAGATGTAGACCGGGAACTGTCGGAGTCGGTGGCAACCTCCACCATCGGAAGATTCCAGCATAGAATAATTGAAGAGCCTATGATGTGAAGCATTTGTGGGAGAGGTGTTGGCTATGCTGCAGGCTAGGAACAGAGACCACCGATGTCGGTGCATAGCCGGCTTTAGCATGGTTTGTTTTTTAAATCTACACGTTACAAAAAACCCTCAGATTTTTAGAAATATTTAGGAGGGACAGGATTCCCTTGAACTGAATTTGTCATCTGGAGCCAAAGGCAAAATGGACTCAGAAGAGAAGACTTGGCAAATAAGGGAGAGAAGTCAGAAGTGGGGGCAGAGCCATAAGTTGCAGGTGTCCCACAAGGTCTCACCTCTGGGGAAAGTAAAGCATGGGAAGAGAGGTCTGATGTTGCTCATGTGACAACACTGGGGTTCCAAACATACATGCAGAAGGCCCATGCAGTAAATATGCCTCCTGTCAGTAGCTTAGATACAAAGAAGTCATATTTCCTTGGTGCCAGGTTTGAGTGACTTGATTTGAGAGGCTTGATTGTTGCAGACTGACTGTATGTCTCCTCCTCACAGTTCTCCTCTCATAGTTCCCCAAACACAGATGGCTCAGTCTCTAAAGCTAGTATTATAGTGTGTGTGTGTGTGTGTGTGTGTGTGTGTGTGTGTGTGTGGTATGTGCATGGAGTGTGTGTATAGTGTATGTCCATGTGGTGTGTGTGTGTGTGTGTGTGTGTGTGTGTGTGTGTGTGTGTGCATGTGTACTTCTTTTCACTTCACAACAGAAACTATATTCATCAGTATCTTGGTTAGGGTTTTACTTCTGTGAACAGATACCATGACCAAGGCAACTCTTCTAAGGACAACATTTAATTGGGGCTGGCTTACAGGTTCAGAGGTTCAGTCCATTATTATCAAGGTGGGAGCATGGCAGCATCCAGACAGGCATGGTGCAGAAGGAGCTAAGAGTTTTACATCTTCATCTGAAGGCTGCTAGGAAAAGACTGGCTTCCAGGCAGCTAGGACAAAGGTCTTAAAGCCCATACCCACAGTGACACACTTCCTCCAACAAGGCCACACCTACTCTAACAAGGCCATACCTCCAAACAGTGCCACTCCCACCACAATCAGTCATTCTTCTTTGAACTAGCCAGTCAATGAATATTTGCTGAGGACTTCCTATGCATCATATCTTGCTGAAATGTTATAAAGAACTAGAAAGCAACATCCTTACTTTCTTGGTCTTTGTGTTCTAATGGTATGATATATAGTTGAACAAAATAAACCCACAAAGCTCTGAGAGGAGCAACACTTGGAAGAAATACAGTAGGATAGGCTCTGAAGGAAGCCTAACTGGTCAGGAGAGGAGAGTGGAGGGTTCTAGAGAGCCTGTCTGAGCAAGTGCTATGTGGGCTGAGCTCTTAGATGACAAAAAAAAAAAGAATCAATCTAAGAACAATGGGGGGGACTATGAATGTTTAAAGCTCTTTCCTAGAGAAATAAGTACACAGTCGCTGAGAAGGAACAGACTTGACTGACCTCACAGTGTGCCAAAGTCAGAAGGTGTTTGACATTGGCCACAGACCACACCCTGTTCTTCCTAAGAACTTGGGGAGTCCAGATTTTTCAAATCTCACCCACAGAAGTTAGTGACCACAATTTTTGACCACTTCCCATTATAACACAAATTTTAATTGACTCATGTAGCTGACAAAGTTCATTTAATAGGAAAATACTAGAATCCTGAAAAGGGAAATATTCTACCATTATCCAGAACTGTAACAAAGGTGGGGAAGTTCACTTTAGAGTGAATTATTTTGAAGTCTTTTTTTTTCTTTACAAAACATTAGAAGCAATTATACAATTAGTTGACAGTCTCCGTTACAGCCCCCCTCAAAAATAAACCCAAAACCCAATCAAACAAACAAAACTTTAGCCAAAGTGGAGTCCCCCCAAAGTAAGCATGGTGCTTTAGAGCATGAAGATGAAAGCACAATAAACTAGCCATAGCTCTTAGCTGGAGACATCGTGTCCAGCAGAAGTGACAAACAAGACTTCACAGTGAGAACAAGAACTTATTTAAGGTTGAGCTAGCCACAAGCAGTGATAGAAGATTTATAAGTATGTCCACAAATCCTTTGACAGCTACATCTTTGATGAGTAGGGTCTAATCCCTGTCCCTCTCTGAATGTAAATGTGGAGAAACCAGATTAAGAGAACTCGGTAGAAGGTACAGGGTTCTTGGGAAGAGAATGTAATGGTGTTCCCTCTGTACTCTCTCCAGATCACTCACTCTGGACTCCCAGCTGCCATGGCATGAAGACACTCAAATTATGCTAACAGACACATGTGACAAGTGAACTGTCATGTGAGAGAGCCATCTTTGTAGCTCCATTCTTTTGCTACTTTGTGGGTTCTTTTTTCTTCCACCCTTCTCCACCCCTTTTCTTTCACCCTTTTAACCCCCTAACACTAGATAGGAGAGAAAAAAGGATAGAGAGAAAAGAAAAGAGATCCTGGAATAAAGTCAGGGGTCAGAAAGGAGGGCAACATTGTCATTAGACTGCTTCCTAATGATTAGGAGTGCTGAGTTTCTTGGGGCAAGTTTGAACTTCACTGTCAGGATATCTAATTTCACCGTATTTTTTTGTTCTTCTTTGTGCCTGAGTACTTCACAAATTGTGACCAGCAACAACCAACAACACACCTCTCAGAGCCCTAGCATTTATACCCTCTGAAAAGTTCCCAGAATTCCAAATGTTGCACAATTGCAGAAACTATCTGAAGCTGGCAAAATCATACCCCTGCTAGAGCATGAGGCAAATCATAGTCAGCTGCTGTGGACAATCTGAAGCAGCCTCGTATCCCACACCTGGGATTTAAAACAAAAAAACATATTCTTATAGTTTTTCTTTTTTATTTCTTTTATCTATATAATATGTTTTTTAAAGACACCAAAATTCTCACTATACCCTCCACCTCAAGTTCTCATGTGACTGTGCTACAGGATAATATAATCTCATGAGACAGATTCAGCTGACCACCCCATTTCCAAATTCCTAAGTCACAAAAACACTACTTTCAAAAGTAATAATATTGTTGTTAGACATTAAGCCCTCAGGTGGTTAGTTATGTAGCAGTACAAGGAGTGAGATCTTGCAGTGTCTACCTAGGACTCTTCTAATGAGAGGTACTAAGCCTTAGACTCTGTCCTATAAGGTTATGGTACCCAGAGTCTAACTCTAGTCAGGCACAACCCAGGGCACTTCTATTGCATATAAATGGGATGGGAAGGCATTTGGAGCTATCTCTTGTATCTTACATAGAGAAATGCCATCTGTTTCTACTTGGAGGTATTAATAATGAGATTGTTCTTATGTTCTGTATTTTTACACAATGCCAAAACAATGACAACTAATAGATTTTAGACAGCTGTGAAACAAAACACCCTGACATTGGTTCTGCCTCAAGACCAGAGATTTAAGTATAAGAAATCCAAACCAGAGTGAAAGACATCAATCACTGTGGCAGGTTTCAGTGTTGTTACTTCAAGCTCATTAGTATGGTAGTTATAAGTGTCTGCCATCTTGAATCACCTGCCTTACTGATCCCTTGACAATACCCTCCCCAGACTGATACATCTCTGCAAGCTAAGAAGGCAAGAGGGTACAAACAGGCTACATTATTTTGGAACCAAGGGATGTTATTCTTGAGCTGAAACTTCTTTACCCTCATCACATCTGCTTCCCAAAATATCAAAAATATTGAAAATCAGGAACTGTCAAAGGCAAATCAACTCAGATGGTGCCTATTCCGAGACTAGCATGTCAATAGTGTTTATATCCCTTCCTACACCACGTAGACTAATTACCTCTGATTATATATTTAAGGAAACTTTCATGCACTGTAAACACTACAAAAATATATCCCTTCAGGTTCCTATTTCCTCCATCTGGCAGAGACTAGGAGTCTCCAGTGAGCTGAAGTCCTTGAGTAGGACATCTAACCTACACTTAGGAATAGGGATTAAAGAACAACAGTCACTCATGACCACTGTTCTTTTGTCTTTTACTGTCCACTTCACCCTCCTCTATAAAAACAAGGCCTAAGAGGTGTATTCATAGCAAACTGAAAATACAGATGCACCTCTCTACCAAACATGGCCACCATACAAACCAACTGACTCTCGGCCACTGACTGGTTCAAGGCATCATCTAAAAGTAAAGGCTTGAAAAAATATATAGCCAAAGAAATAATCAAGTGAACAATCTCTAACCCCAGTGTGGACCTTTGAAGATTGAATGGTCTTCCTCTGATAACTTTCCCAAGAGACCCGGGGAATTCTCACAATTCTGGCCCTCATCTATTTTTCTCTATGTTTCTGTCACCATCGTCTTAGAGTCAAGTGGTTTAAATTCCCAGTGGTAAACTCAAACTCTTTCAGTTTAAGCTTTTATTCCCTGACTACAGGAGTCTTCAAAATCACCCAGCAAAGAAGGGTAGCATTCTCAGGGGGCCTTCCACATGGAAGAGTTTCTGATGAATGCTAGAACCTTTAAGGAAAGTCTGGGGTTTCAGGGTTTTCAGGAAAAAGCAAACCAGCTTCAGAGACATGTTACAATTGTATGCAGATAGGCATACCTCTCACACAGAAAAGTTAGAAAAAATGATTGTCATTTTTCTAGTACTTAAATGGTGCTGGTGATAGCCCAGAAGTGAATTCAGCATTTTGAGAGCATAATAAAAAGCACACAACTGACAAGGTGTTTGAAACTTTCACTCAGATAGAATAAACTAATCATATATCTTTATGTTCTTACATTTATTCATTTATTAAGAATCTTTTATATAGTGTGCTAGGTATTGAATGAGAATGGTTCAGCAAAAAAATAATAATAATAATTCTTGAACTAATAAAATTTAAAGTCCAGAGATAAGAGAGAGAATGTGTTTGTGCTTGTTTGTGTGTGTGTGTGTGTGTGTGTGTGTGTGTGTGTGTGTGTGTGTAAAATCACAGAAAAGATAGACAATAGTAAGTAGAAATATTTGTACTAAAATAGTATAATTAACCCAGTCAGTGAGGAAAAGAAAGCTTCCTAGAGAGAAGGATGATTGAATTGAATTCTATAAAGAATGTACTGGTTATCTGAAGAGAAGACTGAGTAAGAAGCATGCAAAAAGCAAAGAAAAAGAGGAGAATGGCATGTTCTAGAAACTGAAAAAGACCATTATAGTTGCATTGCGAAAATCAAGCAGGAGCTTCTTATCAGTATCAGAGAGAGCTGCCAAGGCCAATGTGGGCAGGACCTTCTTGACTTTGCATAGGAAAGAAGGGTAGCTTCTCATCTTTAGGAAAACTGGGGAGGTTTTTACAAGGTGCGACATAATTCGATTTTTTATCAAAGGAGATCTAATTGAGTGGGCAGAAGGAAGGCCATGGATACTTTAAAAGGGCAAGACAGAATTTCTATAGCTGTTTATGTGTGAAAGGGATACTTGTCCTCAGTGATTCTGTGTGTGTGTGTGTGTGTGTGTGTGTGTGTGTGTGTGTGTGTGTATGTGTGTGTATGTGTGTGTGTGAGTGTGTGTGTATGTGTGTGTGTATGTGTGTGTGTATGTGTGTGTGTGTGTGTGAGTGTGTGTGTGTATGTGTGTGTGTGAGTGTGTGTGTATGTGTGTGTGTATGTGTGTGTGTGAGTGTGTGTGTGTGTATGTGTGTGTGTGTGAGTGTGTGTGTGTATGTGTGTGTGCATATATACATATTATGATGGCTAGTTTTATTTTCTAAGATTCATTTATTTACATTGTGTATGTATGGGTGTCTATGTGTGTTTATATGTAGCACATGAATGCAGAAGTTCACAGAAACCAGAAGAAGGAATAGGATTACCTGGAACTGTAGTTATAAGCAGTTGTGAGCAGCCACGTGGGTGCTAAACACCAAAGCCAGGCCCTGTACAAGAGCAGTCAACACTCTTAACCACTAAGCTATCTCTCCAGCCCTGACAATTTTAACTATAAGCTTGACACAATCTGAAATAACCTGAGAAGGGAGGTCTCAATGAGGAACTGTCTAGACTGGGTTGGTCCGTGGGTGTGTCTGTGAGCAATTATTTTGGTTAGTGGGAAGACACCTCCATTGTTGGTGCCATCTTTTCTTGAGCAGGGGACTCTAGATTTTATAGGAGTGTAGAAAATTAGCTGAGCACTAATGTGTGTGCATTCGTAATTTATTGTTCTCTGGTCTTGGTTATAATGTAATGTGACCATGCTCAACAGGAAGTCAAACTATGATGCATGTGTGTGTGTGTGTATGTGTGTATGTGTGTGTGTGTGTGTGTGTGTGTGTGTGTGTGTGTGTGTCTGTCTGTCTGTCTGTGAGTCTCAATGTGTCTGTGTATTGGGTTGGTAGTCTGAACTCCCTTTTGAAGATTCTATTCCCCACTTGCTTCTTGCATGATTTTTGCCAACAGGAAGCACTGACAGGAGACTACGACTAAGAGAAAGAAAAAACCAGTCCTACCATGATCCAGAGATTATCATCAGCTGCAGGTGGCTGCTCCCATGGCTGCGAGGCCAGGATGGTCACGAACCACAGGAGCCTGGACAGTTGGTTACTCCATTTAGATTTGCTCATCTGTTCACTTCAGGTCACTAGGTGCTATTTAGCATGACTCCTTCAAGTACCTAATATATATGTATAATATATATTATTTATATGCATATATCAAATATACATATTTATATATACAAATGAACATGAGTATCTTGCTTTCTCAGATATCCCTCAACACACCCCAGAAACTTACAATTTCCCTATGATTTCTGAATTTCTTATTTCTTCGGCTACATGCCTACTAATTTTGTTTTACCCAAATGAAACTGCACAACTGTCCTGTGGCATAAAGATCTGGTCCTGAAGAACTGGAGTGGAATTCTACATTTTAGCCTCTCCCTCTCCAGCTTGCCTCTCCTTCCTCACAGAAGCCTAGAGAGACCTTCTCTGGATTTAACATGAATCTTCTCAGCTACATCCTAGTTCTAGTTCATGATGCTCACAGTGTGGTCCAGTTGATGCCATGGGCTCTGAGGGGTCTCCACACATCCTAAAGGGAGTTCAAGAATAAGAAGGAAGGAGCGGGGAAAACAGTGTATGCTGTTATCTAAAAACAACTCTAAGAACTAGTCAGATCGATTACATAAAGATATAGCTCATTGGGATTCAAGGTAGCAGAGAATCATTTAATACAAATGTACAATGCCTGTACATTTTACCTATCATGGTAAAATGTACAGGCATAAGAGTGTGGTTTTTCTTAGGGCACCAAAACATGAGGATAGCTAGAGTTTCAACCATGAATCCACAGGGAATAGTTAGAGAATAGAAAGGAAATCTGTTGTCACAGTACAGAGGGCCTATGATGTTTAGTGTTGTCAACTGGCAAGCCTTGAGACACACTTGTGAGGGGTTGTCTAGGCTAAGGTTAACTTCTAAAAATGTCTGTGAGGAATTGTCTTAACTACACCAATAGACATGGGAGGACCCCTTTTAAATGTGCTGGGACCACTCCCTGGTAGGGGATCCTGAAGGGTATAAAATGGAAAGGGAATGCTAAGCATTGCCTCACAAGCACTCATTCACTCATTGCTTTCAGCTTTGACTGTGAATGAAATATGAGGCTTCAAGATCCTGCTGCCTCCACTTTCCCACAATGCTGGGCTGCCAGTTGAATCTGTGAGCCAATTACACCCTTACTCCCTTAAGTCTCTTTGGTTAGGATATTTTATCACAGCAACAAAAAATAAACTAAGATTTAATCTTTAATCTTTAATATTAGATTAATTGCCTGGAGTTTACTCTTCTGCTTAAATTACTGTGACCATATTATAAATTATCTCAAAATGTGCTACCATGAAATAATCACTGATTATGTTCATGGATTCTGTGGGCAGGATTTCAGACGGACCCCAGCAAAAACAGCTTGTCTCTGCTGTGCAGTGTATGGGCACTCTTGGAAGACCTGGAAGCTCACTGAATGATGTCTCATTCGTCCATGTTCTAGAGGCTGATGATCCTATTAGCTGGTGGATTCTTCAAAGTCACAAGCTCAGGTTCCCTTTAACAGAATTCCTACATTTCAAAAAAAGTGAATGAGAGAGTAAGAAAGGAAGAGGAAGAAGAGAAAACAGAGACTGGCAGAAACAGACAGAGGGAGACAGGATATCTACCTTTAATGATCTAACACTGATATAACTTCTGTTATACTTTTATTATTTTTTTTTAATTTTTTTACTATGTCATTCAATTGGCCCTATTGTTTTTCTTAATTATTTTTTGAGATAATAATATAATTACAACATTTTCCGCTTCCATTTTCCTCCTTTCAAACCTCCCAGATAACTCTCCTTTTCAAATGAGCTCCTTTTTAATTGTTATTACACATATATAACATTATGTGTGTATGTATGTATGTATTGTATTGTATTGTATTGTATATTATTAAATACATAAGTATCTCTTCAGTCTGTATATAACTTGTATGTATGTTTTCAGGGCTGACCATTAGATACCGGATAAGCAATTGGTTGGCTTTTCCCTGGGAAGACTATTTCTCCTGCTCTCAGTATTCCGTAGGTACCCATAGTTCTTTGTACAGGGATGAGGCCTCCTGAGCTTCGAAAAACTTCACTTATATCTTCACTTGTATCTTAGCTGATACAGCATTGGTTGCACTGGAATAAAATGGATGGATAGGTGGATCCAAATCTAGCAGATGCTATCAACCTTACTTTTGGATAACTCGAAGTCACTCAAATAGAATAAATATATGAGAAGCTATAGCTTAGTTATCACAGATTAGTTGTTTAGATGGAGTTCAAGATGCATAAAATAATTGGGAAAATAGAACCAGAGGAGAAACTTGCCTTTCAGCATGTGAGGTCTGTCACTGTATATTGAGGTGGAATGTCTTTATACATATAGAATTCTCTTTTGTAAATTGTCCCAAAGTGTGTTCTGTGTAATATCCATCTCCCAAGAGTCTCTAACATAGGGGACTTTGACTCTTAAAGCATAAAGACTTACTTCACCCTTAATCTAAAACTAGGAAATTCTCAATGCTCCTAGCATAGCCAAACCTTTCAGAAATTCATCATTAAGAAAACCCTGCTTATTCAGTCTCCGACTTTTCAGTCACTAATTTTTATTTAATACTCGTATTCTTTTTACTAATGAGTACCCTATGGACTAGCTTTAAAGACCCATGCCTCAGCTTTCCCTGAACACAATATTAAAGGACCAAGCAGCCAGTACTTGACAGTACCTAATTAGCTAAAAACAAATTGCATATATGCTGTATTGATAACATTTTGGTCCAATAAAGGCAAATATAAAAAAACCAATGGAAACTTCGAGCTGTTTCAAAAGTCTAGAGAAGATTGCAATGAAACACAGGGTCTTCAGTATTTTGATTTAGGCGCGTGAGGCTGGTTATTGCATGTTTTCACACCTATCAAGCCCCAGGCAAGGCTGAAATTGGGAAACTTGTTTTGTTTTGCAATGAAAGATGAAAAGAAGTTTATCCTCCAAAGGATGCTGTGTACTGTGAAGTGACCACTGCTTCTATATACAAAGGGAATTTGAAAGACAGAGTGCTCCACACTCCTAGAGTAAGCAGCTCTCACGGACAGAGCTTCCCGTAAACCAGTCTCTTGTTGATACTGACTTCTCCTGGCCTCATCTGATAGAACGACAGTGTTCTGGGAAGACAAGCCTGTGTCCCCTAGCCACTTAGATGATGGATCACAGACACAATCCGTGACTTTCACGGCAGCAGCTTGCTCCCTTCCACCATTTCTCTTCACTTTTTCTTGCTTCTCTTTTCTCTGCAAGATCATTGCTTCTGGTCTTGCTAGAAAATGCCTCTACTTAAACATGGAGCCCTTACCAGAACTCCTTAATATCACCCAGCCTGCCATGTATCAAGCTGACATCTCCATTTGATAGAAGAAGCAGGCTCTGGGCTGAAGCTCAGGCTCTGTTATTGAGTTAAAAAAAATAAATGAAATTTCTATTGAACATTACTCTATAGCTGCTTTTTGGTCTTGTGGAGGATTCTGTCTTGTCTCAGGCTCTCATATGCTTAACTTTGTTCCTCTCACAGCTCGTGCTCTATGCCCGACCTTCAAATTTCTTACTCATTGGCAGGCTCATTTCTTTTGCCTCATCCTTTTTTTCCAAATCCAATCTGAAAAGCAGCATCCCAAGATTAATGCAAAAAGCAACCCCCTCTGTGCCCATCGCAGCCCAGCTAGAGACTCTGGTCCCCATCACAAAAGGACTAAAAGGAAACTTCCAGTGCCTACTACAATCCTTTGTCAGCTCCTTCTCCACTCATTCAACAACCATATCAAAAGTTTCCTACTATGCTCGGCCACCTTTGAAACACCTCCCGCACATACCTTGAGTTTCAATATAGATGGGTTCACCATCAAAAACAGCTTCCTGAATCTCTAGCTCCCAATGTCTGCAATTCTATGGGATACTCTTCTTTGCCAGCCATAGTCACATCCACAGACAAGATGATCCAAATCTCATCTCCAAGGCTGCTCAAGTTCTTCCCTCTGCTGATAATGTTCCTCTGATCTTCACACAGTGCATTTTTCTTGGTATTCAGAGATTTCCTTAGTATCTGTTCATCAAGGTTTCACCAAAGCATTCCATACAGAGCAAACAGACAGACCTTTTAACAATTCATCCCAAACACCTTATTTTGCTTTTTGTATTTACTTGTGTAACTTCTGCCTGTAGCTCTGTCCCCAGAGCCTATCACTGTGTCAGACATAAATCAAAATTACCAATGTACTTCAGTTGAATTAGTGAAAGACACTGTGGGAGAAGGTGATCACAAATTACTCCCATGAGGTTAGAACAGATTGCTATTAAGTGTTGGTCCCCTATTCAGGATGTGCCTTGAAGTCTGAGGCACATCTGCTTATTTGTGGAGTGCAGGCATAGAATAGGAAGTGATAACCATGGGCGGGGGCTTGCCAAAACTGTATGATAGAATTAATAGGCCAAAGTGTGAATATCTTTACAGACATGGTTTTTAACACTGAATCAGAGCCCATGCTGGAAAAGAAAGTAGTTAGGAGAAGAGTACAGGAGAAATTGGAAAGGTATAGGACTAAGTACTCTTGGAGAGACAGGTAAAAGGTGAGTCAGTGATGCCCACAGAATTGGAGACCGTGTTGAAGCACAGCTTCTAGATGACATGTTGTCACTAGGGAAAGGAAAAAGAAATAGGAAAAGAGCAGGCCATATTCCAGTTTGCCTGTGGATCATTGACTCTTCATCTGACTGTGCTCCAGTGCCTTCGTTGTGCATCCTTATGCCCAAGTACACCACAGCTCTGATTTGTGCTTTATAACCAGAGTCTTCTTTGTCTTAATGGGAATACATCATGGCCCACCTCGGCAAGAGGTAGATAGGTGGAGAAGGGATTTCCATTAAAATGCAGGATGCTGTCATCCTCTCAGGGTGCTTCCTCCTGCATCCCTCTCCTCTTCTCTACCAGAGTTAGAAAACATTCCGCAGCTTGGCTCCTGGAGGATCTCCCTACTTGTTGCTCTGAAAATGGGCTCCTGCTGTGCTTGAAGCCATCCTCACTGGCTGTTCCCTCACCTGTGCTAGACATCAACAATCAATCACAGCATGTTTTCTTGTTACATTTAGACACAGTCACTATAATATCCCTAAGTTCACAGCAGCCACCAGAACTGTTAGTTCTGTCAGTGAACGTTAAAACTAATGAGGTATCTCCAAAATAATTTTTTACAACTTACTTTTTAACATTCTGATAAATTCTTTCTTGGAATTTACAGAGTCTTTGTGAGAAAGTTGCCTCCTGCCCTGCCCATATGACCAGCCCAGCTCTGTGCTGACAAGAAAAGGAAGCTAAGGAAGAGCTAACTGCTTTCCTTCTGTTGGAAGACATCTTCCTTCCAAACCTGAAGGGCATCACCTTGAAGGACAGGGTCAGCAGGAATCCCCTCATCTCAGAGTGCCAGACTTGCCTCTCTGTCATCAGGAAAACTGCCATTTTTTCTACTCCCATAAGCTGAGAATCCAAGGCTAGCTACCTTTTTGCCAACTGATGGCTCTTTCTAGCCCGCATCCCCAGGCTTGCCCCAGAGATCCTTGAAGGCAAGAGAAAGCCTTAAAGAGAAACCAAAAAGTAGAGCATACTCCTTCCCATCCTAGAAATAGAGCTGTTAGCAAAATTCAATGACCTTTTTGAAACCCTCCCATATACCCTCTCCTTATCTTGAAACAAATGGGCATTCTGTTATGTTTGTTCTGTTATATTATTGAGTCAAACAAGAACATCTTAAAATATATTAAAATTGATATTAGACACAAAAATGGCATGAAACTGTTCTTATAGAGGTAATGGCTACGAGTCAGTTATAAGTTAGAGGTAATAAGACTTGTAGCCATGAGTCAGATGTATTAGCCAGTGGTGACTGCCATGAACTTAGGAGTATTGTAGTCTATGTCCAAATGTATTAAGAAAACATTCCAGGATTGATTGTTGATGTCTAGCTCAAGTGAGGGAGTCTCTAGTGATGGTATGCATGCCACGTATAGTCTTTGTCTCAGCATCCAAGACCTCCTGCGAAGCTCAGGTCTCTGGCCTCTTTGCATGGCAATGTCCACAAAATCATGTCCACAAAGCCAGAATCAGGTTCTGGCTCTACAGTTCCTGAATAGTGCATATTTAGAGATGCAATGATAGAACTGGAATGATGTTAAAAGAGTATATCAGACCACATGCTTCCCAGAAATAGACCTCCAAATGCAACGCAGAACGTATCCTCCCAGAGGCAAGAAAGGAGGGTTTTCTAAGAGGAGCCTAGCTAAGATGTTGGAGAAAGTATTAGTAAAATTGTGCCTGCCAGTTCATAGTGTTTCCTTTGCATTGCTCAAGGGGAAAGTGAATAAGAACAGCTCTGTTTTGAATGTGTTCAGATGTTTTGTTACCAGAGGGAGCTACAGAAAGCCTGTATCCCCCTGACGGAAAAGGAAAAGAGAGACCCAAAAGGCACACAGCGTATTTGCTTACTGTCAGTTACTTCGAAGCGTTTCTTAAACACCTGAGGCATGACTTGCTTGGCAAGTGGTGAGTTGATAGCATAAATGAGAATAGGGTCCAGATTTTTTTTCACATGCAGGTTGTCTGGAACTCCTCAAGGTCAGTGGTGGACATGGGCTCTCAGAGGTTTTCCTCCTCTAAGTTGACTAGATCAGAAGGAACAGTGAGTGCCCACTGTACTCCCATGCCCTGAAGTGGGCACCTCTGAGGACTGTGTGCATCTACACCCTCTAGCATATCTCATAGGTGCATCAGTGTAGGGTAGTGGGTCTCCCATCTGCTTGCCACAGGACACGGCCACTTGAGGATGCAGAAGTTGGGGAGTTGGACTGTACTTAACCCATGCTGCCATTGGGACAGGTGTTGGGCTGTAGGAAGCCTGAGGCATGGCTCCGGGGTGGGAACGCGCAGTCTGAGGCATGGGAAAGCAAAAGCTAGCTTGGGGGTCTCCGGGCCTGTGATGAGGCAGGGAGCCACGGGGTTCTCAGACTCTTGGACATCCAGGTGCCTCTGGTAATCGAGGAAGAGCTGAGAACAGAGTTGGGGGGCCCTTGGGCTGCATCTAGCCTGGGGTCGGAGGTTGGGGGTAGGTGAGCTTCGGCTAGTACAATGGTGATTGTCCTTGACTTAATGGTGGCAGACTTGGTGGCAGTTGTTGCTGGGAGCTCAGAGATTCCTTCTATGGGAGACTAGGCTGTGGCTCTGTAGGCCTTCTCCATGACTCCCCACAGTGGATCTCAATGAAGAGAAGCAGACCATGGTTCTATCCAGTTTATTGTCGTGGTGGAAAGTGGATGTTTAAACCCAGATGTCCCTCAACGGAGGAATGGATTCAGAAGATGTGGTGTATCTACACAATGGAATACTACTCTGCAATTAAAAACAATGAATTCATGAAATTCCCAGGCAAATGGTCAGATCTTGAAAATATCATCCTTAGTGAGGTAACCCAATCACAAAAGAACACACATGGTATGCAGTCACTGATAAGGGGCTATTGACCCAGAATCTCGGAATACCCTAGACACAATCCGCATATCAATAGATTTCTAAAAAGATGGAAGGAGAGACCCCTGGTCCTGGAAAGACTGGATGTAGGGGAACGCCAGGACAGAGTAACGAGAGGGGGTTGAATGGAGAAAAGAGGGAGGGAAGGGGGCTTATGGGACTTTCGGGGAGGAGGAAACGGGAAAGGGGAAGTGATTTGGAATGTAAATTAAAAAAATAAAATTAAAAAAAAAACATAACCCACTTCTCAGGGCGGGCCTGAGAATAAATACCTTTTGCAGGGAGGAATGTCTGGGAAGGGAATCTTATTGGCAATGCCCTCCAGGCCTCTAGGTACCTCATTAGCATGGAAATCTCTGTTTTGAGCCTACATGACCACAGGTCATGTTTCTTTTCCTATTGTCTTGGTCGGAGATATTAGGGATGCCTCATCTATATGTGGAAGGGCTTGGGGCATTGCCCTTATGTGACTGATGATCACAAATCTATGGGGGCCTGTGACTATGTGACAGGGGCCTGGTGCTGGGAGCCAGAAATTGGCGAAGCTCCTACAGTCCGTTCAGGGTCTCTGGGGCTTCAAACCGAGGACCAAGCTTCTTCTCATGGTCCACAGTCCTCTCATGCCCCACACATCGGTACATCTGATCCATCAGGGCAGGGAGGTCAGGTACTCTCTTTGGAACAAGCACAGCACTGCCCATGTTATCCATGCTACTTTTCTGAACTCACACATCTTTCCCAGTGTCACACTTGGCAATGCATTTTCACCTTTACTCTCTGTAGTAACAATTAAACATATGTGTTAACACCACTGTCTGCTGACCCCATGGTGGTCTTTCTTTGATGATATCTGCTTTTGGCCTTTGACAAGCATAGGACAGAGGTGGGACTCTCATTTATATCCCATCTCCAACAGTTTAATCCAGGAGACTTTAGGCAAACATGCAAGTGCTCTGTTTCTTCATATATAAAGAAAATGCACTATTACCTCTCAGTGTAGAGTGCTTTTGAGGTCTAAATGTTATATAAAATAAGAGAAAAAGGCCTTACATACTAGGTAGCGCATAGTAAGAGGTTGTCTATGCATTCTTCTGAATTGAAACATCCCCTCCTACATAGAGAGGAGGGGGGCTTAAAAGTCAGTAAGCTAAGGGAACTAGCAAGGTGTAGGCTGCTCACTAAAATGACAAGACTCACAAAGCCCTCCCCAGGGTTACATAAGTGGTAAATAGTTGCCAGGGAAGCCCAGGCTTTTTGGTGGAAATGGACAGGGGCTGGGCAGAGAGCTCTAGGGATGGGGCATTTCTTGGCATGAGTTGCCATCAGTGTTGCTGTGGGGAATTTCCCTGATGAGCTCTATGAGGAGTCCATGCTCCTGAACTAAACGACTTAGCTCAGTCATTTCTCTGCTTTACCGTCAGTGCAGCTGAGGTGATTAAGTGTTTGTTCTTGTCTCCCCAGAAAGAGCCACGTGGCACAAGCCTTCCAAAATGAATAATTTCTTCTTCTTTTCTCTGCTGTGCCTTTAACTCTGGTGAGTTGAGAATTCACACTGGGAATCACTTTAGCGTTGGCCTAAGTCCTCCACATCAACAGAAATGAAAGACCCCATACCCATTCTGCTCTAGTATCTCCTCAGCCATCTCCCACCATCAGGGATGCTGTTGAAATACTGGGAACTATCCCCATACAAAATGGAAAAGGTCAAAAATTCCTTCTCTGAAGTCCCAGCTTCCCCTGCGAAGCAGAGTGTCCTCATTGTGACACCAACCATCTGCTCTCGTGCTTCGGTTGATTTCTCTTGAGTAACCTTGCCAGCTCTATTCATTCCACTATGCAGGCAAATCCCAGGCTGGGCACTGCAGCCTTAAGAAACCCCAAAACCCCCAACTCCTAATCTACTGGCATGTTCTTGTTCTTCAGGCTCTGGAAACACCATCTACCTTAAGCTAGCAGTATCTAACATTGCATTAGAAGGCCACACTGATTGAATTGGCTCCCTCTGTGCTGTTTCTCCTTGGCTGGTACCACTGGCCCTTCAGAGCTTGCATTCCCACCCCACCCACTAATTCCCAGCATTGGAATTACCTCCTCTATTTCAGACACCCGAGTTAATGTGACAGTGGCATCACAGCATCTAAGTGGATCTTCTAATTTAAGAGTCCCTGGTCACTTCTAATAGCCACATCCTCAGCTGCTTGCCAGCATTTGATCCAATTGCTTGCCACTTCTTCATGAAGTCAGCTCTGTCCCTGTCATAGTTACACAATACTTAATTTTCTGGTCTCTCTTCTCACTGAATCATCTTCTTCCTCCAAGCCCTAAAAGTATGAATTACCAGAATTCTGAACCACAACCTTTGATCCCTTTTTCTGTGTCCTCTCATTAATGCCATCTGCTTCCCTTCTTTTTCTCCAGAAAAGTTCTTCTAAATCTTATGCCTCCCATTCCACAGAGATTCTGGTGGATTCAATTAGAATTTTCTGTGGACACCTCAACTCAAGACCTTTAAATGCTTTCTCTCTCCTTCCCCTCATTCTTCCCTCTCCACTTTAGACCGTGATCCCTTGCTCTCATGTTTGACAACCGAGTTATGCCAAATCACAAGAATATCAATTCTTGAGTCAATCACCATCTCTCTTTCTTGTTTGTCCCTCCCTCATCTGCACCCTCACTACCCTCACACAAAATTTAACAACCTGATAACTGATCTTAGGTTCTTCTAAGTCCCAAGTTCCCCACTGACAAATTGAATGGCTTATAACTGCAATCTAAATCACAGCTTAGTTTGGAATTCCAAAACCTACAGCCATGTAGAAGCTGTTGGAGACTTGTAGATAATATCAAAAGTTTGCATTATTCTATTTGCTGTTGTAAGAGACTCTATATCTGGTCCACAAAGGATAGCTTAGGCATACCAACCTCAGTATGACAAATCAAAGTGTTTGCAATGTTGGGACTCACAGGTGCATTGGCCCAGCATTCGGAATCTCATTGTGACACATTGATAATCCTGCCTGACACTAAGTGGGCAAGGACGAAGCTCAGGGCCTTGCATGTGGCAGCTCTGGGTTTGCACAAAACTGAGAAATGGCCCTTAAAATGCTTCCCAGTCATATTGGTATGACTCCATAAGGAGCAGAAGAAATTGCTGTTGTCCTGCCTGGGATTGCAATGGTATTCTGTAAACGATAAATCCACAACACGTTATGTGATTGAAATGTGTTGAAAACTTGTTTATACAAAGAATCATTCAAAATCAAAATAACTCCAGATTACATTTTAAAATGTGTTTCCCTGTGATTTCCTAGAAGGCTAGGCCCCTTGATGGCTTTGTATTGTATTTTTAATGACAATGCTCAAAAGTTCTTATCATGAGCATGAATGACTGAGTTAACATAAAAAGAGACCTGGACTGACCATCAAGAAGTCTCTAAAAATTGAATCAATTACCCAAACCTCTCTAAGCTACTATTTCAAGTAGACTTTCCCCAAATAAGAAGCAGAAAGCTCATAGGTAGGAAACAAGGGCATACATTTGCATCCTCATCAGACTGTATTTCCTCACATGCAAATCAGCAGCATCAACCGGCATGGAATTTGACACAAGACTTTCTGCAACAGCAAAGGAAAAATATTTGGTTTCTTTGGCATCAAAACAAACTTAAACTGGAGCTGGAAAGGAGAAGGAGTGAAAAGCAGAGAATCGTACACTGTACACCTACAGAATGGACTCCCACAGAGAGAAACTCATCCACACAGCACATGTGCCCTGCTTACTGGCCTTTTCATTCACTTTGCCTCAGTGACCAATAAGAAGGCAGGAAAATGTTTAACTTGTGCTGTAAACAGGCATGCCTGTACCTACTATTCACAATGCCACTTAGCTTGAGGCTCTGTATTTCGACCACATGGAAACTATGCATGCACACACACACACACACACACACACACACACACACACACACACACACACACACACACTATTTAAACCAGAGCTGGCTCTTCTACTGAGAATCTCTACCCTGAGACAGACATCAATAGAGCAAGGAAATTGTCTCTAACCCTGGGCCTGTTACCAGGGCTCCCTCTTTTCAATGCTTGCCACCGCCTTGCTCTGAGAAACATTTCTCTCTGCTCCCTTCTTTGTCCCACTGCACCAGAAACAAGGACCAGCAAAAGAACAGTCATTATTTGTATTTGGCAAGGGAGGCAGCAGTGAGAGCTAGGAGGGGGTGGGTATGTAAATGTCATGGTGAGGCTATGAATGAAGCCAGAACAGGAAGCACCAAGCGGTGAATCAGGAGAGGGGAGTCTCAATGAGAGAGACAAGTCATTGATATCAAGAAAAAAGAAAGGGGAGGCATGCAATTCACCTATAATAAATAAATAAATAAATAAATAAATAAATAAATAAATAAATCCTCCAGTTCAAATGCTGCTTCCACCTAAATAACTTACAGACTAAAGTCCACAAAGATTGCAGAATTGACTGTCCACAACTCAAGTTCTGACTCTGCCCCATGCCACTTAGGATTTATACAGATTAAGTTCTTACTCAAACTGTGCCTTGTTTCCCTCATCAATAAAATAGTGAGGATGACCAACATTAATAGTGCCATAGTGAGGCTCAAAGGAGCTGATGTTTAGGGTGCAGGGAGGGAGAAAGAGGACAGTGTCTGGCATGCTGAGTGTACAAGCTGCTATATTCCGATGATGGTCTCCTATGAGTCATTTCCAAGGGGCTGGAGAGACAGATGACTCAATGGTTAAGAGCACGGCTGCTCTTACAGAGGACCCAGGTTCAATTTTCAGCACCCACACGGTGGTTGACAAACATCTGTAACTCCAATGTAAAGAGATCCAATGCTGGATTCAGTTCTGGCCTCCGTAAGCAGCAGGCATGCATGTGGTACACAGACAAGCATAAATAAAAACTTAAAAAAAAATTAAGTCACTTCAAGACTCCTGACTTTCTTTTCTTCTTTAGAAAAACAGGAGCAACCAAGTCAACCACTCTAGCTTTTCTATTATACCAATCCAAAAACGAGTCATTTTCCTTTTTGCCTTACAAACTGACTGAAGAGGGCAGCTGCCTCCACACAGAGTGGGGGAGGCCCTGGGGGCTCTTCCTATTGCCTGATGCAGCACAGGCAACACAAACCCTCTTCAGTGACTGTTGCTACACACACAGCAAACATAATCTGGGCTCTATACCTGCATCATAGCAGGTCCTGCCTTGGGGCGGGCTTTGTGAGGAAGCAGAGCTCTGTTTCAGTAACCGAATGTTCAAAGTCAAGTATGTTTCTGCTGTTCTATTTTTCCTTCCAAATGAGCCTCCAAACGATTTACTGTGTGAATGAAGTAGGTTAAACTCTTGACCTACTCCAAACCCAACTCACGCTGAGTTTGAAGAACAGATGGCTTAGTGGGAAACCCTGTGGGGACCAGTTTCTAAGGCACTAGCTCAGTGGTAGAATAGTTGCTTACAATGTTCTCCAGCATAATAAAGAAAGAGGAGAAAGAGGAAGAGGAGGAAGAGGAAGAGGAAGAGGAAGAAGAAGAAGAAGAAGAAGAAGAAGAAGAAGAAGAAGAAGAAGAAGAAGAAGAAGAAGAAGAAAAAGAAGAAGAAGAAGAAGAAAAAGAAGAAGAAACTAAAAGAGAGAGAGAGAGAGAGAGAGAGAGAGAGAGAGAGAGAGAGAGAGAGAGAGAGAGAGAAAGAAAGAAAGGCATTGTGTGTGGCTGGGAAAGTCTAAGAAACCAGAAGTTTTCTCTTATTTTCCTGAGGTATCTGGGATTTAGGGTAGGGGGTATTTGAATAGAGAAAACTATTCAGAGAGCACTAAACATCCTGTGGCCTGTGCACAGAACACAGAATCCTCCACTACCATGCCATCTCATGTGCCTAGAAACTCAACACTAAGTGCGTGAGAGAGATGACATTTTTCAGGAAGTTAGTCCTGGTTCCCTAATGCTGTCCCTAGTGCTGAATGAACTAACATACCCAACAGGGTCCTGAGATGATGGTTCAGATGACAGGAATAAGGCTACCATGAGCAAGCTTCCACCAAGCTCCAATCCCTTGTGGCTTGCTTCCTGGACTTTGATCAGAGTGCAGTAACTTTCTCCCAAGTGGTGTGGCATTTCATTCCCATTCCCAAAATAATCCTTGATAAAATAGCCATCTCCACAACATAATGAGAACATGTGGAAAGAAACTATAACTAGGGTCTCACTGTAGTTCTAGCACTTACACATACACACACACACACACACACACACACACACACACACACACACACACACATTCTCTCATGTGTCCTGGGTTCTGTATCACAGATCACTGTAGTGGTCTGAGTGTAAAATGTCCCACATAGTCTTGTGTGTTTGAATAGTTGGCTCCCTCCTGATGACACTGTTTTAGGGGGCTGTGGAGTTTTGAGGAAGCAGAGATGAGCTGAGGGCTATGGGTCACTGGGAAAGAATAGTCTTTGAGATTAGCCCAGCATCACTTCCAGGTGATCTTGTTCCTTGCCTCTTGAGTCAGAGCCATCGATGTAAGGAAGCCAAAGTACGAGTTCTCACAGCCCATCAGCATCCCTGCCTTCCCACCATGATGGGCTGTATCCCTTAAATTATCAACCAGAACAAATCCTTCTTTTGTCAGTTATTTGGTCATAAAGACAAGAGACATAACCAATGCAACTGCCATCTCTGCTAAGCCTGGAAACTATAGGCAGATTCTCCATGAGAGCTTTTTTTTTTTTAGCATCATCAGCCAAATGACATGGATGTGCGTATGTGCATGCCCTGTGCACCAGGCATGCATGTGTATGCATAATGTGTATGCTGCATAGAGTGCATCCAAACTGCCATAACTAGGTTCCTGGGAAAAAATGGGCCTCATTTCACATTCAAAGAACCATTCAGCACAGTTCAAGAATCCTACTCAAGAATGATTCAAGGGAACCATTTCCCCAACAACAGAATCCTCCTCACTTTGTAAATGATTAGCAACTTTGGCAGTTGGAAAGCCGGGAAGCCATTGTTCTTGGGAAAGATCCTTTGCCCTGTCTGCTTGGTTAAGTGCATTTCTCAGCTCTGTTATTTTATCTCACTCCACTCAGGATTCTGCCCGTAGCTGACTCCAAGTAGTAAAATAATTCACCTTTTGTTTCAATTTTAAAATGCCAGGATATTTCTAGGACTATAGTCCTTGGAGGGGGGGGTGAGTAGCTGCAGAGGGTAAGTATGAAAAGAAATCAGAGAGAGAGAGAATAAATGAATAAAGTTAAGGAAGGATAGGGAACCAACCAAGAAGAGAATAAAAATAAGAGGGGAAGAGAGGAGAGGGGAAGAAAGAAATTAAATGAAAGGAAGAGCAAGAATTTAAAAATCTATAATAGAGCCTTGATACCCAATAGAGTGTTCCATTGTGCTCATGCCTTGAATTGGAACTTGCAATGGTAGACCTAGCAAGTCACTAAACTTGATAGCCTCAGCCGACTTCAGACAGGTTTTCTTGACTAAACCTTCTCCAAGTATGTGAGCCCAAAGAACTTCCACATGTCACAGGACCACAGAGTCCTGCCTTGGAGCAAGAACCTGTGCAATGAGGGTGCTGTGCAGTGGTTTTATCCCGGTTACATTCAGAGCAAGCTCTGCAGGTGGCCCCTGTACTGGATTCCTCTGCGGAAGCATGCCCTTCTGTGACTGTGACCATCACCCTACTTTCAGACCAACAGAAGCAACACTGAGACCCTTCAACAGCCACAGATCTACCCAGTCTAGAAATACCAACTTCTCAAGGGAAAAAAATTCTCACTCTAAAATGTTGTGTAAGTCAATAATCCCACGATCCCATCTCGGTCTTTTGCTAGTGACCAACTGAGGTTTTTTAAAACAATGGTACCAGAACTAGACAGACGGTCCAGTGGTTAAGAGCACTTTCTGCTCTTGCAGAAGACCTGGGTTCAACTCCCAGCACTGACATTACCACTCATTCGGAGTCTACGACTACAGCAGCAGGGGATTCAATACCCTCTTCTGGAATCCACAAGTACCATGGGCCCTGCATGTGGTGTCCATGTAGACATTCAGGCAAAACACACATACACATAAAATAAAAATAATTCAATCTTTTTTAAAAAATGACTAAAAATAAGACAATAATAGCAAGAAGTGTAGAAGTAGTAGCAAGAAGAAGGAGGAGGAGGAAAGAAGAAGAAGAAAAAGAAGAAGAAGAAGAAGAAGAAGAAGAAGAAGAAGAAGAAGAAGAAGAAGAAGAAGAAGAAGAAGAGGAAGAAGAAGAAACTAAGAAAGAAAGAAAGCCTTGTTTTGGAAGAGCATTGTGTGTGGCTGGAAAGTCTAGGAAACCAGAAGTTTTCTCTTATTTTTATTTTCCTGAGGTATCTGGAATTTAGGCTAGGGGATATTTGAATAGGGAAAACTATTGGTATATTCCTATACCAAGAAGTATAGAAATCATACTACATCAAATAAGAAAACGTCACTCCTCCAAACAGGACAAAGGTGATGTCTGCCGTTCCTGGGAGGAGAAGCTACATCTTCTCTCCTGCTTCACAGCTGACCAGGACCCTCTCATACAAACTGATCAGTAAATATTGAAAGATTTTAAAAGCTTCTGCTTTAACGTACACACTCACACCGATTTGTAAATGTCTACTAGGGCAGAGAAGGGAAACAATACCACTTCTAAGTGACTCAACCTCACGATTAATAATCGAGCCTCTTTCTCTTTCTCCCTTGCCTTTTTTCTCTCTGAACAAGAATGCAGTCTTCAGCTTGTTAAGCCCAGCTCACTCCCACTGATAACTCACCAGAGATCATAATTTATGGACAATTGAAGCTGCAGAAACATCTCTTAGACGGGAGAGAGCAGATCCATAGCAACAATTCTTCAGGGGAATATTAATCCCCGGCTTTATGTAGTGCTAAGTGTACAATAGTAATCAGAACTTGAGTAGAAGCTGCTAATCATTGAGGGAAAAGGCTGTATAAAGAATTCATAATGGAATTAGCCTGCGGCAAACAAAGAAAGACAAAATTAAATCAGCCATCAAATTGCACCAAGGAATTTTAATTTACAGGTTAATGTAGGATTATGTAACTAATCACAGCTAACATTTTCAATGAACAGCCAATAAAATTCTGCCCTTTTTTTCTTTCTAATCTTACTAATGGTATCCCAATAACATATCGTTATTACTCTATAGTATGCTTAAAATGGGTCTCAAAAATCTCTTAAGTCTTTCCAATTTTCAGAAACAGGGAAGAAACTGTTTTGAAATAATCCATCAAAGTGTGGACCTAGAAAGAGACAAGCGCTCCTCAGTGCAGCCCAGAGCTGATAATATCTGGGCAAGTTTGCATAAAACAGATTTACATAACCATATAGCTCTAAAGTATATGTATGTCTCTCATGCAGTGCAGGGAGCTCAAATGAGACAAAAGAGACTAAATTAAAGATGTGAAACTAATTTGGAGCACAAAGTATATCAGCTAATTCTAAATAAAACCACTGCCATAGATTTATATGTCAATATTGCAGACATATCCAATGACAGACACACCAGGGCTGCACTAACAGGGTTTTCATGGTCTATAAATGTGAACATCATAAAAAGAAATAAGGTTTCTGGGCTAAAAAGTTGATTAGCATTCCCCAGGGGAGGGGGCCGGAGTCTTGTATACTCCCCAGTTATATTTCAGTATCAACCAATGCATGGCAAAGACAGAAAAGAATACCTCTACACAATTCAAAAAATTATCTGAAACCCACAGCTTCATAAATATAAATATGTAAACAGACAGCATAACTCTCTGCACATTGGCAAGGAGAACCTCCGAATTTATACTGTACGCTTAAGAAGACATCAGCTTAATCAAAAAGATCTTTTCCCAACATATGGCAGAAGGGAAATTATTATAAATGGGGTAAAAAGTATGTTCATAAGCTTTACTTCACGAGGGAAGAATGTTGAGGAGAGGGGCGGCGACATTCTTCTTGCATATGTTTTTCTTGTAGAGAACAATGTGGGAAAGTCTCGTTCTCCTTGAATCTAAATGTTCATTTTATGGAGGCAGCAACATTCGGCCCAGTTATTAGCAAAGGAGTTTTGTTGCTTTATAAAGTCTAATTTTAAAATGCTCACTTCCAAAAAAACATTATGGTGTCAATTGCAGTACCCTTCAGCAATCCTGTAATAACTTTATTCAACCATTTCTAATTATAATTATATTTTCAATTCCTTTTAGCTATAGAAACTCTTTATCAATCAGAGCACAAGACAGAAAATTACTTTATTACAGCTACAGCTCGTTAAGCTGAGTGCTCTTAATGAAGCAGCCTCATAATCAGATGAAAATCATGCTGGAGAAAACTTGCATCATTAGTCTGGGCCTTAATTACCAAGAAATATAGTCACTAACAATGATATTCCATTTCATGATATGGTGCATGCACCTTCTACACTAGTTGCAATTAATAATTCCACTGACTGCTACAGAATCTCCCCTATTTATTCATAACAATGGAGGGGGGAAATTCTAAATTTAATTGAGCGCTTCAGATTGTACTCTCTCTCCCTCTCTCCTGCGTTCAGATTAAAATGTCACAAGGCTAATATTCTATCTTACAATAATTCATCATTTTAATTACATATTTTATGTATGTGAAATGTCTTTTTCGGCTTTATAGTATAGGTTGACATTTTGGGGGGACGCATCTAGGGAAATGGGTGGCCTCTCATGAAGGTGGTTCCTGCCGCTCAGGACTACATTCACAATTTAAAAAAAGAAAAGAAAAAGTGCTGCCATCAGCTCATCCGTTTCATCTGCACTGGGAAAAGCTGGCTTCAGGAAAAGGGTTCTTCACTGAAATGGCCTCAGTGTCTTCTGATAGGCTTGGGATAGTGGGGTGGCAATGCTGGGGGTGGGCAAGGCTGTGTCACAGGCCTCTTTGTTAAGCATGATTGATCACAGGCGACTTCCCTTTGTGAAAGCCGGCTTTCTTCTGCCTTTTCATTTCACCCTTCCCTTGCCCCTCTCTCACCAAGCCCCTTGCTTCTGGCCTCCGGTGAAATGCTGGGAGAAGGGAGACCATGCCTCTTAGCTGCCTGCTGGACCAACACAGGGCACACGCACCTCTGGATCCCAGAAGAGGCCCATCGAGATTCTCGTGTTCTCTACAGACTGGCTTAAACCTGAAACATTGGGGCCATGGTGACTCTGCTCCTGGTTTTCAAACACAAATTAGGTTCTTGGGTGCAGGCAAAGAGCACCAGAAAGGGCAGAGGGCAGTGGACTTGGCAGAGATAAATGAGATCCCTACTTGACCTCCGACCCAAGGATGCCTAGCGCTGAACTTCCTGTCTGACGCAGCCTTTTCACAGGAATTGTTGCCAAACCAGCTGATTCCGTTCATCCGAGCTACACTTTCCCCGAGCTTCTGCCTTCTGAGCACCAACAGTTTTGACAAATGAAACTGAGAAAAGAGAATGACTTGGAAAAACCCACAACCAACAAGTAGAGGGGCTGGCTAGGACCTAGGAGAATGCTTCACCACGAGTGTGAAGTCCCTCTATTAAAAGTTCCTTGGCTTTGCACTGACTCTTATTAAGCAAGCAATGACAGAGTCCAGAAGCCACCCATAAGGAAGAAACTGTCCTCTCCACCCAAATCCAAACCCAAAACGTGTCAACAGCAGAATAAAATGACAAAATGAATGCCTGCCACCAAAAGCTCCAGGCAGTGAATTCCTTAAAGACAGAAGCTGACTGTATCATTCAGGACCCTTGGCCCTCCTGTCATGGCTACCGGTTCGAACAAAGTAGCATTTGGCAGGACAGTTCACATAGACTCCACAGGCAAAGGGAGTACTGAGCAGGGGTCTTGGAGAGGAGAGCCCCTAGAAGAGATGGGGCAGAGCAGGAGAATGGGGTCACCTGGAAAAGAGAGTTAAGTGGACAAAGGGAGACTGTCCTGGGCCAAGGCAGAAAGAGACAGGCCAACAGCAGGAAATGAAAAGCAGCCTGGGAAGACAGCAGAGGAGAGAGCAGTAATCAGAACCACACAGAACATTTCCATAGGAAAAAATGCTTAGCATTCTGCTCAGCCCAATGGCTTGCAAAACAACTGGGGACGTACCCTGATCCCCAAGGACAACGGGATCCCAGGGCCCAGCCCTGATGCCCTCAGAAGCAACCACTGGTGAACTGAGGAAGAGCTAGCAGAAAATGGCGGAGTCCCACAGCCTCCTATTCACTAGATGTTGGCTTCATCCATTGCCCTCCATCATTCTTTAATTCTTCCTTCCGATGTCATTCTGCATAGACACAGAAGTGACTATGGGTACTTTTCATTCGGCCGTGGCTACCCATTAGTACAGCCCCTATAGAGCATTTGACCTTCGAGGCTACGGCCAGTGTGCTGCTATCCTGTCTCAGCATCTTCGACACCCAGTTCCTTGGTGGGAATGAGAGGAGAGCATGGTAGCCACGTCTGAGGAGACTAGAGCTACTTCACCTAAGGGTCACCTGGCTAATGAACTCATCGTCCTTCCTCCGTCTAGCAATTGCAGCATGATATCACCCCACTTACCAGCTGGGTGACCTTAGGAAGATGATTTAACTTCCTCTGTGCTTCAGGTCCCAGGTTGCCTGGAGTAAGGACAGTAATGTCAGATTTAGATGTCTGTGGCAAAGGGGTCCTGGGATGACATAAAAGCGTGTAACAAAACCTTAGACAGGAGTTTCCAAACCCCAGGTAAGATGGTTTGAATAAGAACATTCACCCGCACACCCATAAGCTCAGGTATTTGAACACTTAGCTCCTAGTTGGTGATGTGTTTGTTACCATACGAGGTCTCAGCTTCCTGCCGCCATGTCTGCCTACTGTCATGCCTCCCTTCTGTGATAGACTGTTAATTCCTCTGTGATCATGAGTCTTTAATAAACTCCTTCCATTCTTTGGCCTTGGTCATGGTGTCTTACCACAGCAATAGAAAAATTAACTCATATATCATGGCCCACTGAAAGCATCAAGCCCAAGTTCTCCCATTCTGAACCAAGTAGATCAGGTAGTATTGTCAAAGCTCTGTGCCAGATGTTGTAGGCTCCCATTAATGCTGGGTCTTGAGTTCTATGCATGACTTTACAGCGTGTATATACCTGTGGAAAGGCATGCATGCTAGCAAGTGTGAAGTCCTTATCTAGGTTTCTAGGAGAGCCACAGGAATCTTGAAGATGTGAGGGTTGGGAGCATTTCTGACCCCTGAATGAAAGCCACAGCCATGGCTGATGGAAGGTGCCCGTTGGCTCTTCCTGCTGGCAATGTGTCCCATCTCTACCACACAGAGCAGACTACATGCACTAAATGTTCCCATACAACTGGCACCTGTGACTTGAAAGCACTTCTGCTTGGGGCCAGGACATGCACATTTCACCCATGAGTAGTAGGGCTGAGACTGCCTCCCTGTGGTTTAATGAGAACAGCCAGCATGTAACCTGCCCCCAGCAGTAAGGGCCACAGAGGGAGGAAGGCCTGCCACCCAGTTCTAAGGGTGAGAACCAGCTTGTTGGGATGCACAGACTAGAAACTAAGTCCTCAGATATTCTGATGACTTTGACAGATGTTTGACACTTGCGTTTGCAGGTTCTTGGGACACTAAAAATCTCAACTACTTAGATCCTTCAAACCTAAATAAATCTGCCAGGTGTTCCAAAGACAATCCTCCATTTATTTATTTGCTTTAAATATTTAAGAGACTTCCGCCACAAAAGACCTTGGAGACCATGCATGAGATGATAGAAAACCACAATTAAAAAAAGAAAAAGAAAGAAATTAAGAGCCCCAAGGAATATCTAAGCCCATCAATCATTCCACCATCTATTTTTCTTCTGGCAGGAAGGGGTTTGCTTGGGGCTGTGGTGGTTGATAGAACCACAAAGGGGGACAGTTTGACTCAGAGCTTAGGTGAACACAGTCACAGTCTGCCCTAGGGGGACACAGAAAGCAGAGGAGGGACTTTCCTCAGCCAGTACGAGACAGCAAGCCCCCATACCTTCTGACCTTACCATACCCTCCACCCCACAAAGAGATCATGGGGAAAAGCGAGCAAAGAAGAAAACAGCAGTGAGTGAGGAATGACACCCTCAGCTTCAGACAAAGACCTTAAAAATATGAACCAACACAGCAAGGGATTTGAAATCAAACGCAGTAAGACAATACAATCAGAGCCCACTGGCCTGAGGTTCCTAGAACAGTCACATGCACGCAGACAAAGTGCAATTGTGTCATCGGGGACTATGACAGAGGAATGGGGATTTGGTTACTGCAGGGGGTTCTCACTGGAACCCATGAAAAGTTCTGGAGATGGGCAATGTTAATGGTTATGCAATACAAATGTACCTCGTGCCACTGAGGGGAAAAAAAATAGGTTGCAATGGCAAATGTTATGTTGTGTAGATTTTACCATAATAAAAAAAAAATCAGCCATAAAAGAACACTTATCTTGAGGCTAAAAGGAAATTGTTTAATATTTAATAATGTTTTACTTCAGTGGTTTTTTTTTTTAAAAAAGCATTAAAAATCCAAAATTCTACAGTTGAAAGCTCTTCCTTAAAATACTGGAAGCAATTTTAAAAGGAAGCCCTACGGCACAGACTTAGGAGCCCAGGGTTCAAGGACACGGCATTGACTCTGACCAGCCACAATGCCTCTCAAAGCAGAAACAGTTTCTTTTTATCTCTTTGTGGAACCTCTGACATCTAGTGTGCCAACTGCATTCCATTCCTAAGGTTCCTCCTTCCTCCCCATTTCTCAATGTCTGGATACATTTTTGTAGTTGTCACCCTGAAGGATAGGGGACACATCCTCCAAGCAATGATGGCAGATGTCACAATGTTGCTACACAGGACTCTCCCATGATGATTAGCTCTGTTTTATACCGTTAGAAATCCCACAGAGACTGGCAAGGTGGCTCAGTGGGTAAGCCTGGGGAGTTGAGGTCAGATCCCTAACACAAATGGAAAATCCAGATGGAGCAGCGTGAGTTTGTAATCCTGTCTCCACCAGGGATGGGAGGCAGAAATAGGGAAATGCCTGGGAACTCAGGCCAGCTACCCCAGGGTTTGCAGCAGTAAACACGAGAGACCCTGTCTCCAATGATGTGGAAATTGAGGACCAACACCCAAGGTTGTCCTGAGCCCTCCACCTCACACAAATTCCACAGAAATTAAAAAAGCAGGTTTCTCAACCTTTTTTTTAATTCGGAGGTTATGTAATTTCTCCAAAGTATCCAGCAAGAAAAACCAACAATAGATCTTAGACTTCTGGGTCCAAAGCCCCAGTGCCTCTCCTTGAAAGAATGAGTGAGTGAGTGAGTGAGTGAGTGAGTGAGTGAGTGAGTGAGTGAGCGAGTGAGTGAGCGAGTGAGCGAGCAGAGTAAATGGAAGCATGTAAAGCCACTGGAAGGAGAGGCTCATGAGCCTGGCCTGAGACCAACGCTGAGCAGTATGCTGGGTGTTCCGTGTTCGCAGACCTACCACCCACACTCATGGGAACAGCTTCACACACAATGGAGGGAGATCCTACGGTTGGTGGTGGGGACCTGCTCATCCATGCCACTGTCCAGACTCAGGGATCTTCCAGGGAGGGCAAAGCTACTAGTTCCCAGAGTGGTTCACTGGAGGGCTGGTGTTTGGAGCACTGCACAGGTGAAAACATAGGCCAAGCCTGACTGCCCAGGTAAGGAGCCTCTAGCAGCTGCAGGACGAATCCTCTAGGGAACAGAGGGAACAGAAATGGAGAATTTTCCCTCAAGGGAATGCTACTGCTTATTTGACAAGTGCCTTCAACCCCTTTGGAAGGTAAGCCACTCACCCAGCAGAACCACATGAATTGAAAAATACTAATTTCCCCTTTCAAAGGCTGAAAGATAAAAACCTCTGCTTCATCCCCGTCAGGCTTCAGGAGATCTCTAATAAGCACTAGCCTTTACACTGAGGTAGATTAGGAAGGGTCTGACTCCTGCCCCCGCACACATCTCCACTAGCCCCCTCAGAAATAAGGGCCCACACTGGAGAAATAGAGACTAGGCAGCTGAATGGGCTAATTAGGACTATGTCTAGCAACCATTTCTACTGAAAAGTCTACAGGATGTTGAATTCCCTCAGGCCCAGGCATTAATTACTGCTCTCCACCTATCCTGAGATTGTTCCTGAACCAGGAAATGGCTGCTAAAGAGGAGTCCTATAGCACGCCACAGTAAGGGTACTGAGCCCTGTCTGCAAGGGTAGGCTCAGTCCTGGGGTCGGCCTATAGAAACTGAGGTAGTCAGAAAAGTTCAACTGTGGGTCTAGGGCCACCCCCAAGGCACTCCACGATTTAGTAGAAGGAACAGTTTTACTTGGCTATTACCAGTTTCCCATTCAGAGTCATTTTTCTATTCCAAGAGTCAATACAGGAGAACGAGTCACATTTAATCATTTCCTTATTCCTTGGTCCTCTTAAGCTTTTGAAGAACTTGACATACTTCTGTGTGCTGGTTCAGGATTTGGCAGGACGGCCCTCAATTTAATTTTTTCTGATGTTCTCCAGGTAAGTACCTACATAGAGGTTACTATGTAGAACAGGCTGGACTTGAACTCCTGTATTAGCCTCCTGGGTGATGGGAAACGCTGAATTACCAGTCTGATGGGTGGCTATGACGTAGATGAATGTTTACAGCCCATCAGAGAACATAGATGATACCGGTCTGCATAACATCAGGCAGACACCTTGACCATCCGTCCCAGACTACACCACTATCGACTTACAGTGTCCCCTTCTGTTTTTATGAGCTAAATCATCAAGTCCAACCCACATTGGGGGCGGGGGTGAGTGTTGGAATTTTATCACGTGATACCTCAGAACTGACTCCACAGTAAGAGATGGATATTCGTATTGAGAAAACAAAGAAAGTCGGGGTTCTAGACTAGTCTCAGTTGTCCAATTCTGACTGTCATTCAGTCTAGATTGCAGTAAAGAGTGCTGGCTGCGACCTTCCCTCTGTAAGTTACTTAGGATCTTTTTCCTCTCTCTACAGGGTAGGTAGGATCAGCCAGACAATGAAAGAAAAGTTCCTGGGAAAGGACTTTCAGTCACCAGGCTCTACACAATGGCGTTAGAGGCTGACCGCCTGGGTCCTCCTTGTCCTTCCCCACGGGCCGCCAGGCACGCAGCCCGGATATCCCTCCGTGAAGTCACATTGGTTTACGCAGCTGCCGTTCCCTTGCTCTACCTCATTGTGCTCAGAACTCCAAACTAGATCATGTCCGTGGGTTGGTCTTCCTTGGTCCTCCTACATCCTTGCACGGACTTCATCGGTCACCTCCCGACGATGTTTGTGACTGTGAGCACTACCTCACACATATCATTGTTTGCCTTGGTCATTTGTTCCCTTACACCAGCTTTTTCACCTCCAGGAAGGACAGGGTCTTATTTCTCTCACTAAATTCCCAGTGCCTAGGACAGACCTTAATGAGCTGATTTGCAGGAGACATTTATTGAACAAAGACATACATGGGAATCATTTTGTTGCTCAGTGGGGCAGGGGGATGATGTCTACAGAATGTTCAGTGCTCTTGTAGATTCACAAACCCTCAAAATAATTCTGCTTCATACATCAGACTTAGCCTATGAGTGGATAAAGTTTTAATGTTGGTGGGTTTAGAAACAGTTTGGATAGGAGGACTAGGTAGGTCATAGAGATGGAGACGTGGCTTTATCTTTTATGACATCTGTGCACCCTGGACAATGACTGTCTAGAAAATGTTGAGTAAGGTTCTGAGACAAAATCTGATTTCAATAGGAAAAAGTGCTATACACTTAATTTTTAATGTTTAATGAGGAGCCGTGAAAATTAAGCCATGCATGTGTATGGCTATATGATATCTATATTATAGATTATATATTATACATTGTTACTTATATTCACAGATACATACTATTCCTCATCTATGGTGACTACATCTGATTTTCTGATGTACATAGAGTGAATTAAAGCACGGATTTGAAAGCTTCCTTACCTACACCACAGCTGGGGAATTCTACATAGAGTCAGATAATAAATATTTTAGGCTTTGTGGACCCTGATATGACACATCTGTGGCAAGTGCTCCATTTGTCTACTAAAGGGAAAAGCAGCTATGGAGTATAAATCAATGGCTAATAGGTGTGGTTATAGTCCAATAAGATTCCATTTGCAAAACAGGCCGCAGGCTAGATTAGGTAGGCTGTGCTTTGCCAACCTCTGAATTTCTACTCACTACCCTTTCAACAGCCCTTAAAATACAGATTTTTTTAAAGATCCCTAATAAAAAAATTATTAGTCATTCTTTTTTCATTCATTGGACAGCTTGTTCTACTATCCAGAGATTATTTCCATATTTGCATTTCTGGCACCGTAAGAGTTATCAAAAAAAAAAAAATGTCACCAGTCACCAAATGTTTCATTAATTACTGCAAACATCTTTAGAAAGAATGCCACAGTGGGTTTATTTCACTGAGTGATTTATTTCAGATACGATTTCTGGTTAATTAATAGGGGATTTTGATGTGACCCGCAGGGTGTGAGAACCAACAGAGTCTGCAGTTTGGTTAGGAGCAAGCTGCAAGCCTGCTCAGGAACTGTCGCAAAAGGAACAAACAAACAAAAAGCAACTTTTACCAAAAAAGAGGAAAGTAAGCTGGCATTTTCAGTTAGGAACATCCAGCCAGTCACTCATTGAGGGTATCAGTGGGACATCTTTAAAAGCAAATTAAAAGATCATGGGGCAGGAGCTAAGGGGCACAAGAGTAAAGGAGAGGCGACAGAATTGGGCTTCCTTATGCCATGCTTCAACACAATGCCATCTCTCAGCTGCCTGAGCTCTGTATCCACGCCATAAGTCCTTAGAAAACCCTAAGCCAGCAAAAACATCAGGATCAACATTACGATTTATTAGGCTCCGCCTGGCACCAGATAGCAAAAGTCAGAAGACACGGTTCCTGCACTTGAGGAGCCAAGTCTGCCTTTAAGTGGCTGCATTTGAACTTCTGGCATCCTGAAAGCATTTAATCACTTATCTAAGCAATAAAGCTTATTTTCTGAGGGGTACATTTGGAGGGAAGATAGTTGTTGTTTTCAATTACCAATAAGCAAAATGCCTCCTCCACATTTCCCAAAACACCAGGTTACATTAGTTTCAGTTTTAATATCCTGCCAAAAAGAAAAAAAAGTTCCCCAAATATGAAAAAATACATCTGTCTAATATTGCTGTTCAAAATGCCACTGCATTAAATAAAATTCCATGCTGTAAAATTTTGCAAGGTGATAAAACAAAAATGATATAATAAATATAAAACATCTGCATTTTTAACAACACATTCAGAAACCAATTTCATTTATTTTTAAACCTGTTTTGAAGGGTTTCTAGTTTTGAAAAGCATCCTACTTACAGTATATTAGATTCCTCCTCCCTGCCCCCGCCTCAGGCCAAACATTAAAGAGCTAATGTTCAATCAGAGAAGTACTGGACGGAAGAGTTCACTGTTGTGAGTTCCAGAAGGGACCTTACATGAATTTTTGGCTGGCTTCCCACCATAAAAGCAGGGACACACACCGTCATCAGCAATCTTGCAAAATGGAATACTCACATTCACACAAAATTGTGTTAAAACAACCTTAAGTTCTTGGCGACTGTTTGACAGAGACCCTCAAAAGAAGAGCTTAGCAATGATTCTGGTTCCATGTGCCTAGGCAAGCAGTTCCCAGACAATGGAAGGACTGGAAGGACCACCCACTGCCTCTGCTGAGGTGGGCTTTAGTGGAAAAGAGCGGAGCTCAAATATGATGAGGCCTCTTCCAGTCTGGGTGGGAGGAAAGCTCTCATCTGAACATCTGGGCATTGAATCTACAACAGCTCAGAAAGGTCTCAGGTTTCCTTTCAAAAACTAAAGAAACAAAGACAAACAATATGTGAGGAGCAGCAAGGGATGAGGGACAGACCCGTGCATCTGATTGCTGCAACTATGAGCATCCTCCACGGTGCCGTGTTAGGAAGAGGAGGGTTTGATGCCTGGTTTTCCAGGAGGGTAGGAAGTCTGCAATGACCCACCTCCCAAAACACCGCCTCACCTGCCATTCCTCTGTCTGTCGTTTGATTAAAATTCCAGCTGTCAAGCTGCCAAATTAGAAATGACCTCTTTGCCTGGTTCATCACCAACAGCAAAATGGATAAACTGTGCTTAAAACTGTCAAGAAAAGCTAGTCAGGTGATACAGGCATGTAAGCCTTCTGCCTCAGTATCCCCTGGGGTTCAACAGAGTTGAGGCAGGAAAATCAAAAGTCCAAGGTTGAAGTAAGCCACAGAGTAAGTTCAAGGTGGGTGGTTAATGACACCCTATCTCAAAATGAAAAATCAAGAAGACCTAAGAATTTAGCTTGCCCAGTCGTGAGCAGGGGTTATAACCTTAGTACCACAGATAACCTGGTTAACTCACCTGGGCTACTTTGAGTTACATTATGGATAGTTATCCCTTAAGCGGTACGTTTTCATGTCCTCACTAAATGCTAAGATATTACATTGAAAACACATTCTGGGAAAGTTTTGTCTTTGTTTCCACTCCTGATTTTGCTTTGCTTTTTTGAGGCACAGTCTCACTATAGAACCTCAGTCCGAGCCAAACTTGCTGTGCTACTTACCTCTGGCCCCCAGATGCTGGGACTGCAGGCACACACGACTGCAAATGACCAGCCAAAGGATTTGGGGGAGAGAAAAGGGCTGCCCTACAGAGAACCAGCTAACAGACATACAAGTGACTAGTTCAGGCCTAGAATTCCCAAGAACTGCAACGCAAAACCTGTTTGCAGAAACTGCTTCAATCAGGGCTCCACACTGCTGCGCCACACTTTGGATTCATTATGAATGAGCCCCAAATCACAATACGCTAATTCACCTTTTCTTTCCAAACTGCCTCTGCCATACAAAGCAGGACTGAGGGGAGGGTCTCTGGAGAGGTCATCACAGATATCCCTCTGTCTTCATGTAGCTCTTCCCTTAAATCACCCCAAAACACAGCTGCCTAGCGCTTTCTTCACAAAGGAAACGGCCTGACCTCCTGAAAGCATTTGAGTGTTCAGATGGTTTTATATCATTTTTTAAGTGCTTGAAGATATTGATGCAATCTTATGAAATATTGAACAGAAAGCCTTGCGGGCAAGTCAGAAACCAGCCAACATCATTCGATATGATGCCCTATTCTAGCCATAGATATAACTGGTTAAGAAGTGAGAAACTCAGCCAATGGTTATTTATTTATTTGTTTGTTTGTTTTTCTTACTTACTGGTGTAGTTATTTCCATGGCTCCCACTTCCTCTTGGATCACGCTAGCTGGACATTGGGGTCTTTTCGTGGTTTGGCCCATTATTTGCCAGTTAGCTCTTTCTGTTAGACTCGCTTCCCTCACATGAACAAGTAAGGGTTCTGCATTATGCACAGTGAGGAGGCAGTGTGGAGCTCATCCCAGGCTATCAAGCATGGCACCTAATGCAGAGGGCATGCTCCAGACCCGAATGCACGTTTCGTTTCCCTCGCACCCACTGCCCTTAGCCAACCTAGTTTTTTTGGTGCCCAATTAGGCCACGCCACCACTTCTTACCCAGCTCATTCTCTAGCTGAGTGCGTTGTGCCAAAAGCCACCTATCTGTTCAGACACAAAGGCACAGCCGTATTTTAAGTCTTATTTCCCCTCACGTCCCGTATCCAATCTATCCGAGAGAACTATGCACTTATCCCAATAGACACCTCTTGTCTGACCACATCCTCCCTCTTCTTCCTATGCTGCCACATCAGCATCTTTTTCATCTCCCGTAGACGCGTGCAGCAACCTGAGGGATATCTTCCAAAATGCAAAGCAGAGCCCATTGCCCTGCTATACACACCCTATGCACCTGCCAGTGCTACAACTATTAATAACTAATAAAAGTTAACTGAGTGCTAACTGTATATAAGCCAGAGGTCTTGGCAATCTGTATATATTAAATAATTTAATCTAAGACAACCATTCTTATGTTCTCCCATATCACTATGACACAGTAGTAGCTAGGCTGCGAGATAAGGTACAAACTTCCCTCCCCTTAGCTCTCCAGACACCACTCCACCTCTTAACTCTTCCATGTGACCTCAGGATGCTCTCCTCCCGCTGTTCCCCAGCTCTGGCCACAGGCTTTCCTGTCCACTTCTTTCTTGAACATAAATTTTGTTCAGTCTTTCACAACGGTCATCATCTTGACCGTAGTAGAAGTGAGACAGAAGTGCATGACCTTCCCTCCACATGGCCATCTTGTCACCTCAGGATTTGTCACCCCTTGAAGATCCTTTGGGATGAAAAACACAGGGAGGAATCTTGGTGGTTGAGAGTACCCACTGCTCATCCAGAGGACCCATTTGGTCCCCAGCACCCTCGCCAGACAGTTCACAACCACCTCCAAGTCCAGGAATCCAGCGCCCTCTTCTGTCTTCCCAGGGCATCCACACAGACACAACATATGCTCACACAGACACTCAAATAAACACATACATAAAATATTTTTTTAAAAAAGAATACAGATAGGACATTGGTTCAAAGTGCTGTGATTTATTATTTATATCAGTTCATAAATGCTCTTGTTTCTCGCTTTGCTTCTAACAAAAAAAATGCCCAGAAAAATAGCGGGAAGGCTTTAGAGTGTTTGTGGAAATTGCTTCTCAGGAGCTTGCATGTACTCTTACCCCTTGGTGAATAAGCTGCCTTCTGAACACCTCTTCAGGCTGAAAATTAATGGCAGTGGAAACATTATCTCACAAAAGGGCTCATATTAACTTTTAAAACTATATATGTATTTCTCCAAATATGCCAATCATTCTTTATTTAGCCGATTCCATTCAGAGGGAACATACTGATAATATGCTAGCTCATGCCAAAGAAAGCTTTTCATTGGCCTCTCTAGTGTTTCTAGCTTGCTTTCTCCAGCTGCGATATCAGACTTCACCATCCAAGGCTATGATTTATCATCTCAGCCAAAGTTGCTTTACAGTTCCCAGTATCGAACTTGACACGAAAGCATTCGTGACTTAAAACTCAGAGTGGACGATTGTGAAAGGTCAGAGACAAGATTAGTATTTCTCCAAAGGGTAGAGTACAAGCAAACCTGAGAAAATGCTGGATTTATCTCTGTTGAGAATGGGTTGACTATCCTACTGAAATGTAATAGGCTAGGAAGACAGAGGCTGCCCCATCACCCCACTGGCCTGAGGATGATCTCCTCCATGAGACAACCAAACAGTGTGAGGTAAATGAGTGGATTAAAGGCAGGTTGTTAACATCACTTGACTAAGTATCTCAACAGAAGCATCACATTTAGGCCCTTAATTATTAATCGATGCTTATATACTAAACTATAGTCTCAACCCTTGACAGGTACGTATTAATCAAAGAACTACCACTTATTGGTTGATTATTATGCACTATTCACTGCACAGGACAATTTGCATCCTTTATTTTATTATATATTTGTCAGAGAGGTGGGCATTCTTTATCTTAGGATGGAGGGTCAAGAGCTGGAAGTAAGCCTCGGCTATATAATACAGAATAAGGCCCTGTCCAAAAAATGAAAAAGAGAAAAGAAAGAAATTACACTTGTAGAAATAAATGGAGAGAAAAGTATAAAAGCCTGGAACCAAGAAAATTTAGGCTAAATATGAATCAAAAATGATGAGTCAGTCAGCCAGCAAGATGTGGGAAGCCAGCACACTTTAAAATATCGCCCAAGGAAGAGAAAGCACTTTGACCGTCTCCTTCATATCAAAGTGTCCCCACCAACACCCTCCTAACCGGGAAACAAAACTAAAGAGAACCACACGTGCCAGAATCGAGGGATTCTTCTTCACCCAGAAGCAAACTAGCCGAACAATCTGGAGGCTCGTGGCTGCTCTAGGGCCGCTTCACCTCCTACCGCGGAACTCGGTCGTTATGGCTCAGAGTTGAAGCAGCTAATGGAGACAGCCTAGATCTGGGTAAGGAATGATTTGCCCTTTGGAGAGCGTCCCTGAGCCAATCTTTCTAGTCTGCACTTTTGGAATGAATAGACAGGGAAACATCTGCTTGCCAGCTGGTGAATGCGAGTCTGGCTTCTCTACAGACATTAGATGCCCAATTGTCTCAACTTCTGGAGGCGGGGAGCCAGAGAGAGAGGTAAAGGAGGAGAGGGAGGGAAGAGCAGAGATGAGAAGCAAAGAAGAAAGGAGGATGTCGAGAGACAGAAGGCTAGGAAAGCAGAACAGGGAGCAAAGAGGAAAGGAGGGGATGGGACGGGAGGGGAGGGGGAGGGGAGAGGGAAAGGAAGGGGAAGGGGAGGGGAAATGAGGTGGGTGGGTGGGGGAAAGGGAGGGGAAAGGCAAGGAGAGGGGAGGGTGGGGAGGACTTTCAGAACTCAGAGCCAAGAAAGTCTCAAGAACTCACTGAAGCCCATAGATCTTCCTTTTTTCCCATCAGACCTATCACCCTCATGAGTTAACCAATAAAATTGACACATCTCAACCATGGAAGACCTAATAGGAAGATGTACTATTTAGCCCTATGCAGCACGACTAGATGGTATTAGCTTGCTTTTGTGAGGTACTGTACAACAGTCACCCATCAAACCTTCTGCAAAAGCACAGCGTGGGCTGCAAGCTGCCTCCATGCTCTGACTGGGGAGGGTCCACACTGCCAGCCCACACGAGGTCAGAAGAGTGCAGGTCGGAGCATGGATACCCCCACCACCTTGCTCAACCCATCTGATGACATGGAGCAGGACCTGGGCGGAGGAAGGGTATGACCAGGGCATGGAACATTCCTGTGTACTACCGCAGCTATCTAAAGGGGTACTTATCACAGCTGCCCATTTATCGCTCCCCAAAATTCAGGAGCAGTAGTATCCAAGCACTCCACCTAAGTCTGATAAGGAAAGAGCTACAATGTTACAAACAATCTTGCTTCCTTCTCCCTGCCCTGCTTCGTCCTCTAACACAGCCCACAAATGGATAAGGAATGCAGGCTTGCTTTAATTCTCCTTCAATTTAAGACAAGAAAACTAAAGCCTAATCTAATGGGTGAAACTGGCCTACCCTGAGGTGAGTGTGTAGACTTCGAGGGTCCAACATCTGGTTTCTAGACCTAGTCAGTCTTGAGATTAGACAAGTTGCTTGACTTCTTGATATAAGGAAGGGGAGCCAGATGCAAAGGATATTGGAGAAATTAAATGAACTGTCTGTCCGAAACAAATAGTAGTGACAGTCGGAGTCTTTAGGGACAGCCATCATTGACGATGACAATCATAGTCTCTCATTTTGCTGCTCTCTTTCTAACGGGTGGGGAATTCTACTTTTGTCTCCTGTAGTTCACAGTCTGCTTTGAAGATTGATATCAAAATGATAAGAATGTGCCAACGCTAACCTAAAGGAAGGGTGGATTGCATATGCCTATGGGGTGGGGGTGAGCGTGGGGGCCTGAGTCAACTGTGCCATTTGACAGAAAAGACTGGAGGGAAACCAAGGAATTATCTCCTTTTAAACACTTTTGGGAGAAGGGTCGTCCTGTTATTTGCAGAGAGAGAAGATTGAATAGCTCCTCTGTCAACTACTTGATGTAGGGGTGGGGGCAGGGGATGTGATAAATCCACACTGAGCACTGCCCTGCAAACAAGGGTAAGTTCCCCACAAAACTGACCCCCCCCAAGCCACCCCACCTCCATCCCTGCTAGACAACACTATGAAGAGAACAAGTGTGTTAGGATGCGAATAGGGCAGGTCCATGCAAGCTATATATTTTATTAGGATCTACACCCTTTGCTGAACCATGAATTTGAAATAATTTAGGTGATACATATAAATTTAATTTCTTTGTTCAAAAAAAAAACCCACATCTGAAATGATCCCCTGCAAATGTAAGGCTCAGACAGAGATCTACAAAATGAGTCTCTTTCTAACTCGTCCACGCTGTGTGGAAATAATCTTCAAGGGAAGGAATAAACCTATTTTAAAAACAGCTGAGTCCTTTAGATCATATACCCTAACCAATTTATGGAGATAAATGGAATTCAGTATTAAAGAAATATTTTTCTACTCCTCCAGAAAATGTAAATGCTGGCTACAAAATAAGCAGAGGATAAGAAAGAGAGAAAAGAAAAGGACAAAGAAATCAAGAACAGAGCAGCATGGAAACCCAGAAAACATAGCTGATGGGCAACTGAGAAGCCATAGCCTTGCCTTTCACCTCCAGTTCCCACTGACACAACCAAATGTATGTGGGCGCATTAGAGAGGTGCCCAGAAAAGTGAGACCCCTTGCCTTTCCACCATCAGGAACAAGAAAAGAGAAAAGTAATCTATCTTCTCTTAAACCCCCTCTTCCCTCCTTTTGTCTGGTACTCACACTGAGTCCCAAAATATAGTTACTCTGACATTAAAACTTATGCTAATTACCAGCAGTCAGAAGAAAGTGCAAGAGATAACAAAGTAATACTGTGAGTGATGGCTTCTGTCCTATTAATATAAATGAATACAAAATACTTTTTAAAAAATGCATTAGGCAGATATTGGCTTATGATGAGGTCAATATCACGATTTATTTAACTCTGGGGACAATAAATCTTGATATTGACTAAAAACATAAGTCAATATGTGTACTGTTGTGTGCATTCTATTACAAAAATGAGGTTTTTAACTTTAATGGCCACTTTCACAAAGAGGAAAATAAAGACCCTCATATTCCACCCAGTCCACAGTGGCTGGGGACGGACTTGCTCTCTGACTTGTGTTAGTTGGTCAGCAGGTCAGTTAATGCAATAAGCTGAATTATTGGTCCCAGTGTTTCCTCCTTTCGTATCCCTAACCTTTGATGTTTCTCCTGCACAAGGCCACTTTAGGGCTTGGTGTGTGATACCTTAGCCAGCAGAATGTGAACTGAAATGTGTCCGTTCCCCGGCTGGTCCCAGAGAAGTATACTATGCTCTACTGTTCCATCAAGTCTCTGTCCTCATGATTAGATGAACTTCCTTCAAGTCAATGCTGAACTTACAAAAAACAACCCAGGATCCATGTGAAGCAGACCCACAGCCTAGTATGAAGCACATTGCCCAGATGGAGCCACAACTGAAAGCAAATCTCTCTAAGCCTAACCTCAGTTAGTGCCTCCAGGCAACTTATGCATGCATGGAAAAGCTGCCCCCTATCAAGATCACTGTGATTCAAAAGTTGTTATGCAGCAGTAGGAAACAGATACAAAGTTAGCATTTACTATTTATCATTATTCTCAGACCACTATAAAGTAACTCCTTCAAATCAAGTTGAGGATGCCACATGACGGAAATGTATGTCATTAGGATATGTTCCATGTAACCCCCATCTCCCCAGCCCCTCAACCTGAGACCCTAACCTCCTCAGTTCTGCATATCTTACCAGTTTCCAAGAAAGATATATAAATTCCAAACACCGGTAGATTGTGACAATCAGGAAAACATCCCGGGTTGCACACAGCACTCTTTAACCCCTATGCCAGACATCTTGCTTTAACTGATCAGTCAGTTAAACCTAAAGACTGGGAATAGAGCAGAGAACAAATAGAGAAGTACTCAGACTGTACAAATCAAATCTGGGAGGGGAGATTTAGAGGTATGAGGGATCCCAAGATCTTTTTTCCGAAGAATTGAAGGTAATTTTACTTTAAAAATTAGACAGTTTTCTCCTCCAAATTTTCAAATTTTTAGATTATTTACAGCCCGGTATATTCTATGTGTAATAAGTTTAAGTCATCCGTGTTTGACGTTCCAAACATTCTATGTAAAGAAGTAAACCATTACCATTTTATTCTTCTCTTTCCTCATGTT
Organism: Tokudaia tokunoshimensis; assembly: GCA_036184795.1. NCBI lineage: Eukaryota > Metazoa > Chordata > Mammalia > Rodentia > Muridae > Tokudaia > Tokudaia tokunoshimensis. The sequence goes on from BTHU01000014.1 coordinate 89,669,078, forward strand.
TCTGGAGTGTGAGAGAAATATCAAATGATTTAGTAAAATCAACAGGGGGAAGGGCAATTTTCCTACTTTGGCTTCAAAATTATTCTGCTTTCATAGTGCTTTGAAGCACATGATAAAACTGTAACAAGGGATGCTGGTAGAGGGGAGGGAAGAACCCCTGAGACATCCAAAGATGCTTATAGGCCCAACAGTGGTAGCCCTGGGTGCCCGAGGTCTCTGATTGGTGAAATAATATACAAGAAGGTTCAGAGATTGATCACAGTCACAACTGAAGAATCCTTCTATTGAGATCTGTAGATTTCTATTCTATTAAGTAGCGGTATCTTCCCACGTCCTCATTCCCTGTTAAGAAAGGTCTTATGCTTACTTCTCTACAGGATAGATCTGGGATAGGCAAGTCAATGATAGAAGAGTCTATGAGGGATGGTTGACAGACACTGATACTGCACCACTGATAACCATTTCCTGATTTTATTTAAGAAAAAATAAAGCTCTGTAGTTTTTGCTGGGTCTGTGAACCGCCAGCCGAACTCTCTACATCCTAGACGTTCCTAAAGCATTCCATGGGAAGTATCTAATCAGTTATCATACATATCAGCTCCAGAGTGGATAATGGGCACACATGCTCTTTGCCATTGCTCCACTCCCCCTTTCCATCTCCTTTTACTAGGCATGATCCTAACTGCACATGGAAGGTATACCAGGGTATACACTTAAGTTGGCACACCACAGAGACCCCTGCACACACACACACACACACACACACACACACACACATGTTTACACCAATACTATTTCACAATAGACAAGATACACAATCAGCCTAGATCCGGTCAACAGATGAATAAAGAAAATGTGCTGTGCATATGCATAAAAGAAAGCAAAGGAAGAAAGAAACTATGTCATTCACAGAAAAACATTTGCAATTGAAGAATATTTTGTGGACTAATTAAGCTGAAAGACAAATATCACATTTTCTCTGACATGTGAGATCAAAATTACCAGTATGGAAGTAGAAAGGGACTATCTGAGAAGAGACAGGAACAAGTAGAAGCTGGTGAGAAAGAAGAGAGGTTAACCAAGTGCTGAATACTAGCAAAGTACAGTGTATGAGAGCATATGCAGGAAATGTCACAATAAAACCCGGTGTCTGACACATTACTTTGAAATTGTTTTGGATGGCTGAGACTCCAGAGGCTGAGACCCAATCCACATGCCCAGAGGTTTTCAGGGAGAGACGGCAGCATCTTCAACACTTTCCTGGTTCTGTAATAAATACCTTTAGCCAAGGTCAGCTAAGCAAAGAGATCTTAATTTATCTGTTTATTTATTCATTCAAACATTCAATAAACATTTATGAGCACTTTGTGCTCTGGACTAGGAAAACAAACGTGAATAAAAAAGACCTTTTCCCTTCAGAATCAGGCAAACACATTAACAGTTATTTCCCAGAGCTTCAATATTTGAAACAAATCAGAGGAGGAAGGTCACATAGACCTCGAAAGGTGAATTTAAAAATAACTAGCTAAAAACTGGTTTCAAACAAGTCTAATGCAAGCCGCTGTTTAAACCAAACATAAACTCATTTACATTAGTAAACGTGTTTGCACAAAACACATGGGAATCTCTTAAAGAGGTCAAAAGACCAGATCCCACCTTTCAGCCAACCTACTCTTCACAGCAACACCTTAGTTCTAGAGTAACCTCACCATATCTAAATACACAATTGCTCAGTGACACTGTGGCATTATGCCTTGAGCAAGAGTGTCCCAGGAATGTACTCTGCTTGCAACTGAGGAGCAGGGTGGGATTTCCATACTGAAGTAGATAATTAGCACCTGTTAAAACCTCAAGCAAGAGAAACCTACACATTTGAAAACAACTTACAAATTGATTGAGGCAAACCTACATCCTAGAAAAGAGGCAAAGTGTATATGGACATTCTTTTTCCAGGACAGACAGAAGAAGAAGAAATAGCATGGTGAATGTGGCATTCAGTCATATAGTGTGGGGTATGGGTGGAGACAGGCATAGAGCAGGGCTTCTTACCTTTATACCTGTGACCCTCTTTTTCTCCAAGGAGTGTTTATGCAACCCTAAGTGCATAAGCATATTAGTTAACTATATAAGTCAAACATTTATTGATAAGTCATAAAGTAATTTATTTTGGAACAATATTTGTTATACATATCATTGTATCACTTATTAGAGGTTAAAGAAAATTAAAATACTAATAAGGTAGATTACTTATTTTTACATAAAGAATTAAAATCTCAGCTGGATATTTGATGCTGCAGGATGTGGAACATATTTTCAACATGTTTTAGAGCCAGTCAATATCTTGATGTCATAACCATCAATGCTGAGTATTCCATTTCAAATAGGTAGTACAAATTAGCAAAAGTAAGTTTAGGAACATTTCAGAAATTTCTGGGAATTCTGGCCCAATCCCAAGCCAAAATTCACTTAATGATTTTTTTTTTATGAAACTTGAGTCAGCAAGTCAAATAATATATTTAAAAATCAAATTTCTGTGCCATCTGCAATCAAAAGACATACTAATTTGGTACTTATATGCTAAGTAGGAAACTATCGAAAGCTTTGTTTTATATAATTAAATCACTATGTTTCTATATGAGCATAAGACTTTGTATGGACAACAGAAGCACTAGAATGTATGTGTAATAGACAATATTCTCAAATCTGAGTAACATTCACTGGTATTGTGTAGCATGACACTATGCATAATGCAAAGTGACCATGTTGTGTGTATTCAGAACCAAGACCTTAGTGAAGTCGCAACATAGATGAGAACTGTCAGCAACACTCTGGATTCATGGCACACTTGATTTTGAATTAGTGTGTGGTCACTGAGCATTTCGAAATGTCTATTATTGCCAGGTTCTCTGCGATTCCCCATGTCCAGTTACAGGGTGCCATAGGGAGTCTCAACCCTGTTTCAGAAACTGGTATAGAGGGAAACTTCACAGTAAACATAACTCTAATTTCAGGATTCTCCGTGGAAATGGAAGAAAAACTCTGCATTCCTAAAACTGAGGCAGGAGGATCTAGGATTACCTAGCTGCCATAAAAGTCAAGGAACTTCTTCAGCCAGAGATGCTGTGTCTGCAGTCAGGCCCAGCTGGGTGCCTGCTGCCAAACCCTTGACACAAGACAGTTATTTCCATATACTCCCCTCCTGCCTGTTATCTCTCAAAAACACCCAATTGTACTATATAGCCAGTGGTCCTAAAATAAAGCCAATCTGAAGTGTTAGGTATAGTGGTATACACCTTTAATCACAGCAGTTGAGAGGCAGAGAGACAGGTAGATCTCTGGGTATGCAGCTAGCCTGATCAACATAGCAAGTTCCAGGTCAGCCTAGTCTACATGGTGAGTGCCAACAAAGGTTACATAGTTGACACCCTGTTGAAAGAAAGAGAGAGAGAGAGAGAGAGAGAGAGAGAGAGAGAGAATCCAAAAGAATCCAAAATCTATTTTACCAACCAGCTTATAATCTTCCAATTCAAGGGACTATAGTGTAAGCCTTAAAGAGTACCTATCAAAGAAAAGATGACAAGCCCAAATATTGTTGGTTTCTCTTAATGGAAAAAATTATAAAGTGATAGCTCAATTAGGAAGGACTCCCCCTGTCCCCCATAATTGATAAAACCACAAAACAAAACAAAACAAAACACAATAGCCTTGAAAAGCCCACATTCCTTTCTTATGAGTAGGCCACCATTACTGACTGTAAATCACATTTTTGAAACAAAGCTCTCTCCAAGCAGAACATGCCACTGCTTTGTGAACCTGTGAAAGAAGCTGCAAAGAATGCTGCAAGGGAAAGTCCCTTACCCCTTCCTCTCTCCCAAGACCATGAGGTGACCTAGATGTAAGATGGCGGGAAGAAAAAGCCCCCTTTCAGCACTTAGCCTCTCTCTCTATCTCTTTCCCTCCCTCACACCTTTAAGGACCTCCCTTGGAACGAACATGGAAGTCATCATTTGATGAGGAATTTGCATGCGGATTGGCAGCCAGTGTAGCAGCTCTCAGATTAGAGTCATCCCGCTGCACTCTAAAAGGCACAAAGAACGCAAAGTGCATTTCCATCCACCCTGCCTTTCCAGGCGGTGCATCACCAGCCGGCCAAGGCTATTGATGAGCACTGGAACAATACCAAAATGCAGTGTAAGATCAATCCTGCTGTTTACTTCTTTGAGCTAAAGGAACAAAGACCGGAAGAAAGGCCTTAAACCTGGCCATCACAGCGGCTCAGAACGGAGAATGAAAAACGGCCTGATGGGCAGCAGTCGCACAGAGTAAATGTGTTTGTAGAAGCAGCGGTTCAGGCTGAGATAAAAACCAACGATGATTTGTATTTTGTGCTGTATCTTCAGGGGATAAAAGCACTCCTAGCAGATAACTACTGGAGGCAAACTCGAAACACTGCTGCAAAGTGTTGTGCGCCTTGCCAAGGAGAGAATAAAATCTCCCTAATTGCTGAGGAGTGTTAAGTATCTGCTTGTGCATGCCTCCCTCCTCCCGTGGAGAGGCAACTCAACCAGGCTCCTTTTAACTCCACCGGCCTCTGCTCCTCAACAGTTGGCTAGGGCTTGATGTCAACAAAGCAACAGGATACTGGGTCTTACTTGGATAAGTACCAGAAACTGTAATTTGTGGGATTATTTCTGTTTAAGCCTTTTTAAAGTTATTTCAAATGGGGAGCCCAGCAATTTCTTTGCTGCCAAAATAAAAGTGACGGTGGGTCTGCTTAGATAGAAACAGAAGGGATGAGAGGCTAGAGGCAGAGAGAATGCTTAAATGCAAATGTTTCTAGAAGGCAGCAGAGGGATGCAGCCATTACAGCAAGGGAGGCATTTCCTTTCTTCATGAAAAGCTGGCACAACATTCCTACTACTCCCCCATTTGGTTAAACTGTGTCGCACCGGCTATCAGCAATGACAGAGTGACCCAGGTGAAGGAAAGAGGAACAGAAATACAGGAAACACAGTGGCCAGAAAAGGCACATCTCCTCAACTCACCATAGTGAGACAGCTTGCACGACTCAAAGACCAGCTGATTTAGCTCTGAGCAAGGCAGAGCCCCAGCCCTCTCTTACAGCAATGGATCCAGGAGGGGCCCCAGAAGCACTTGTGCTTCCTACGCGTAGAGCCTTTGGTTCTCCCTTAGAAAAGAGCCCTGGCCCCTTCAGCAAAGGATTTGCTCCCAAGTTAGGCAAGCCTCACTGCCATACCCCTCAGCAGATACTAACATGTCCCTTCAGACACAGTGACAAGTGAACAAAGATGACATGTAGTTTGAACCTTGCTGCTGCTTTCTACGTATTCATGTGCTCTGCTTCACCCTTAAATATCCATTTCTCTGAAAACAAAAGCCTCCATTTAGTCCTCGAAACTGTTCCATTACCTGGCACATATCTGTCTGTGCCCAGCAGTTATTGGAAAGCTGATCTGGGTTTCGAATCTCTTGGTCTGGTGAGAGACATTAAAGTACTGGGCAAAGTATTCACTCCCAAGGAATAGCAACATTTTTGTTATTCAGTTGTTGAGACAAAACGATAGAACAACCTTGACTGAGCAATCAGGATCTCCATCATAGAATGACTCAGTTTGCCACATCTGTAAAGTAGGTGTGAGATGTTTAGTACATACTCACAGGGAAAGAAAATACATGACACAGTAAGGGTGTGAGTTGTGCCCTCCAGACTACAGATCCGCAGTATGCCGTAAGTTGTATTTACATAGGCAGGTTAAAACAGTAACAACAACAACAGCCTGAGACAAAGTCTCTATATATAGATTGTCAAATATCTAGAAATTTTAAATGAATGCACTCTACCAATTATCAAAATATTTTACAAATAGTGATTCCTTCAGTTTTTCTTTTTTTTTTTTCTCAAATGTTTGTGAGACACATGGACACACAGGCCCCAAACTTGTGAAGGAGGCTTTCTTCCACCAAAGAACAAGTTCGAATTTTAACATTAACAAAAAAATGCACATCAAGAGTCAAAGACATTTCTTATTACTCATATTGTCTGAGCAAAGAAGATACACTAGACACATAGAGAACATTAAAGGAGACTCAATTCAGTCAAAAGGGCTCATAATGTAAATTAGAAAGACACATGCTAAATTAAATAGACACAATTTAGATTAGATGAATAAGATCATCAGATTTCTCCAGTTCCTTCCCAGCAGAGACTAGAGGAAGAAGTTGCCCAGAGGCCCCAATACACAAAAGGGTCTGTAGTTCCTGGGTCAGTAGGTCATTTCTTAAGTTTATTGTGTACATACTATGTCCAAATACTGACTCTGGAATTTCCAGAGTAAAAATAACCCTGACTTCATGGGGAGGGGATTGAGGGAAAAATCACAATTTCATGAAAATTGTAATTCTGTAGCATCGCGGTTTGATTAGAAAGTTGCAGTTCTTTTCCAGCTAGCCCCTAAAGAGTAGCATTTCCTACCCTGTGTGTTAAACTCAAGGTTCTCCATACAAAAAAAGAAATGCGCCTTGCTATTTTCCCCCAAGCCAGAAGAGTATCTGGATATCCTCTGATGCTCTTTGGGATGAAAAGGAGATATTCTCAGGGATCAAGGCAAATGGGTGCATGGCTCATTCAATGTTGTATTGAGTTACCGCAAAAGTAAGACCAAGACCTGCTTCCAATGCAGAGCTACTCCCACTGCCTCCCCCTTGGACTACTCTCCCTCTGACACTGGTTTAATGTGAACACAGATGCAACTGCTACATGCTGTTTTAAATTTTTCTAGTGGCCATATTTTAAGAAGCAAGAATATGTAAAATTATTAAGATAGCTATTGCTTAACCCAGTGCGTCAAAGACATCAACCAGTGTATAGTCAATGGTTAAATTAGTACGTGAAATATTTTACCATAATCTTCAAAATCCTATACATATTTCACAGTCTTATCCCACTATAACATGCAACAGCCCCACTTCAAGTGCACAGAGGCAGAGGTGGTAATGTTCCTGGCTTTACCAGATCTACCAGAGATACTTCACCAGTGAAGCCATGCCAAGTCCAGCTGGCGATCAGGAAGCTCTTCTATAGCTAGGCCTACTAAAGCAAGACCCATCGTCAGCCCTACTGGAATGTAAGAGACCTGTTTACAGCTACAACCCTACAGAGACTGCCACATCCCACTGTAAGGCTCTAGAAGTCTCTGAACATCTCCCTCCTTAAAGCATTTCAGCCAACCTCCAGGCAAGCCTGAGGGACCATTGTGTGGAGGAAAGCTTCTCCCAGATCCTTACAGATTATAGCATACAAGAAAGATGAAGAAAGCATCTTTAGTGTTTCAGCCAAGATCTACTGAGTGATGACTAGGAGTTAAGCACTGAGATACGTTTAGGAGACGGAACAGAAGCCATAAGCCCCTCCTGGAGTGTGTACTTTCCAGTGAGACTGACTAGAGAAATGAACACACATATAAACCCATTTCCATCTATGGAGACTGCCTACAGAGATCTGGGTAGGGAGAAAAAAAGCACTAACCATCTACCCTGTGCCAGATACCATGTCATTCTCCTTTGTCTGAGTTACTATCAATAACGACAACCAGTTAAACATCTCAAGAAAAATGCTAGGTTCTGTGAATGTTCACATGTCCATGGGTACACACAGTAGTGGTGTCCCTGACTGTGTCATGGCTAAGGTTAAAATCCAATGTGTTCACATGTCCATGGGTACTCACAGTAGTGGTGTGCCAGACTGCATCATGGCTAAAGTTAAAAGCAAGGTCTTCCCTGGCCCCTCCTCACTTTATTTACTGAGGCAGGGTCTATTGCTAATCCCAGAACTCACCAGTTTGAGTGGTCTAGCTAGTCAGTTTGCCCAGGGAACCATATCTCTGTCTCCTAAACATTGGGATTACAATCGGCCACCATGCCTGACTGGCTTTTATATGGGTGCTGAGGATCTAAAGTCCAGGTCTCAAGCTTATGCACAAGTACTTGACCCACTGAGTCATCCAGCCAGGCCCAGTACCAGGCTCTGAATATCACTTCTTACTCCTGTAGTAATTTTGCGAGTTGAATCACATTTAAGTCCAATGTTCAAAAGTCCACTTAGAAGTACAATATCCAAAAAGGATGGCCACCAGAGGTTCCACCACCATTGAGCAGAGAAAGGAGGATATGAACTCAGATCACACATCATATTCTCTTCTCCACCATGTGATGTCAGTTTTAAGTTACATGGATATGCAGAGTATAAGGGAGAATAGAAATGTGCCAAGCCTGTGTGACTCAGTCTGAGCCTTGGCATTAAAATATGACCTTGAACAGAGTAATGAGAGGGGGTTGAACGGAGAAAAGAGGGAGGGAAGGGGGCTTATGGGACCTTCGGGGAGGGAGGAAACGGGAAAGGGGAAGTGATTTGGAATGTAAATTAAAAAAATAAAATTAAATTAAATTAAAAAAAAAATATGACCTTGAAGCCACTAATAAGAGTATTTCTAAGAACCTTGAATCAAGGCCATCAAGTCATACATCAAACAATGCATACTGGGGATAATCACTAGCCTGCATTTCTCACTGCTTCACAGTGGTGAGGTTACAACTGGGTCCAAGACTGAGTGGTCCACAATCACTTAGCTATAGCAACTATAGCTGGGCACAAAGAGAGGACCTATTTGCTATGTATGTGCCTTCCCCAAGTCTAACTCAGACCCTCATGGACTCAGGTGTAAGTCCTGGGTTTTAGACAAAAGTGGATCCAGTCTGAGACCAGTCTTGATTAAATGCATTCAAAGTCAGTGAGATCTACGTGCTTGTCTGAGTGTGTCCTGAGCATCCTTGGGCGTGACCATGGGTCTTGAAAGGGTCTCAGTCCCAAGAAATAAACTGGAATGTCTTTGAGTTGTATTCTGCTCTAAAATAAGCCTTGGATGACATGTTCTTGAAACCTTAGTAAGCTTATCAGTTACTGTAGTGATAACACATTTGTAATTTGACAAGAGCTTTACTTCTTACTAAATTATTCGTGTGCAAATTATATCAGGATGCAAAAGGATATACTATTACTTGTTTTCATATATTCTAAAGTTTTAACATAAAAATAGTTTCTTCTGTCAGCACAAAAACCTAAACAAGAAAACATAACAGGTGACTTCTATTCTAACTGTCATGGGCAGACCTGAAAGACATCCATCTCCACCAGCACAATGTTCAAGGAGGACCCTGAACACATAACAAACCAGGTGACCTGGGCCACTTCTGCCTGTTGTAGAGCACTCAGCCTGTGGTTAGTATGTCTACCCCCCTCAACCCCCATCTTCTCTAACCCTGGAAATCTCTCAGATTACTTACAAGGCAGAGACCACCTCACAATCTTCTGAAACTCCTACCTTGACTACGTAAATCCGGATATTAGTGTTTTCCACAACAGTCAGTTACAGGGATGGGAAGATTCTCGCTGTCTTCCAATTGTGGCACAGGCACAGAGGACATAATCCTCAGATGGGAGACCTTTCTCCTCAGACAAAGGACTATTTCTTCCTGTGCAGTAGGAGACATTAGCCCTTCTGTTATCCTCTGTTGTGGAAGGTGAGCATCCCAGGCTTTGGAGGCAGGGATAATTACGTGGGGATTTACAGGTAGGAGGGAGGTAAGGCGGGGATGACAAAGCCAGAAACCTAGCCATCTGACTGTCACTGAAGCACCATCCTCTTGCTCGAAATGAGCGTATCTTCGGCATTGACCTCCCCTCCCTCCAAAGACAAATCTTAGTAGTGAAAGGAGGCCTGTAAAAAATGATTCCCATAGCCTGAAATGCTAAAACTTCCAAGAGCTTTTAGCACTTCTTGGCCTGGCACACAAGTACAATTGCCAGGCAGATGTCCTCACAGCCTCTACCGTCTTCTTCTCACATTGTGACGCGGACAGTGAGGGAGCAAGCAGGCCGTGTTTCACAGCTAACACTGGTTTAAAAAAAAAAAGTAAAAGCAGAAGACCCACTGTTTGGAGAATCCAGGGAACAACCAATCCATCTGCTTCAACCACCGGGTCTCTCAGAAGCCTCATTTCAAGGGCAGAATATCGGAAAGGGGAGAGGTGTAAAAGGCACAAAGAACAGACGCTGCCATCCAAGGTGGGGTGTCTCTGTGGGCAGACTTGTTTCCAGTTCAGTGATCTGAGCTGAAACCAGGGCACCAGCATCCTAAAGAGCTTGTATGAAGCCATCTGCTCCATAGAGCAAAGGGACACCCTGCCCTTGTCTAAGTGCGTGGGGAAAGCTTGTCAACCTCTCCACCACCTGGAACTTCTGGAGTGCCTGTGGACAATGGTGGCTTCCTTAACCATTAAAGGTGCAAGGCTGTGGGGGTGGGGACACTTCACGATTCACAGATCACTAGATGCATTTCAGAGTGCATCTCTTTCTGCCATCATTCAGGTTAGTCAGCCAGTTGGTCCTCAGATAGTTTGATTGACTTGACCCATCTTCTTTTGTAACTCTTGTAATCAGATGTTAAGACCATCCACAAGAAAAGGCCAGGGTAAAAGATTCCTCAACATATGCTACATCAGAATTCATTATTTTAAAGTAGAGAATGCTTGTGTTTATGGATATGTTACCAAGAATAAAAGCAAACAAACAAAAGCCGCCTCCCCCATCCTGTGCAGCTCAAAAGAAGGATGAGACCTACATCCTCTGTAGACTATTGGAAGAAACTGGTTGAACATGATCCTGACAAATTGTCCAGGGAGGGACTGTCTTGAATGTGTGTTTCCCTTATACACATTTAAAAATATATTTCATTCTTATAATTGATTTTAATATTGTTTACATGAAAGCACATGTTTAACAATGCATGACTTAGGACATCTGTGGAGCACTGACCACACTGACTGGGCTGTGCATCCTGGAGGAGAGGCTCAACACACTTACGACTACTTTCCAGGATACAAGTGGAGAATGTTAGGACCAAAAGCACTGCTGTGCAGGCAACTCCAACATTCCAGCCAAGTTTTACCAAGATGGGGCCTGTGAGATGCCTCCGCAGGTAAGAGCGCTTTCCCCACACACCTGACAACCTGAACCCAATCCCAGGAAGGAGAGAACCAACCAAAAGTTGTCCTCTGACCTTCATTCATACACTGCGGCATGCACCTGAACTAACATATCCCAACATCTGTGTGCACGCACACACCACACACACACACACACACACACACACACACACACACTAAACTTTACCAAAATGCCTGAACTTGGCGGCAAGGAAGAGAAAAGAGGAGGGGAGGAAAGAAGAATGGTTCTCAGCACTTATCAGATTTTCCATTTTTGTCCCCTTTGTCTGACAGAACCACTAGGCATGGGCCAAGAAGAGGGCAGGAAATGGGCAGAGCATTCTACCATATGGCTATACTTTCTATTAATGTTCCTCCAGTTACCCCTCTCCCTCTCCCTTTCTCTCAAAAATTTCTTCCTATCCCCTCCCTGTTTATACTCTTAAATAATTTCGCATTAAATTTCCAAAGTTACTCTTTTTTCCAAACAAAGCACTGAACAAGGGCCCAGAATAAACTTAAGAATTAAATACCTGAGCAATACAGACCTCTTATTCTACCCTTGGGAGGCTGAAGCAAAAGGATCATGGATTCAAAGCCAGTCTGACCTACACAGCAAGACTGTCTGTAAACAAAAACTTATACATTCTTTCCTCTATAGGCACATGCCTTCTTCGCACCCAAAGTTTCCCTTCTAAGTCTCCCATCCTATGTGGCAATGCATTGTAAGTCACTGACTGAAAGCTACTAGCTTCTCTCCAAAGATCCCCCATGGGCTCAAGTTGGGCCCCACCATCAGTCAGCATAGATGCTCCCCCTCCACCTCCCGCCCCCGCCAATAAATATGATAAGCATAAGCTAGGATCAAGGTGGCCATCAATAAAAATTCCATTAACCAGCTCCTGGCAGGCTGGGGGCGATCTGGAAACACACTCGATCATCACACATGAAGCTCATGATACGTGGGAGAAAGAAGATCCTTAAATGGTCAACTCACTGTCAATCATTTCTATCCCGAAATCTCCAGTTCACTTCTGAGAATTAACACCTCAGGGTCCTCTCTTCTCAGATCCACCTTCACTTTAAAGGAAACCAAAAGATGGATGTAGTTCTTGCCACTGACATCAGGGCTTTCTCCTTTGACCTGTGACTTTATCACATCATCATTAGTGTATCCTATGATTTCTTGCACAATCCCGATAGCATGGTGACGTCATGCCTGTAGAACTCTACCAGATGCTCGGTGATGAGACCTCAAAAGGCCTTACAAGCGTGATTGACTATCACTTCCCTCTAGGGTATAATAAAGCCACCTGAGAGCACCTGAGAGCGAACACCGAGCCTGATCTGCCACCTCTGATGGGCTTTAGTAAATAGAGGCGGCGTTCAGAAGGCGACTCGGCTTTTCTCCCATCCAAGAGAAGGAAAGGAGCAGGTGAGGTCTGTGTGTGACCTCAGCTCAAGCCAACCAGATGTTCTAGGGCCAAGCACACCAAGACTCCCACCCACCACCATTCGCAATCCCTCCTCCAACACCGTGTCCTGGATACTCCTGATTCAGGCGGCCACAGCATCTTGAAAGCACCATAGGCTTACTCAGAAGAGCCATCGCCTATGACAAGTCTCTATGTAATGTCCTTCCACAAGCCACACACTTCTGGTTTAATAAACCTGCAAGTATTTTCCCTCCTCTCCATGTATGTGGAGAGGCTCCTAGATGTAACGCCTAAAACAAAATGTATCCTCTTGAGTTTTGAAAATATCCACCATCACATTTAGAAGAAAATAGAGAGTTAAATTATTAAAATTAAGCAGAGGACTGATAGCATCTACTAACTTGTGACCTCCAAAATAGTATATTAAAATGTTTTGAATGAAGACAAATCCATGCACTCAGAGACACAAAGAGCCTTGTCAACTTTAAATCATCAGCTACTCTGCCTCCTGTGAGAGCTGAAATCCAGTACAACACACCGAACTCCCCACCTAGTCATTTCCTCAAGCCATGTGCTCAGACTGAGGAGGACTTGGACAATTACCTTCTGTATACCCCTGCCCTAAAATGGTTTCCCTTGAACACTGTCTAGGGATGATTCACTCCCCAGCTGAGGCTCCTGGCTGTGGCAAACGGTGGCCATTTCTGGAGTGAAATTTAATTTCTGTGGCCGCATTGCTAGACACACCAATTTTTCCATTTGGTTATTCATTCAAAAAAAAAAAAGGATTGGAGGGAGGGATAGATGGCTGAGCTACAGAGTTAAATTCAGACAACTATCTTTCTGCCTGTAAAGCCGGGATTAATTAAGCAAGTGAGTACAGTAATTACAGATCAAAAGCAAGGACATGAAAAGACTAACAAGTGTCAAGTGGACCGGCTTTGGTCACATGAAGCTCTCCGTGAGGCAGGAGCAATGAAGCTGAGGCTGGGCAAGTATGACCAGCTCACAGTGCAAACTTCAGGAGCTGCCGCCCATTTACACCCAGCAACAGCAAAATCAGCACAAGCTCTGAGGTTGCAAAGGCCTTTGGCAGGCTCACAGAGAGACACAGCTTGGTTTTTCCAGGCGCTCTGCAGGGAGAGTAGGAAGGGGTGCCATTGTGCCCTTCCCTGCTTGCCGGTGGGTGTTGTCAGCCCCTGGCCTACTGCCTCTACAGAAGATAATGTGTCAGAGTGCAGAGTGCCTGGAACTGGCCCTGTCTCAGGAAATTAGCTGACTTTCTGAACACAGGCTCAGATGGCTTGCTGCACACATCAGTAGGGAGCATCATACCTCAGTGTGTTTTCGTGACACCCACTCTGAAGTTCAAGGACACAGACGCTGAGTTCCCACGAGGCTGGCTTCACAGCTCTCCGCCTGTCTGAGGTACAGCCTCCTGCTGACTAGTGAGGCTTGCCAGTGGGGCATAACTAAGCAGGCACATCTGCTCCAAAGTGCCTCTTAATTGTAATCCTTTGGCTATTTACTTAAGAATCATTTAACTAACTGATACATTATCAAATAACTTTTTAACCCCATCTTGGCTAATAACCTCTTACCCCAGCCCATTTGCTCAACAAAGACACTCATGAACTTCCCAAGGCAGGGATTATTAAAAGGAAACACCACGTGAAGCACAAATGTAAGCCACATTTCAAAAGTTATTTTTAAATAGAGAAATGACTCTTAATAATAGATTTAGGGTGTTGGGTGATAGCTTACTCATGCTTATCTTGCAAGCATGAAGACCCAAGTTCAATCTCTAGAGCCCACATAAAATAAATAACATTAAATAGTTAAAATATAAAGACCAAGCATGGAGGTTCACTTTTAATCTCAGAACAGCGAGTATAAGATAAGCAGATTCCTAGTAGCCAACTAGCCTAGCCTACCCAGTGAGCTCCAGACCAGCGAATGTAAAAGGACTGACCAAGAGGGAGGACCAGTTTATCTGGCTTATAGTGTACCCTCCATCACTGAGGGAAGCCCAGGCAGAAGCCTGAAGCACAACCATGAGGAATGTTGCTTGCTTGCTGTGGTTTACTGAACTACTTTGCTTCTACGGCCCAGGCCTACTTCTGCCTTGGGATGGTACCCATGGGAGGCTGGGCCCTCCTTCATCAACAGCCAAGAAAATGCCCCAAAGATACGCCCACAAGCCAATCTGATAGAAACCAGTCCCAGTTTATGTAAAGTGTTGTCCATTTCAATATGCCATCAATACTTTAATAGTTGTTCTAATAGTTAAAAAAATTTACAACCTCATTCCTGGGCTAGTTTGAGATTCCAGGTGTATTCCATACATACAGCACATCTCAACTCACACTGGCCACCGTTGGAGTGCTTACTAGGTATATGTGGTTACTGACTTCCATGTTGAAACCCATAGCTCTACAAAAGTGAACCGATTTTAAAGTATTTGGACTCCGTGACATGTCATAAATATAATTACAACACACACACACACACACACACACACGATTGATACATTTGTTTTAAATAAGAAAATAAAGACAAAGCTAATCATTCTTCAGATATCTATCTTGGCTTTCTGCTTCTGACTTCTGGCTTCTGGCTGTGAATATTTTCATCTCTCCTACCTGAGCTGTTTGTGAAGCATTATTACTTATTCATTTCAAAAGCACCCAGTCCTCATCTCCCCTATTACCCCAGATGTAAGTGGCAGGGATACAGATGTGAACAAACCCAACACATGCCCACAAGGCTCTGGCTATCTGGGTGGGAATCTTACATTCTCAGAAGTTGTCCTTCCATGTGAAGAATTTAGGAGGCATGGGCTCGGTTTTGGTCCCTATGATAATAAGATTAAAAACAGTAATCTTCCCTGTTTAGTCTTTGCTTCCTGTTGACAAAACATATGAGCCGATATGAATAAATAAGGAGAGGCCTCCACAGGCCAATCTGCAGCTTCAGCTTAAGCCCCATCATTAAGTCTGTGGCTCCTAACAGCATGTAGAAACATGGGAGAGCAAACTGAAGGAGACTGCCTGACTGTCCCTGCCAAAAGAAAGTGCAACTTTGTTCACTTCCAAACATCCCCCTTCTGGGCCTCAGAAACAGTCTAGCTTAATCTTGCTTTGTTCTGTTTTAATTACATTAAAAATTGGCAAAAGAATCTCTACAGTCTGCCTAGAAGAATAATTGGCCCATTTGGTGCATCCAACTGTGTGGCGAGATCCCTGGTTAGCACACCAGGGCCTCACACTGATTTTGCTCCCAGGTAGATGATGCCTAAGAAACTGGGAGCACTCCTACCACCCCCTCATTAGCCCCATTTTGAGACAGCCCCAGAGGTGAGCCTTTAGCCACAGGCAGAGCTAGCTGTCAATTGTGTTGAGACAGTGACATATTATTTAGCAGGGGAGCGATCCAAAGAGGGAGCCACAGATCCAAATGCCTGAAAGATATTCAGAAAAGCCATAATTATGTCCCGCAGCCACAAAGTGTCCTCCGTGGGCTTGAGAAGTGGGAAGTAACGGGTCTTGGTTGTAACTCACCAGCACAGTCCTAAAAACACAAGGCATGATTCGTTTCCAGATGTGTACAACTATTCCCAGGAGACTGGCAGCAGGATGTGGGTGCTGAGATCCCAGCAAAGGTGTCGAGAATTAAGAGCATGGGAAGGAAAGCTGCCAGGCCTGGGGTTACTAGGTATCGCACGGCCAAGTGTCTACAAGTGAAATCCCTCCTTTGCATAATTTAAAACCTGAGTGGGTTTTTTTGGAAGGAAGATATTTTTGTTGTTGTTGTAGGGTTTTTATTTTTTGTTTGTCTACCTCAAAATAACTTTCCCTTAGTTTTGTTCTTATTGCTGGTAAAATTGAAGAACAGGGGTATAGAACTTCCAAGCTGCCAAGTTACTGCAGTCGCTAGACAAGCAGAACCAGGAACTTGGAGTGATCGCGATTCTTGGGGAAAGCCAGCGACATCCCTCTTCAGGCAGCCTCAGCTGCACAGATCGCTGGCGCACACACCCGTGGCCGTGCCATCCTGTTTGGGGCTCATTTCTCAGAGCAGCAAAACAGCAGGTCCTAAGGCTCCATGGGTTATATTTTCACTCCATTCAGGTCTTGGAAACAGAGGCACACTCTGAACACAAATAGGTCACTGATTGCTTATGGTGGTACCCTGCAGCAAACCCTCAGCAGCATTCTCACATCAGAGGCCTGGGCCCGGCCCACCAATGAGCAGAGTTGGTATGAATTCTGCCCTCAATCATAAGCAATCACATGTATGCAGTTCCCATGACTGACTATGAACTACCATGAACTCTGTGGTTTAAAACACAACACAAAGTTAGTATAACACAGTTTGGGAGACCACAGGTCCAAAATGGGGCTGGAGTGTGTCTCAGTTCTAAAATACTAGTATAGCATATGCAAGTCCCTGGGCTAAACACACACACACACACACACACACACACACACACACACACACACACACACACGGATGGGGGTGTCAAAGAGGAGGAGCAGGAGGAGGAGGAGGGAAGAAAAGGAGGTGGAGGAGAAAAATGGAAGGAAACCGGAAGTCTAAAACAGGTCTAAGGGCTGAATTTCATTTGAAAGTATTAAGAAAAAATATTTCTCTGTTTTTTCCATGCTCTAGAGACCACTCACATCTCTTGGCTTCTGACCATTTCCTGCTCTTCAAAGCAATATGAAAAGCATCGTCTCCCCTCCACACTCTTCCATCCAAACAGTTGCTTCTGATCCCATCCCTCGCAAAGCCTCTCTCTGAAGGACCCTTGCGATCACAGTGGGCTCCTTCTGACGATGCAGCCAATTCCCATCTCAGGAGCACTCATCTTATAACATCGGCATCCCTAGAAAGTAATACATTAACACGCTCTGGAGATTAAGATGTGAACATCTCAGGGGAGCACAGTGTAGTTTAGCACATCCTGTCTCTCACGAAAGGTCTCAGGACTACAGAAGAGACTTGTGAATAAGATTTACCTGGAAGCTCTGGGTACACAGCCACAGAAGCAAAGACAAAAACCAGAATTGAACTCAGTGGATCTGAAATTAATTCACTGCAATTTGCCATTAAAAAAGCCAAAGTATGTTTTTAGTTTCTGGGCATTAAGTTTGATATCATTTGCCCTTTTTCTTTCCCAGGTCTTGCATCCTGCACTGATTTACTGACAAAGCATGTGAAAACTAAATAGTAACTACGGCCGTGGCTAGATCTCTCATCTATGGGAACTTTAGTAAATCTCATTTTCCAAGTGCCAAGGCAAGAAGAATGCAGCTGTCCTGGGCCCAACTCACCTTTAGGTTTATGTTAAGAAGCCCGTAATTATTGCACCAATGGAGATGGGCTTCTCTATGGCCAGTCTGCAAGCTGCTGAGAGACGTTAGCCAGTCACCACCGAAGCAGCTGAGTCGCTGGATTACTGCTTGACTTTCACTATTACCCCCAGGACAAAGGCAATGATAAATGGGCATCATCTAATGCCTGAGAGGGGCAAAGCCGTGACCAAAGGTCAAGTCCGCTTTGCAGACCCAAACACACTTATTTTCCAAAGGAATATGAACCACTAGGCTGGGAGCTCTGCTAAGGTGCCCAGTACCCTCAAAGGAGGTGTGTGTGAGCACAATTAACCCACCATGCATAGACATGTCCAATACTCTACTGCTATAAGATTATACTACACGTGTTTAAAATGTCCATTAAGTAATCAGAAACACACAAAATTGTGAGTAACAGCCCAGGGTTGGGGGAGTACATCTATTTTTTCCTGTACTTATTTTTGCTTGTACTTTCTCCAAAGTGAAATATTTTTGTAGAAATCTCTATGATTCTGAAATGCCATCATCCACAGCATCCATTTTAGCAGCACACCTTAGTGGCTCATGCATGACCCTTAGGTATATTAGAGCAGCATTGCATCTGAGCTTGAGACAGTTCCTTCCTTTCTCTGAGACACCTACTAGGTGTGTCTGTACAGTTAATATTGTTCCTATGCTGGGGACTCGATATTGTTTCTAAAGTTCTTTGCCTGGGAAAAACATAAAGAATATCTAACTCTCTTCCTTTGGTCCCAAGAAAAAACTAAGTAAGATTCCCCAGAGGTCGGAGAGAGTGGGGAGTTTCAGGTTTTACCCACAAAGCAGTAAGAGAGCGGGGTTACAGCAGGAGCACAGGTGACCTAAAGTAGCCACACTGGAAGGTCTGCACCCCATATGGGGTGGCTTCCCTGTGGCAACATAGATGGAACCACTCCCCTCATCTTTCCCCTCTCAGTAAACCAAGGCAGAACTGCACATAACCGTTTGTCTGAAGTGGATGGTGGTTGGATACTCAAGGGCAAGTTCTGTGATCCTCTTACGACTACCTTTTCTATGAGAGAACTAGTCAACAGACCCTGCTGTGATGGTCTTTTGTAAGCAGGCCCTGAAGAACTCCTGAAGATGGTGACTTGAGGGATAGTCCTCTACAACAAGGGTCAAAGTCTCTGTTTTCTCGCCTTATAAAACTGGAAGGAAAACCGTAAGATCCCCTGGTACAGAAGTGTCAAAGAGTGCCAAGTGAGGGCACGAAGATAAAACAGAGTGCTGTGAATGTGTGAGTGGGGGTTCTGTGTGTAAGATGACTAGAGAAGATCCCTCTGAGGAGGCAGCATTTAAGCTGGGACCTGAACAAGCCGAGGGGGCCAGCCATGGACAAAGCAAGGAAGATCACTTCAGGCAAATTAAATAGCAAGTGCAAATAAATGTGTTCACCAGCAGAAGGGAGACCAGTGTGACAAGGGCTTCATGGGAAGGCAGAAGTCTGAACTGAGATGCTGGGGTGGAGCTGGAGAGAAGCAACGGATCTCTAGGCTTTCCTGGAGGATTAGGCGTACCTACTCCGCAATCACTCATGAACACCCAGTGCATGCTATACACCCTTCCACTACTTCCCGATGGATGCCAGCACCCTCTGATAGATCCGAAAGACTGGGATGGAGGAAAGCTTGGTATAAAGAGAATCAAAGTACTGCTGGAGCAAGCTAAAGGTAAGAAGCTGTTTATTAAATATTTATTAAGATTGAGTAATCTACTAGACAAACACAAGTCCGGTGACTGCGTGCAATAAGACTTTAGTTCTTGCTCAGATGGAAAACAGGGCAGGTATCCCCTATTGGTAGCCATGTCCCCACTAAATGGTGGTCGAAGATCACCACTGAGATCCTTCACTGCTGAGGCCCCTCCATCCTCAACATTTGCTTTCAGGGTCACTGTGCACATGCATATATTTTATGCAATGAAAGGAATGTGGGAGATCACAGGGGGTGGGGATGCATCATGGACTGTAGGGTGTGAGTCACGTCCTAAGTGGGCATGTGTTGTTAACATTGGCATAGCCATATCAGGGGCTGCAATGCCTCAGACCACAGGAGTGGCAAAGCCTTCCTCAAGTGACACTCAGAGGGAAATGATTCACTTGCAAATACTGATAGAGTGGACCGAAAATGTCCACCACAGCTTTCAGCTCTCCAGACGGATGTTTCCAGCGACGCTCCCTCTCCCCTGAAGAGCCTGCTCCTGACATCAGCTCACTTGCCTCCTTGTTCAGCTGTGTGCAGTAACCCTGCCACGCCACTCAACTGTATGCAACAACAGAGACCCGGAATTCTGAAGCTTCTCCATCAGATCTCAGCTTTTCTGTGTCTGTCTGTCTATGTGTTTGTCTTTTCCTCATTGCCTAGCCACCCCGGCCAGGTCAGCTGGAAACTCAAAGGTATCTCATGCTTCCTGGAATCATGCTGAACATAGCATGGGACCAAATCTACAAATGCCACATATCACTTCTACTCACGTGACATGGCTAGAAACCTTCAGGGCTCACCTGTCTAGACTAGAGGCTGCAATGTGCAACTCAGGTGTGTATTCGAGATCATTTGAATTTCAGAAGTTGCTCAGCAGTCTCCAGAGATGCCTATGGATCATGTAGAACAAGCTTGGGGGGGGGGGCAATATGATCTAAAGATAAAAATCATAGCAAAAAAAAACAAAAAGCAAAAAGCAAAACAGCCAGGCATGGTGATACATACCTATAATCCCAGCACTCTGGAAGAGGAGGCAGGTGGATTATGAGTTCAAGGTCAGCCTGGGTTATTTTGGGTGCTGGTAAAATGGGCCTAGATAGCTGCCTGCCTATAATTCCAGCCCTGGAAGGCAGACACAGGGGATACTCAGAGCAAACTGCATGTGAGAGCAGTCCTACTGATGAGTTCTGGGTTTGATAGAAAGACCCTACCTACCTCAAAGACTAAGGTGGAAGAATGATAAAAGATGACTCCCAATGTCAAGCTCCAGCCTCCACACTCATGTGCTCACACATGCACACTGCACATATAAAACATGCATATATGCAAGTACGGACAGAGAGAGAGAGAGAGAGAGAGAGAGAGAGAGAGAGAGAGAGAGAGAGAGAGAGAGAATAGATTAAAATACTATAAAACATGTTTTCCTGGCACCATCATTATAGAAGTGATAAGACTCTGTAACGACAGGTACAGGGAGACATGAAAGGCCTGGGGCCTTCCATCTTTTAGAGTTGAGCAAAGAAGGCAAGACTGAACTGGGAGCAAAGGCAGACAGCTGCTGACATGGAAAATGTGAGAAGATCTTTTTCTAGGCAGGGGTGGCTACATGGGAAACTGCTGAGAGACTGTAGCACAAAGGGAAGGCTGGCCACTGGACGTGGAAACTCCAAGGTCATCTCATGTTTCCATCTCAGCTGAAAAGCAGAATCCAGAGTCTCAAAAGCTACGGAAAGCAAGCCCAGATAATATGGAGACACTTTAATGATAGATGAACATAGAAATGAAGCAGAAAAACTACTGGAATGGGAACATGTGAGTTTTTGTGTGAACTTTTCTTTCTATTTTTTATTGAATATATTCTTTATTTACGTTTCAAATCTTATACTCTTTTCCGGTATCCCCCCTCCAAGAAAACCCCCAACCCATCCTCCCACCCCCTGCCTCCAAGAAGATGCCCTGCTGCCCAACCCACTCCCACCTACCCCTCCCCTCTATTTCCCCACGCTGGGGCATCTATCAGGTCTTCATAGGACCAAGGACCTCTCCTCCCACTGATGCCTGACATTCCTCCACCACAATTGCAGCTGGAACCATGTGTACCCCTTGGTTGATGACTTAGTCCCTGGGAGCTCTGAGGGATCTGGTTGGCTGACATTGTCATTCTCCCCATGGGGCTGCAAACACCTTCAGCTCCTCCAGTCCACCCTTCTACTCCTCCATTGGGGACCCCGGGTTCAGTCCAATGGTTGGCTGCTAGCATCTGCCTCTCTATCTGTTGCCCCTCAGCAACAGGCTCTTTGGGCAAACCTTCTTGTCATCCATAATAGTGTTGGAGTTTGGTGACTGTTTATAGGATGAATCCCCAGGTAGGACAGTCTCTGGGTGGCTTTTCCTTCAGTCTCTGCCCCACACTTTGTCTCCATAAGTGCTACTGTGAGTATTTTGTTCCCTTTCTCAGAAAAACTGAAGTATCCACACTTTGGTCTTCCTTCTTCTTGAGCTTCTTATGGTCTATGAGTTATATCTTGTTTATTCTGAGTTTTTGGGCTAATATCCACTTATCAGTGAGTGCATACCATGTGTGTTCTTTTGTGATTGGGTTACCTCACTCAGGATGACATTTTCTAGTTCCATCCATTTGCCTAAGAGTTTCATGAATTCACTGTTTTTAATAGCTGAGTAGTACTCCAGTGTGTAGATATACCACATTTTCTGTATCCATTCCTCTGTTGAAGGACATCCGGGTTCTTTCCAGTTTCTGGCTCTTTTTAAGATTAAAAAAAAAAACAAAAAACAAAATCCTAGTGCATGTTTAAACTGCTTGTGGGATAACACTGAGGAAAGGTAACAGGGAGAAGAGAGGCAAACATTTCAACCAGCAGTCTTTGAGAAATGGTGTAGACAGGATCAAAATCCATGTGGATCAGCTTCCTTGAAATAGTCCACAACACTTCTACAAGAGGGAGGATGGAACGGAACGTGTGTGCCTAGAGACAGACGTGTGGGGAGAAGTCAGGGAAATTCCTTGCTTGGCTGATTTTGTTTTCTAAGGAAAATACAAAGGAGAGGGGTACTGGACTGGGAGGAAACCAATAAGAAAGTATGGGGTGTAGGTCAGACTGGGAGGAAACAAATAAGACTGTATGGGGAATTGGTCAGACAAATTGGAGAAGTGTTGAACAGTAACAAAGAATTTTCTTAACAGGAAAACGTTCAAGGAATGCATTCAGTGGGGACATCAAGTAGATGGGTCACAGCAAAGCAGAGTAAAGACTACCGTAGGTTTCCAGTGCTATCTGATCATATTCTTGGCTTTGGGACTTATGAGAGCTGATGGTCTGCTGTAGTAGTATATCCCAAATGTTTTCCCTGATAGTTGAGAGGATGGTAGGTCAGATAGAGCCATGAGTGATAAATGACTGTTAAGGGAGTTAAAGATGGTGTTGCAAGTCTACTATCACCAAGTTCTGATCAGTCAACCGACATTGTAGAATCTTGAACATGAGTGTGTGGTTTTGTTTTGTTTTGTGTTTTGTTCAGGGACCTTCAGTTTACATGATCTTGATATGAGATTCAATAGTTCAAATTATACATTTTCACCATCAAAGTTTAGACAAGTACAGATATGGAAGGATGATTGAATCACATTAGTCAAAACTGGGGTTTTGGAGTGGAGGAATGAATGGCCCAGAGGATGCAAAAATTGATGATGTAAGCATGGAGTGATTCTAACAATGAACTGGGGATCTTACCTGGGGACAAGAGGAAATAAAGTCACAAGGCCTGGAG
This sequence comes from Tokudaia tokunoshimensis, assembly GCA_036184795.1. NCBI lineage: Eukaryota > Metazoa > Chordata > Mammalia > Rodentia > Muridae > Tokudaia > Tokudaia tokunoshimensis. Next base: position 89,692,463 of record BTHU01000014.1, read on the forward strand.
CAATGAGCAGGAGTGATATCCCTGCCATGGAGTTCACAGTGAAATATACAGAATTCATGGTGATAAGATTGAGAGCGTGGCATGGAAATTAGGCAGAAGAGGTGGAAGTTTTGGAGAGGAGGTAAGCAGGTGGAAGGCCACAAGGACCGTGGACTGAATACCTGAATGTGTAATCATCATAATTCACAGTGGAGACAGGGCTAAGGAAAACAGAGCACTGACTGCTAGCCCTGGATAAAGATGGCTGCCGTGCTGGGTGCTTTCCACTCAGGACCCTCTGTTTCCTTCCTCCACCTTCACAGTTCGGGTCATGGAACTCATAGACAAGCTCCCTTGCCTTCTAGCTTCTCACTGAGTGAAGGTAGTGATGGAGAGAGGTGATCTTGGAATACTTATTGCCCTCACTTCTTCCCATGTAGGATTTCTGGGGACCAGCCTCATCTGTTTAAGCATCCTCAAACAGCTAGCTCTGCCCTTCTCCCATCTACTCCCGCCCCATACTTCTCCCTATAACAAAGAAGCTTACTGTTATTAGCCCCAGGCACACTATGCTAGGGATTTCCCTCACCCCAATCACACTTTTGTAAAAGGTCCCTTTATTAAACTTAGCACAAATTATCCTAATTTGAGTAGGCCATCTGTTTTTTGCTGGAAGCCTACTGAAACAGTAAATGAGAGTAATATGAATACCTGTCTTGCTGGGTCCATTGTAGAACCTAGAGAAATTATATGCAAGTAGCAAGGTCTGGCAAATTATACCTGATGGTGGTGGGGTGGGAAGGAATAGTAGCAGTTGTCTTAGTTGTTGTTAGAATAAACCTACATACTATATTCAGGCACAAGCAGGGCCTTGAATTCATAACTAGATATTAATCAAGAGTCAAACACCTGGCTTCTGATACAACTCAGAAACCCTCAAATCTAGTATCAGCCAGCTAAGTCAATCAAATCATTATATAAACAAATACATCCAATAAAGGAATGGAAAAGAATTTCAAGGGAAAAAAATTAACCAAGCAGTTGGCTTCTATGGTGATCTCTATAGATAGGCTGTCCAGTATAATCACAATGTGGATCCATCTAGAGCATGTGGAGAAGTCTTTGGAGAGCAAGAGACAGGAAAGGTCCTGACCTCAAGTCACCCTCCACACTCCTGCTCCTGAACCCTGTAGCTGAAATCTTGATTCTGGAGCCCAGCAGCAGAACTGCTACTTAGAACCTGGGACCCAGGCCACAGACACCACTGCATTCTTGAGAATAGTTCACGGCCTGCAATGACCTACTGTATGCCGCAGAGCCTGACTTTGCAGAGGAAAGCCACTCCCCCATCTCTTCTCTAGACCATAGAAACCCACCAACTCTTAATTCCAAGCGCAAAGGCAGGATTGAGGTTTCATCCAGGGGAGACAACCTAGGATGGGCTCAAAGAAAAATATCCTGAGAAAAAACTCAGAACAGACCCAACTCATTTGTACATTTAGCAAAACAAAGGGGATCCACATGCTGCTACCAATATTCAGTTTCAATCAAAACATACAAGATCATTACAAACATACATGACTGTTCCCTTCCTGTATGAGAAACCAAATTCCCTCATGGTGCTTCAAAATGCACCAATCTTTAAACTCCACAGTCTGCCACTTTACAAGTCACTTGCCTGCCTTCCCAGGTCCTCGTTGTGATGTGCTCTCTCTGAGTGGAGCATGGGACGCCTCATATGATGTTCTCGACTTCCCACCCCTGCCCCACCCTTTTACCTGTTTCAGTGACTTCTGTCACACTCTGAATACAGTGTGCTTTGCTTCTTCCAGGAAGCCTTCCATAATCCTCAGAACAGTTACACTAGACTGTGATACCCCCATTCAGCCTTCTGTGATTATACACAGTAAAGACTTTTGTAATTATTGCGCTTCTGACTTCCTCCATTAGACCACTCCATAAGAGCACAGACTGCATCTGTATTGCTCTAAACCAGTAGTTCTCAACCTGTGGGTCATGACCCCTTTGGGGGATGGAAAGACACTTTCACAGGATAGCCTGCATATCAGACATTTACATGCAATTTGTAACAATGGCAAAAGCTAGAGCTATGAAGAAGCAACAAAACAATTTTATGATGGGGGTCACCACGGCATGTGGAACTGTATAAAAGGGTCACAGCATTAGGAAGGTTGAAAATTACTGCTCTCAACTTTACCCAAGTATATGACACATCGAAAGCCCTCAGCAAACATCAGTTCAATAAATGTGTGGCTGTATGATACTTAGTGCATGTTTAAAATGTCATTTAGAACTGTGAAAATAATAACAATCAGACAGTGATTTTTCTGCTTCTCTGTATCTATCTCTCTATCTCTGTCTATCTCTGTGTCTCTGTCTCTCTGTCTGTGTGTGTGTGTGTGTGTGTGTGTCCCCTTCCCTCAATCCTTCTTTTCCTTACTGTTTTTCTTTCTTTTACTGTGATGCCAGGGGATTGAACCCTGACCTTGTATGTGCTAGGTAAATACACAAATACATCCCTGGTGACAATCATGTTCTTTCTACATAAGACCAGTGAGTTTCCCAGCAACAATCACTGAAGGGACGGTTGTCTGCTATGATTTGAATATGAAATGCCTTCCACAGGTTCATATGTTGACGGCTTGGTTCTCAGCTTCGGACAGACATTATTTGGAAAGGTGTTAGGAAGTACATTTGGTGGCAGTTGGAGAAAAAGACTACATCCTTGGGAAGTTATATCTTGCCCACCCCTTCTGGCTTCTCTGATTTCTGTCTATCTTGAAGTGAACTATTTTGTTCTACCATGCTGTTGGCCCTGAACACAGGCCCGCATTCAAGGAAACCACAGACTGAAACCATAAGTCAACCATACCCTCCTCCTGCAGGTGGTTATCCATCCCCATAATGAAAACCTCGACCTTTCAGTCACTGTCCTGTTTCTGATACACACTTTGACACCTTTGTTTGGTTTTTAGGGTCTCTATGCTATTCCCTTGGTGTGGAGGGTTTTCCTGCAATGCTGTGTTGGATGCAGTTTGTCTTCAGATTGCATTGTGATGTCTCCAGCCTTGCTCAGAACAGATCTCATTCACTCATTCATTGCTGTGGAACCTTCACTGTGGACTATGAGCGGGGATGCAGCAGGTGAGCACTGTGTCTTCTGCAGTGCACACAATGCTCTCCTCAGAGTGACAAAGGAAGAACACTGAATCTGACAGTGACATTGAATTGAGAGGAATTTGCAATTGTTGCTTAAATAACAGAGAAATAGTCGTGGCTTTGGCATTCCAGGTAAAGATGAGGACAAAAGGAAATTTTCACATTCTCTAGGACACTGCCATTGGGTTGAGGAAAGCACTGGCATTGTGTTTTGGCGCCATAAAGATTCTGCTTATTTACCTTTTGTCTAGTAAATGGATCCCTATACTTGATATGAGGAATTTGCCATGGGGAAAAACACATAATTAGAAATGAAATCACACACGCACACACACACACACACAAACACAGGAATCTATTGTGTTCTATAGAGGCTAAAGAAAGAACCTGACTGTGTAGTCCTGGAGTCCTGCTGCAATGTATATTTCACTTTGGATATTGTTACAATTCAGATAAAATCTGGGGGCTGGAAAGATGGCTCACTGGACTTCTTCCAGAGGAATAGAGTTCTATTCCTTCACCCGCATGGTGGCTCACAATCATCTGTAACTCCAGTTTCAGGGGATCCAGCACCCTCTTCGGGACCTCCATGAGCACTGTACACATGGTTTGTAGACATATATTCAGGCAAACACTCATACACACAAAATAAAAATAAGTAAAATCTAAGAAAATGTAATCCTTAAATGTTATGTTAAAACCAGAATACAAAGTTTATCTGTTTAGTGATTGCAGCTTCTTTCCACATGCATGAAAGTCAAATCAAACAAAATAACAAAAACGTTAAGATAACCTGTTTAAAAAGTTGTTTTTAAAATTTTACTTCCAATCTTATCAGATTAAAAAAAAAACAAACCTTAAGATAATAGGCTGTATCAGAGTTATGACAGACACAATCAGGATTCCTAAAGTTAAAACGTCAGGAAAAAGTAAGCTTTGGTTTGAATTCAGAAAGTCATTTTTCCCAAAAGACAGAAAAACTAGCTTCTGGCCTCTGACATGAAAAAGACTAGAAAGTTGTAATTCCTTCAGGTTGACATCAGAATAATTCAGAGCACACAAACAGGTCATGTGCAGGGATATGTCCCCGGCACTCGCTGACAGAGAGGGCCACACCATGGAGATGCCCCTGAGATCCCATCTGGGGCAGAATTCTGATGACCAAGAGGACAGACCAAGCCAAATGGAGATCTGGAATTCCTATCTTTCAACCTGAAGACCTGTTGAAGGAGTGGGGACACTAAGCTCCCATGTTTATCACTCTCCTCCTAGATGGAAGGCTTATTTAAAGCTACTTTTTTTTTTATTTTATAAAAATAAGGAAGGGTGGATTTTTTTTTTTTTAGTCAAAAATCTTAATTTCAGCAAGGTCGTCTTTTCCCATTTTAAACTCTCCAATGGTATATGCCCTCCTCTGTGAAAGTCCACAGTGTCCTTGCTGCAGATCTTACCCATGTTCTAGGCTCCACTGGGGTCCATGTGCACTGTAGCAGGATGCACTCAGTCACTCACAGGTCCTTGGGTGCATTAGTTCTCCAGGCTACTGCTCTTCCAGGTTTCAGAATTTCAGCACTCCTCACTGGATGCCACTTTACCACTCACCCCTCTGACCAGCAAGGAGTACTTGGCCCTCCTCCTCCTCCTCCTCCTCCCCTTCCTCCTCTTATTCCTCTTACTCCTCCTTCCCTTCCTCCAAAACACAAACATGCACAAAATGCTTTTAACACGTGCTGTGATCTCTATCAATGTTGGGTAGTTGGCTTAAAAAATTCTATTGGTCATAGATCCACATCCCCCTCCTCCTAAATGAAATATAATCCCCTCACTTTCCTCTAGCAGACAGATAATCATCTCCTTGTTTTACAGGAAATGATTTAGAGGAGAGAAGAACTGGTCTGACAGTCTTATGAGTTCCAGAAGATGCTTGCCCTGACAGTCACTTGCCCTGTTTCGTCTCATCCCGATACACAGACTTAGAAGCACACACATATACACTTGGACAAGTTAGCAACTTGAAATTAGGTCTCAGCCAGGACTGGAATCATACTGTTAAGACTCTGCCTTGGACCTCAGTATATTCCTCTTTCTCTAAATTGCTTCCCGGCTTTCTTTTGTCTGCTGACTCTTTTCCATCTGTCCACAGATGACACCCTCTATCTTACGGAGTTTTGACTCCGCCTTGTTGTCAGTCTCTGACACCCCCGTGACTCAGTTGTCTACCTCCCTCTCCGAGGCACAGCGCACCTCTGTCTAACAAGACACTGTCATTTTCTAACTTCTCTTACAGAATCCTTCTTTTTTAATGGCCAATGCTTAGCAACATTCTCCTTGAGGTAGCAGGAGATGACACCACGTAGGTGAAGGGGACATGACAGAGGCCACCACCGCTCATCAGTTCACCGAGATGGGAAAGCCCTCGGGGTAGCGGAGAATGAGAAACTTTTTTCTTCTCCACTGATGTTATTGATTCACTGGGCTCTTAGGGAGCATCCATCCCTTAGTGGTGCGCTTTCATGTTTCTGCTTTGTTGCATGGGTGCAGAAAAGAATATTGCAAATTGATCCGTCTTCCCAGCCTTTGTTGAGAATGGACTCCGATTGCTCCTGCTTCTCAGCCTGTCATCACATGTTCACATTCCAGGGCATATATAATCAGCCTGGCTAAACATCGAGAGCTGAGCTGATTAATTTCCAACATTCTCGCCCGAGTCCATTGATGGCATGCCTGTTTGATGATCTCCGAAATAGATAGCCACTTCTGATTGTTTGACCTTTGCCCTTCACCCTGCGGCTGTCTGTTCTAGTACCTGCTTAAGTTGACAGCACGTACATTGCGTCTCTGTCACTTTTAAAGAAAACCATAATGCCTTGGTGCTCTGAAAGCTTAGAAGCGGGCTTTTAAGGGAAACCCATTTCTAATATCTGTTGAGCAGCTTTTGAGAACCAATCATATATCCATTAACCAAGAAGAAGAGGCATTATCCATAACTAGGATGTTACACGTGTACTTTAGAATCTACTCACTCTTTCTGATTTAGCTTGTGAGTTAATTATGATCAATGGATTTCCTCAGGAATGTGAAACTATATCACAGCTTTTAATTTCTCATTCCTCCATTTCCCAGAATTCTGCTATTTTAATTACTTTATATGCCATTTACTTCTAATAGCTCAGAACAAAAGGGTCATCATCAATATATCTGTTATATATAATTTTAGGCATATGGGCCCATTTCTAACATAACCCTAATATTAGGTTAGACAGGTTATATTTTTAGTTCTTGGGAGTCTCAAAAACGTATTTCATTTATCCTAAAATACCTTGGGTTGTAAAATAGGTTTGGGTCTATTTATAGAGCTGAGTTCTCAAAAATGTACATAATTTACACCCAAGCTCACTAAGAACCAAGTACTTACAGAGCTAATGTAGGTGCACTCCCCAGTCATTTTTAAGGTCACACTAAGTCATACTACCCCACAGGAAAATGGAAGGTCAATGGAAGCTTGCCAAGGTCACCCAAGGACAAATCACTTATACATCTGTTTAATGAATCGCATGTGTGTCCTGTTGCACAGCAGTGGATTTCAATAAGAAAAGCCTTAGGTAGAAAGAAAAATATAATTGTCATTCTATATAAGAGCAGGAATCCAATCATACCAAGTACACTTCTTTTTAAAACAGCACAGAAAAGATTACATTGTGATGGAGAAATCACAGAATTTAAGATCCCTGAGGGACTCCTGAAGCCATGCAGCCCACCGACATCCTGTACAACAGAGAAATGGGGACACACAGGAAGAGCTGAGACAGGAAGGGGCCTAGGACCTCCCAGTTCCAGCAGAGGCCTGTCATCCAGCAGGCCAGCGTCCTCCCAAGCCCTTACCCTGCCTGGTTCCTTCTTAATCTGGCTCACTGAATCACCGGTTCAGTTTTTCAACTGGAAATCTTAACGGCTATAAGTAAACAACCCTTTGTTGAATTTGATCTCCTTAAGAGACAATGTAACGCCTTGTGAATCAGTTCCTGAGGTCTAGACACAAAAAAAAAAAAGTAAACATGTTTCCTTTTGTTTGTGATCAACCCTATCAGTCAGACTAGCTAATAGGTATTTTCAAACAAAAAATGACTTCAAAAAAGAAAAATGTTGAAAAAGTCTAGTTGCTGACCTGGAAAGTTCTCCCTAAGCTTCACACCCTATCATCATAATGAATACTCAAGGCTCTTACACAGATACTGAAAAATCTCAAAAGTTTAAAAACAACTTGAATATATATGTGCGTGCATGTATAATTTGAATTTGAAAACTTGAGCTCACCGTGAACTTAGGCAAAAAAAAAAAAGTGTCCACCTTTCTCATATTGAATTGACACTATATGAAAAATGAACCACCGTATTGGCCTAGAAATGTTAGATGCATTTTTTCACCACTGTATAGGGGTAAAATAAGGTATTAAATATGTAAGACATCACCTACATGGGTTTGGCTGAAGGTATTATAAAGTATTCTCTAATTGCACATGTATACACATATTTGCACAAATTTAACAAGATTGCTTCTTCCTTTCCTTTCAAAGAATATTTTGAACACACAAGAAAACGTAGAAAGAATTACAGTTCTCTCTTTTCCTAGTGTAAATATCCACACTTTGTCATATTAGTTACAGAGTTTTAAACATTTTTATTTCAAAGCAGTTATTAAAAATTACAGATGCTATTCAAGCTGCTAATGTGCTCATGTACAAATATATTCCTTTTTTGTTTTTTTCTGCTTCCTCAGTAAAAAAAAAATACCTTGAATTTGGTGTTTGTGATTCTCGTATTTTTCTCTTACTATTACTCATCCATAATCTGTAATACTGTTTGTGTATTTGAAATATTTACATAAACAGTATATGCTTTCTGCATCACTTTGTCTTTTTTTAAACTGTCTTTACATTTTGAAATGTAGTCATGTGATGACTATAACACTACTCCATTATAGTGATGAATGCTCTGTGTATTCTATAATCTGAGCACATGGTAGCTCATCCATCCTCTACTGTTACGTGCAAGGTTTTAGGAAGCATATTCACATATATGTCTCTGACCGATTTGCACGCAGTTCTCTATAGTACACCATTAATGACAGATGTTCTGAGTTGTGAGAATGTGTCTTCAGATTTACTCAGTAGCACAAATGACTCTATTAGTGGTGCCAGGGTTGAAACTTTGCACTCATGATGTTGCAAGAATGCACATAGTTTTGTATCACTGCAATATCAGACTGTTATACCTCTTAAGATCTGATGAGACACACGTACCACTTACCACTGTTTTAGCTTGCATTTTCTAATTACTAAAGCACTGAGGATGATCTTGTTTATTAAGCACACAGAACTCGCCTATTGCAATTCACTCTGTTGCTCCTTTTCCACTGGACCATGATTGGCCTTAGTGATTTAGAGTAAATATAGATGGGGGCTCTCGAAATCAAATCTGAAGCATGCCGGATAAGCACTGTCGCTGAGCTATGTCCTCAGTCCAAATGCTCTGGATAGCAACATTAATGATGGTCAATATTTTGAGAGTTCTCACTAAGTGCAAGTCGCATATAATAACTGATGTAATATGCACAATCTCATAGCATCACAGCATGAACCTCTTTTATAAAAATACAAGAATTGAGAATCTGGAGACTAAATAGATTGCCTAAGGTCACATAACAGCTACGAGGTAATGGAGTCATGACTTAGACCCACCTGTCCCAAGCTGGAGTGCTAACCTTCTGCCACTCACTGTGTCAGAGTATACAAATCCCCACCAGCTTTATACTTTAGAAGATTTTTCTAGTCTAGAGTATTTTAATGCATTTCTTGTGTATGTCATTATACATGAATGCATATGTATGTACATTTTTGTATAAAATATATACATCTTCATGTATATATTTATTAATTATATTATATGTATATATTATTTTGTGTATTATATATCAGCATATATATACATATATATATTTGTTGTATATTTTTTATACATAATTTTTACTTTGGAATGTTCAGGGTAGTTACATGTCCAAAGACAAAAAGATACTATATGTTCTTTTAATTTCTTTAAAGGTTTTCTTTTCACAATTTTTCTGATATAAAGTAGGGTAGAGTTTTCATTCTACCTTTTGGGATATAAAGAACCAGTTCCCTTCACATCAGTATCTGACTCTTGCCTTGGTGGTCTTAACTACTACACCTTTCAAGTCAAGCATCTGTATATCTGGGGCCCATCCCGTCTGTCCTTATACTCATACAATGCCTTAATTGTATGAAATTGATTCTTGAAATGTGGTAAACCATGTCCCCTCCCCTTAACTGGTCCTTTTTAAATTCCCATTGCCAATTGTAGTTTTACTCTTCCTTAGATACTCTAAAATAAGATTGTCAAGTTTCTTTTTTCTTTTTCAGTCCTGGGGCTGGGGAGATGGCTCAGCAGTTAAGAGTTATTTCTGCTCATGCGGTGGACCCAGGTTCAATTCCCAGCACCCACATGGTGGCTCACAACCATCTGTAACTCCAGCTGCAGGGGATCTGAGACACTCCTCTGGCCTCTACAGGCACCAGGTACACACATGGTGTGCAGACACACTTGCAAGCCAATCATTCATACATATAAGAATTCTGTTTTAATCCTAAAAGAATGTTTATTGCAATAGCCTTGAAATTATAGAATAATTTGGAATAAATTAAGATCTTTATGATATTGAACCATGCCATCCAAAGGCATTGTATAAATTCAACATTTGTTCAAGTTTTTCCTGTTCAAAAATTGTATAAATAAAATTCTCTGTACAAGCCCATTTTTATTTTGCTTAGACCTCACTGACAATTTTGATTGTAACTGGAAACTTTTCTGGTTATATCCAGTATCTGGCTCTGCCATTGGATGGCTTCTGCAGCAAATGGTCTCTTCAGACAGCTCTGCCCCTTGTTACTCCTCTGTATCTGCTTGCACTAGAGTCCCTGTGCTGTGCCTACATCACCTGAAAGAAACTATGATGCGTGAGCTCTATAACAAACCTGGGACAAGGCAGACTCTAAGGACATTTGATTTGTGTGTTAACTTCTGAGTCAGTAACATTGCTTAATTCTCTTATTAATTTTAAAAATTGTTTGCATATTGTCTTGAACTTTCAATGGAGGTAATTATGTTGCTGGGAAGTAAAACAATTTTTTCTTCCTCTTCAGGTTTTATGTCTTTTTTTTTTCCTTTTTCTTATTTTATTCCACTATCTGTAACTCTAATACCAGTTAGACAAGGTTAACAGAAGCAATGAACATTGTTTTCCTCCTTCTAACATCAATGGTGGGATTTTTGAAGTTTTACTGTTATGCATTATAGGTTTGTTATGAGTCTTTTTGGATTTTTACTTTATGTGTTTGTTTTATATGTCTGTGTCTCTTGTAGAACACTTCCATACAAGTAAAATATTGTATGTTAAATATATTGTCCCCCATGTCTTCCCTTTTCTCACCCTTTCTGCTAAGACTTTGTCCCCCTAGAAACTTTGCTTTTACCTTCATACCATGTATTCATACATGATTAATTATTTCTATAAAATCTAGGAACCACACATGAGAGAAAAGAGGCTAGTTATTTTGTTTAATTGACCATCTCCAGCTGTGGACATTTTCTGCACACTTTGTTCTTTTAATTACATCTTACTGTTTATCTTACATGTGTGCATGTGCACATGTGTGTGTATGTGTGTGTAAGTGTGTGTGTGTCTGTATGTGTATATACCTTGGCACACATATGGAGGTCAATGGGAGCCAGTTCTCTCTTTCTGTCATGTACATCATGTAGATACCAAGGGTCACACTGGAGTTAGTAGCTGGCACCTTTATGGACTGAGTGAACTCACCAACCCAACTTTGTTCTTCTATATGGTTGGAAATGATTGCATTGTGTTATGTACAAGAATTTCTTTTTCTGATGCTCTGTTGCTGGTGACAGAATCTGATCCAAACCTTAGCTACTGTGAGCACAGCTTCAGAAAACACAGGTGCATGTGTCTGTGGTGAGCTGCAAGTCCTTTATAGACAGTCTTCCAAGGTGGTGCTGGGGGATCTCTCCTTAGAAGTCATACAGTGAGGGCTGATTAAGTAAGAAATGCTTTCTATCTGTGGAGTGGAATGGGTGGCTTTCCCCTTCTCTCTGATAACAATACCTATTATTTAATAAAATGTTTTGATGGCTTCCTTTTATGTTAGGTCTAAATCTGACCCAGGAGTGGTAACAATTAATTTTAAAAAAAGGGGGGGGGCTCTGTGTTCAAATAAAATTTGTCTGCAATTCCACTATTTTCTTGCTGTGTCATGTTCACATTTTCTAACAAAAAGCCTAAAATGTGTCCAGTGGCCTTTGCCTTTTATGGTCCTCTGAAATATTTACATAAAGATCAGCTAGTCTTCGAACATAGGTTAAAATCCCCCTCTGAAACTCTCTGGGCCTTGTATCTATTATAAACAGATATTCATCATGGTTGTTAGTGTATTTGTATTTTGTGAACAAATTTCCATTTACATCACTTTAAAGAATGTCCCGTTTTCTAGCCTTACACTCTGCCATAGTTATTCACAGTCTCCCTTAACCTTTTTAAGGGAGCTACAGTTAAGAGTTCTTTTATGTATGCTTCTTATTTTTCTTTTATCAGCTGAGTCTTAAGTTTGTATGTACCTCTGAATTTGTGTTCTCGTCCAATAAATCATTTAAATTTGTTGCTAGTCTCATCAATTCATGTTTCCGTCTTTATTTGCCTCACTCCACTTCCTTTACATTTATTATGTTACTACTTACCCAGCTTCCAGAGGTCATCACTTACCTTACTGTCATATTTCCTGATAGCTAACACATATTTTGAAAGCTCTGGGTTCGCCTCCATATGCAATTGTTCCTTAGGCTTTGGACGCTGCATGCGGTGCTTTCATGGTGTCCATGCTGTTAATGCTGTTATCACCTCCTTTAGAAATATGAATTTAGTGACTTTCTTTATTACATATGTGTGTGATTCTAATTACATTTCATTGACATCAAAAGCATGTTTTCTATGATATTGATTTCCTGAATTTGTTGAGGTCCATTCCTTACCATGCCTACTACCCTCCCTCTTCTCCCCCTCCCCTGCCCCTCCTCCTTCCATTTGTCACCTTTGTCCCCCCAAAACGGTTTTGCTTCTACTTTCAAGTCAAATATATATACATTATTGTGTGACTATGTGTGGGTATGTCTTGCTGTGAAGAGACACCATGACCACAACAACATCTCTCTGTTTTCAACATTTCTCTGTAACTTTGCTTTCAGTTTATAATGTCTGGATATTAATTTTGGTGGGCTTGGGAGAATTTTATTCCAACTCCTCCATAAAATTTTCTACCAGATTCCTGTTCCCTTACTAAACCCAATCTTAGTTTGGTGAACCACCCATTGAAACAGTACACTAAGTGGCTGAATAGTATTCTCCCTTGTCTCTTTTTTGTAACATAAAACAGAAAAAATATCAAATAACCAAAGCAAACTTTAGCAAAATGAATAATAGAAGAGGAATCAGACTATATGATTCCTCTATAGGAAAAAATGATTCCTCTATATGAAAAAAATATAGGAAAAAATATGATTCCTCTATATGAAAAAGCTATAGGAATCAAAACAGCATGGTAGGAGCATAGAAATGCACACATCACCATGGCCCGAGGATTCTGCTTCCTGTTGATAGCTTATACAATATATCCAACATGATGACATAGTTGGCTGACTTGCTATCATATCCTTCACAGTAGGTGCTCAATGGAGACAGGAACATGTAAATAAATAATGAAGACAACTCGCTTTCCTAGAAAGACAGCAAGGCAGCAAGTAACACATTCAATTTTCTCAGCAGACTACAAGTTCTGGAGGCCAAAACTTATGTCTGATCTATCATACTGCCGAGTTTATTACCTTGCATATGGTAAATGGGCCATCAATATTTTCAAGGGCCAATACATTTCTCCTGTGGATTTTCCATATGGGAGAAAGAATGATGCCCTGGCTGTAGGCAGTTCTGCTCCAAAGGATCAAGTGAGCACCTCCTGAGTGTTGTAGCATGATGGTTCTTCCTCAGAAAGTATTTTTTAAAAATGAATGGATAATAAAAAGCATAACATCTACACATAGAAGCGATCAGGATGAAGGAGGATATTTCTCACAGAATAAAATAAAATAGGTTATATCTAACTTTTGTTAATCAAGAGATCAGACAGAAACCTTCCCTTTCTGTCTTCAGACAGTAATCAGGGACCAGATGTAGAGGGATGCTAAGTGCTCACAATTCCTCTGGCTGAAATAACATTTTTCATGCCACAGACCAAAGGACAAGGGGACAAAGACATTGTTCTTATTGATTGATTACTTTTGGAACCAAGCCCAGCATGAGGAAAGTATAGTCTGATGATAGAATGATGAGCCTAAGCTCTCCTCCCCATCTCCCCATGAAGCAGTCACAGGATTTCTAAGAGACAAAGCCCTTTAGCTGCTTTAAACTCAGAACTCACAAAAAGGAGACTTTTCCATATATTCTCAAAATGAATCCATAGCTTACAAATCTACAGCTTTTTAAATTTTGTATGTGTTGAGTGTCTGCTTGTGGTAATGTTAATGAGAAATGTTCCCCATAGGCTCCAACAGTTGAACACTTGGTCCCAGTTGGTATTGTTTGGGGAGGTAGTGGATCAAGCAAAATAAACTCTTCCTTCCTTCCTTGCCTTTGGTTATGGTATTTTATCACAACAAAAAATAACTACTTCTGTGCTGTGTGCCAGGCAAAGAAGACATCTCCTTTTTTTTTTTCTTCTTTTTAAAAAATTCTTTCAGGGGATAAATTGTACTCATGTAAACTGTGATGGTTAATCATTGTCAACTGGACTAGAACTGCAATCACCTAAGAGACACCCCTCTAGACATGTCAGTGAGTGTTTCCAGAAAGGTCTAACTAAAGAGAAATCTACACTAAATTTAGGTGGCAGCATCCCCTATATTTTCCACCCCCTGGCCCTTGACTGCAGTGTAACCAGCTGATTCACACAAATGTAACCAGTCAATTCACACAAATGTAACCAGTGGATTCACACAAATCTAGCTGTTGACCCTGAAACTGTGAGCCAAAAGAAAGGCTTCGCTCTGTAAGTTGCTCCTTTCAGATATTTTTATCAGAATAATGTGAAAAGAACCCAACATACAAACCCTCCATCTGTGTCCATATATGTTCTATTTTAACACGTGAAACAGGAGTGGAGACTCACTATGCCGAGCAGGCGTGGCTGAGTTAGTTCCTGAGGCTAAAAAGCCACAAGGCCATGAGGCGTAGTAGCCTTCCTGTGGCACAGATTCAGGTTTTGGTTAAGTGAGGGATGTGAGTTAGGTAATTGTCTTAAGGCTTTTTCCAGTAAAAACATTAACAGGCTCTCTTCTTCATTCTCTGTAACAGCTGATACCCCTCAGAGGGGCATTTGTAACCTAGTAAATGCCTGCGATTGGCTGGCAAGGAACTCCTTTAGAACAGATGAGATACTTCAGAGACATTTGCCTACAGGCAAAAGGAAAGTTCTCTCATCCTTCAAAAGCTCTTCCTCCTAGAAGTGAGGGCTGAGAACACCCAGAGCTCCCGAAAGGACTGGAAATGGAATCCCAGCGCACGCTGAGGAAAAATAATGGCGCATTGCAGCAGCACGAGTCATCGTCCGTGGAGTTGGAGCACACTCTCAAACAGGAGCTTCCTTACCGCTCAGCTTCAGACCGGATGAGCCTCCTAGAAAGTGCATCTGAAGGAAATGGCATTCAAGATTGACAACTGAGGAATATGCAAGCTTGATTATATGCAAATCATCACTTTCTGTTGACTTAATTGTGATCTAATGTAACATGTATAATTAACCATGTGTTTAAAATAAATGTATATTTAATTGATATGCATATTTTAAAAGTGAGTATTTACATTTATATGTTGTCTTATGTTTTGTTATCTTTTTTTCAAATTGAAGGTAGATTTCTTTCTTATAGAAGTAAGGGATTAGGAGCCTCACCATGAACTAAGACAGATGCAGAAACAAAGAGAGGAGAACTTTCTTTGTCTGCATGAAGCAGAGAAAGCAACGAATCTAGCTCTAGACCCTCTCCATCCCATGCTGTGAGATTGTCATACTTGAAACCCAGATTTTATGGCTGGGGAAGGAAAGGAAAGCACACAATTTCTAAGTCACCTTCAAGTGCTGCAATTCCATTTTAAACAAACTCACAGGTAACTACAATCTTCACTTACTTCAGTCAAAATAATTAGACTCCAGCCACAGAAACTAGTCTCTCGGAGAGCATCAATAGGTTTGAAGATTGTACAGAGGTTACAGTCTGTGGTGGCCCCTAAGCACCATACTGGATATCAAGCCATATCCTACTCTGCTACTCCATGTTGTATAAAACAATGTTTCCTTGGTTTTTTTGTTTTGTTTTGTTTTGTTTTGTTTTTGTTTTTGTTTTTGCTGTTTTGTTTTGTTTTGTTTTCAGGCTGTATCTTGCCTGAGAGATATCATTCTATAAATAGCTTTGCCTCCATTGAGAGGATGAAAGATTACTGGGTGCCTGGGTGGAAGGCACACATCAGCTGTCCAGAACCACCCATGCAACGAAGACCAATAAATGAGTTACTCCTTCGATTAGAGACAATCCTGCCCCATAAATTGACTGGGGGTGAATTGAGACTGTAGGGACACATGAATGTTTTAAAATCTCATCAGCGAAACTAGGCCCAAGAAGTCATCAGATAGGCTAGACCCAAGGAAAGGGTGGAACACTCTTACTTGGACTTTAGACACCTACCATTGCACTGGCATAGCCCCACCAGCCTGTCATGTGACACCCAGTGAAAAATCACAGAACACAGGCAGAGAACTTCCAACTATCCCTGTGGCTTTACCTCAGCTCAGGGCCCTGTTGTTAGTGTGGCCTATTCAACTGCTGTCTGCCCTTCCACCCACTCGTCTGTGTGGAGCTGCATGTGCCAGTCGGTGCAACCAGGTACTGCCTTTAGTCTCTACAGTTGACTCTATCTTTACTCTCACCCTAACTCCCCCTCAGCCTGAACGCCACAGAAACAGCTGTTCCTCATCTTATCCATACAGACTCTATTTGCATTTCTAGCAACTCTCTTCTGAAACCCCTTGAACTTTGTAATAGCCTCATTTATGTGTCTCTATTCTGTAAACCCCATACACATATACATATATTTGCACATACATTGAGAGGAACTTACTGCGTGTTGTGTGATCTGTGACAAGAAAGTATTAGTAATTAAGATTAGAATAAATGAAGATGCATTCTTTCTCTTCCACCAGATTACCAAGGTAGGTGGGATTATCTGTTTAATTGATACCATTGAATTACCCTCACCTGAACCTTGTGAATTTTTGTTATGAAATAAATTCTTATGTTGTGAAAAGGAACAAGCATGTTTATCTTATGTTTCTGGCATGGCACACTCATGTTAAACATCTAAACACTCAGAGAACAGAAGTTTTGGGCACAGACTCTGTGATGGATTGTACCTACTTGGCCCAGGGAGTAGCACTATTAGGAGGTGTAGCCTTGTTCAAGTAGGTGTGTCACTGTAGGCATGGACTTTAAGAGCCTCATCCTACCTGCCTAGAAGCCAGTCTTCTCCTAGAGGCCTTCAGATGAAGATGTAGAACCCTTGTTCCTCCTGCATCATGCCTGCCTGGGCACTACTATGCTCTTGCTTTGATGATAATGAACTGAACCTCTGAACATGTAAGCCAGCCCCAATTAAATGCTGTCCCTATAAGAGTTGCCTTGGTTATGGTGTCTGTTCACAGCAGTAAAACCCTAACTAAGACAGACTCCATACATGGACACCCATGGAACAAAAAGAGGGGATAGCTTACTACAAAAGGCAGAGAGTTGAGGTGCTCAGGAATGGACTATTGTGAGGAAAGAGAAAGGAGGAATTGGACAAGGTGAAAGGTTTCATTGTAGAAACTTCCTATGGAGAGAGTGTCTTGGATCAAACACTTGGAAAATCACATGAATAAAAAAGTACGATGGGCAAATGACCAACCATCTTGCCAGCTGGTACACACAGAAAATGTCTATGTGCTTTCATGATTAAAGTCTTTCTCAATCTTTTGCAAGTAAAATAACTTATGGTAAATTGCAAAGTTTCTGTAAGGCAAAGGACACTGTCAATAGGAAAAAAAACGGTAACCAACAGACTGGGAAAAGATCTTTATCAATCCTATATCCAATAGAGGGATAATATCCAATATATACAAAGAACTCAAGAAGTTAGAATCCAGAACCAAATAACCCTATTGAAAATGGGGAACAGAGCTAGACAGAATTCTCAACTGAGGAAACTCAAAGGACTGAGAAGCACCTAAAGAAATGTTCAACATCCTTGGTCATCAGGGAAATGCAAATCAAAACCACCCTCAGATTCCATCTCATACCAGTCAGAATGGCCAAGATCAAAAACTCAGGTGACTGCAGATGCTGGCAAGGATGTGGAGAAAGAGGAACACACCTCCACTGCTGGTGGGATTGCAAGTTGGTACAACCACTCTGGTAATCAGTTTGGTGGTTCCTCAGAAAATTGGGCACACCATTACCTGAGGACCCAGCTATACCACTCCTGGGCATATACCCAAAAGATTCTCCAACATATAACAAGGACACATGCTCTACTATGTTCATAGCAGCCTTATTTATAATAGCCAGAAGCTGGAAAGAACCCAGATGTCCCCCAACGGAGGAATAGATACAGAAAATGTGGTGCATTTACACAATGAGTACTATTCAGCTATTAAAAACAATGAATTCATGAAATTCTTAGACAAATGGATGGACCTAGAAAATATCATCCTGAGTGAGGTAACCCAATCACAAAAGAACACACATGGTATGCACTCACTGGTAAGTGGATGTTAGCCCCAAATACCCAAGATGCAATTCACAGACCACATGGAGCTCAAGAAGAAGGAGGACCAAAGTGTGGGTGCTTCAGTCCTTCTTAGACAGGAAACAAATACTCATGGGAGCAAATATGGACACAAAGTGCAGAGCAGAGACTGAAGGAAAGGTCATCCAGAGACTGTACCACCTGGGGATTCATCCCAGTTACAGTCACCAAACTGCGACACTATTGTGGATGCTAAGAAAAGCTTGCTGAAAGGAGCCTGATATATCTTTCTCCTGAGAGACCCTGCCAGAGTCTTACAAATACAGAGTCGGATGCTCACAGCCAATCATTGCACTGAGTGTGGGGTCCCCAATGGAAGAGTTAGAGAAAGGACTGAAGGAGCTGAAGTTGTTTGCAACCCCATAGGAAGAAGAACAATGTCAACCAACCAGATCCCGCCCCCTCTCCCCCCGCCAGAGCTCCCAGGGACTAAGCCACCAACAAGGAGTAGACATGGCTCTGGCTGCATGTGTAGCAAAGGATTGACTTGTCATGCATCATTGGGAGTACAGGTCCTTGGTCCTATGAAGGTTTGATAGATGCCCCAGTGTAGGGGAATTGAGGGCAGGGAGGTGGGAGTAGATGGGTGGAGGAACACCCTCAGAGAAGCAGGAGGATGGAGGATGGGATAGGAGGTTTCCAGGAAGGGGGGAACCAGGTAAGAGGGAAACACTTTAAATATAAATCAGTTGAGAGAGAGAGAGAGAGAGAGAGAGAGAGAGAGAGAGAGAGAGAGAGAAGGAAAGTAACTTATGGTAAAATATTATATGGGCCAATGAATTAGCAAAACAACAGTCCCTAAAAGGCTTTCTGTGTGCTAGGATCCTTGATATTTTTTAAGCAGTAGTGACAAAGAGCCAAGGAGCTTGGCAGGAACCCTGTCCTGATCCTGGTTGGACAATGACCAATCTTGACCATGTTCCCTTCTTATTCCTGCCTGCCATCCTCTTTCTACTGCTTATATTTGAAAATCATAGTTTGTCCCCCATAGAGTATGTGCTTAAAGACTGCCCCCACTCAAAGCTAGAATTATAAATAGGAATAAGACACAGTATGTGTCTTGGTTACTTCTCTATTGCTATGATAAAACATCATGACCAAGACAACTTAGAAAGCCTTTAAGTGGGCTTTCAGTTCCAGAGGGTTAGAGTTCATGATCATGATCGCAAAGCAAAGGAATGGCAGCAGGAACAGCTGAGAGCTCACATCTTAAACTACAAGCAGAAGGCAAATAAAGCAGTGGGGAAGAAACCCCCAAAGCTCACCCACGACGATGACACACCTCCTCCAACAAAGCCAAACCCCTTAATCCTTCTCAACCATTTTATCAGCTGAGGACTAAATATTCAAGCGTATCAGCCCGTGAGAGCCATTGTCATTATGAGCACCACAGTGCACTCCCTCACGGGCTCATGACCATATCGCAATGCAAAATGCATTTAGTCCAACTTCAACTGTCCACAGTCTGTCAGTCTTGATGCTGCTTAAAGGTTCAGAGTCTCCTCTGAGCCTCAAAGCCGTCTCTTCATTGTAACCCCTGCAAACTCAAAAGGCAAATTACGTGCTTCCAACACACAATGGCACAGGATAAACTATCTCAAAAGGGAGGACTCAGGGCGAAGTGAGGAAATACTGGACCAAAGCAAGACTGAAACACAGCAGAGTTGATTTCAAATCTTGATGCTAGCTCCATGTCCAATGTCAAAGGTTTCGATGGCTCAGTCCTTCCAGTTTTTCTACCTGGAAGGTAGATCACACCTTCCCTCCCTATCTACAGTTCTTTTGGCAGATATGACTCTGGTGCCTCTAACATTTGGGCTCTCCAGTGCAATCCGGGCTTCACTTTTATCGCTTCGCACAATGGACTCTCCCTGCAGGAACTGCCCTGCCTATCCTCATACATTACCTGTCCTCAGTAGCTCTCCTCAGGTATAGAGGAAGATTGCACAAGCCCTTTACTCATGTCCCCTTCATGACTCTAAAGCCAGAACCACAAGGATGGCATTGGCAGATTTAGCTGCCTGGTTGGAATGAACTCTGGATCCTCCCCTCCTTGAAGCACATTTGTGTCAGCTTTTGGTAAATCCTTAGGCCTATTCCCTTCACAAGTTGGAAGGTTAGCTGGAGTGGGGGCAGGGATGGGGGTCTTGCCCTGAGAGCATTCTTCCCTTTATTCTAGAAGAGATTTGCTTGGTTTTTTTATTCTTTTTTTCTTTCCTTTATTTCTTTTTTCCTTTCATTTCCTTATCTCTTTGAACACAATCCAAGGATCAAACATTAAATGCCTTAGTGCTTTTTCTCTTCAAATTGTACAGTTTGAAGACACAAATTGTACAGACAATTTGTGTTTGTCTGCATAAGACCACTAAACAACCATGTGAGAGAGTCAACATTAGGCTCTTGACCTCTCTTCTGCCAAGTCCTTTACTTTTCAAGTTAGCCTCAAAATATTCTTAGGACAAGGACAGAATGCAGCCACACTCTTTGCCAAAATATTACAAAAATGGCTTCTAGCCCAGTTGCTCCTGAGTCCTTGCTTCCATTCCGTCTGGAGCCTCTTGAGCTGGGCCTCAGCAGTGCATATTGCTTTCGGCACTACTGTCTTCCAATCTCCTACTAGGAACTTTCCTTAAGCTCTGCTTACAGTACTCAAGTGATTCCAAAGTCCAAAAGTCTTCCATATTCCTCTAAAACCCACACTTACAGGACTGTTACAGCAATAGACCACTCCCTGATATCAACTTCTTTATTAATTGCTTTCTATTTCTATGATAAAACACCGTGACCAGAAAGCAACCCAGGGAGGACAGCATTTAGTTCAGTTTACATGAGTCATGAAGAGAAATCAGGGTAGAAACTCAAAAGAGATGGGGGCTGAAGCAAAGCCATGGAGGAATGGGAACACTGCTTACTGGTTTGCTCCTCGTAGCTTGCCCAACCCCAACCTGATATCTTAAACCGTTCAGGACCACCTACCAGATGTGGCCTGTGAGGTGAGTCTGCTCACTTTAAGCATCAATCAAGAAAATGCATCACAGGCTTGCCCAGAGGCCAATCTGGTGAAGTCATTTTCTCAATTGCGGTCCCCTCTCCCAAATGCTGCTAACCTGTATCAAGTTACCATTAAAAAAAAAAAAACTAGGCCACACACCCATTGCCAGTAACAGACCACTTCCAACAGGCCATACTGCCTAATCCTTCCCAAACAGTTCCACCAATAGGGGACCAGGACTGAGCCTGGGGGTAGGGAAGGCTTGTTTAAACCATCATAGTAGGTAAGGACTGTAAACCCGCAGGGAATCAAAGCAGCTGCCTTACTGTGTGGACCTTGCTGAGACAAAGAGGAAGAGACCAGTGAACTCCACAGGAGGGCTGCTCAGGATTCTTAAAAGTCAGCAGCAGCAGTTGGAGCAAAGGGAAGTCTTGTGCACGCATCAGGGCTATAGACAAAAACTGGGAAAAAGGCATAACAACCACAAGGTGAACCCTGCTTCCTCCTTCCCACCTCTCTCTCTCTCTCTCTCTCTCTCTCTCTCTCTCTCTCTCTCTCTCTCTCTCTGTCTCCTCCCTTCTTCCCTCAGTCCCTCCCCCCTCTCTCTCCCTCTCCCTCCTTCCCTTCCCCCCTCTCTTTCTGTGTATGTCTGTCAAATATGCAGGCACACACATTTTGCTGTCTGTTTCAATGTATGCATATCAACTGAGTAATGGTGCCTTTTGCAAGCAGACAGAAATAAGGGGACTTTAAAAGATGGATTTTTATTGTTCTACCGAACATCTTAAAACTGATCGAAGCCTCAGAGGAGAGAGAAACAAAGCTCTCAGAGGCTTTCTGTCTACTCCTTCAGAAAATTGTCGGCATCGCAGGCAACACTTAGAAAAGTATTAAAATTTGAGCAACACTGGTTTACTTGTTCATATGCATCCCCATAGAATTTCGCACAGCGTCCACAGAAGCTTCAAAGGCTCCACAGCGGATCCATCAGGATGTGAGGAGCTCAGAGAAAGACGGGGCTCCAGTGTTTGGAGACACAAGGCTGGCTCACGGGCTCTCGGGCATCTGGTAAAGCCAGCCTGACACAGTGTTGCGATTTCAGGCTGTTTAATGAATTCTGATAACACCACATCGCAGGTGCTGCGGGAAGTATGTTAATTTAAGATCACATCTTCCCAATCCCCACAGGTTTCATTCCAACCTAATAAATGAAATAATCTCATAGCAAGTGCCCTGCTTACCTGATTAGGCATAGGACAAAGCAATGGCATTTGGACCACCTTGAGGTCACTGGTCACCTTCAGGATACTTGTGACCTGGCTTGGGCTCCTGCCCACACTTCTTCATGCACTGCTCAAAGGCAAACAAACAGGAGGCCACAGGACCCTTTCCCCACCCACACTACTGTTTCCCCCATTTCCCAGTTTCTGGTCTTGCCTTTATAAATGCATCTACAGTGCTGGAGCCTGTGAAACCTTACTTGGATCAATTAAACTAAAGCTTAGGTCTAATTTCCTGATAATTCACTAAATAATCATGAGATTCAGGTTATTTTTAACCAAATGTGAGACACACACACACACACACACACACACACACACACACACCATTGAAGAGGAACTAAAAGGAATGCTGTGTATCCAAGGCAGTGGAATCAGACCTAGACAGAGGGCATTATGCGTGCCCTCCCTCTGCTATGCACTAACCTTTGGAAGCTAGCTTCATGTCCCTGCCCCAATCTTCTTCCCCTCCAACACTGTCCCTAACTCCTTCATACCTGGATACAAACATTAGCCCCTCAGCAAGGCTCACCTGAGCACCTAGGCCATAGAGCCACTCCAGCCGGGAACTGGCACTTCCAACTCCCTGCCCAAAATGATAACCAGAGACTAATTCCTAGCATATAGGAAGGGTGTAGGCCAACATGCCAGAGCACATTAACCAAAGCTGACCTTTGGATATACCTGGGTGGAAAGTCACCATCTCAGCCTGATATCCTATTTCATTTACTTTATAATAAGCTCTAGGTCACAATGGAGACCTCTGGTGTTGAGTCAGGTAGACTCAGTAGCAGCCATCTGATGGGATGGCCCATTTGCAACATCTACACAATCAAAGGGGTCAGTTAATCCCCTCTTTACCACTAGATTAAGGGAAAGATATTTTTATTTTTAAAATTTTTTAGACTGAGGAAAAGTGTGTGTGTGTGTGTTTTTATTTTGTTCTTGAGTTTATCTTTTCTATTTTTTTTTAGCGTTTCTTCTGCATGTGTGTATAAACACTATATGCATGCTTGGTGCCCTCAAAGGTCACTGGAGTTATGGGTGATTGTAAATTACTCACCATATGAGTGATGGGAATTGAACCCAGGTCTTTGGTAAGAGCAACAAGTACTCCTAACCACTGAGCCATCTCTTTGTCCCCGCCCCCAGGGCCAGAATCCCTGAAGGAATGGATTTATATAGATTTCAGACTCATACCCTGGCTCTCCTGCAGTCAGGACACTGCTCTGGCCTCTAGCCAGGGGGCATTTTTCCTTTGCCCCAGTGGGAAGCCACTAGACTGAAGAACTTGAGGCAACATTTAGAGTCAACCTCCAGCCCTCAGAAGCATGCGAAGGGAATGAAGTGGAGAGAAGCAAGTACTAGAGCTAGAGACGTTCTGGGTAGGGCTACTTTCTGTCAGTTGTCACTTCCCACTGCGTCCAAGCAAAATCAATGAGGACTCACATAGAAAACCATCTCTGCTAAGCAGAGCCCCAGAGGGGCTGCCCTCTGAGGAGAGGTTTCAGAGCAACCGGACACAACAGTAGCCCAGTCTTGAACTGGCCTCAGATCAACTCTGTGTCCACAGAATTTACAGGACCATTGCTGCAACGGATCTAATCTGCAGCAGATATAGAACAGGCTTGGTATGGGACTGGTCTAGCCTCAAGCTTCTGAACTCAGTTGGCTTCTTTCATTTTCCATTTTCTGAGCTTGGCTTTGAACAAAACCTCCCCTGGGAAACCCAGAAAACACTGCCAGGTTTCTCCGTCCCCTGCTTGAAGTAATCAAACCCCCAGCGTATGCCCCAACCCAGCCAACGCTGGCTTCTCTGCCAACCCCAGCCTCGCTAAAAAATTCATAAACCACAGAACAGCTGGGCCACATTCTGCTTTCAGAGCAAAGCGTCCACTATCAGGTTTTCATCTGGCACTACTGAGAACCAAGTGTTTATTCTTGACAGAGACTTGAAAGAGGAAACCTTGCCGCCTGTCTACTTGGAGTCACACGAGGACAGGTTTGATGGGAATCCCATACATATTCCAATGAGATGAAAGATATTATTCATTCCTAAAATGTCTTCAGAGACTCCATTAACGGAGAAATTCCAAGTGACTGAACCAAAAACAGGTCCCCTAATCTCTACATACAGTCATATTAGAGTGGGTGGGGGAGGGGCCCCTAATCTCTACATACAGTCATATTAGAGTGGATGGGGGAGGGGCCCCTAATCTCTACATACAGTCATATTAGAGTGGATGGGGGAGGGGCCCCTAATCTCTACATACAGTCTTATTAGAGTGGGTGGGGGAGGGGTGCTCAATGGCAGACCTCCCCAAGATCAGTTTCTTCCCTTTCCAGCACAAAAGATAAGAGACGGCTGTGAGGAGTGGGGGAAGTCAAGGGGTCCCCAGGAAAACAAATGGGGCCAGTTAAGAGCTCCTTTCCTTAGCGGGAGGGATTTTACCAGGAAGTTTCTGTGTTTGAACAATTGCTATGGAGACATGTCCACTCAAGGATTTCCTCAATTGTGACAGTCTTGGTAAAGGAAACTGTGGTATTATGCCCTCAACAGTCTGTGCCTGGGTCCTGGATAAGCTGTAGTTGAAATAAGCACTTTAAAAACCTCTGTACTTTCTCCAAAGACTGCATCCTGAGGAAAAAAAACGACGGAGACGCCAAAACTCTGAAATCTTGAGTCCAGTCCAATAAGGATCGCAAATCGAGAGCCCCAAAAGTCAGGGAACGAACCCGGTTTTGTTGTATAAGGGTCTGTTGTATCAGCACTGCTGGTAGGTGGTACGTGTGTGCTTGTGCGTGTGCCATGAGAGGTAATTTTCTGTCCCACCAATCAAAACTCTCAGTTAGCCTATCTGCATGCGCATCCACAGCACAAAAATAATTTCTGCTCATGCTAGCGACCGTGAAGGGTAATGGAGAGCAGTCATCCTGCAGGGCCCTTCCCAGCAGCAGCCATGTTCTGTCCTGGGTTCTCAGCTTTTATAACAAATTATCCAGCAATAATAAAAAGGGACTCTAAGTTCCCTTTAATTCTATTTTCCTTGCACACTAACTGAGGTGCCCAAGTCAAGTATGGAAAGAGAGAACAGGAATGAGTCCGGGGAAAGGAAGAGGAAGGATGGGGATTATTGCAGCCTAGAAATATTCTGTGCTTCCAATTTTGATGAACCGACTCTGGGTAAAATTAGTTAAGTATACATCAATTCTAGGCCCTATTTTCACAGTTCTAGTAACCCGCATAAACTCATTATAAATTTTCATGGGCTGAAAAATCACTCTAATAGAAATGTACAATGAAATAGAAAAGGTATAGGCTTTAAAATAAACCAAACTGGTCTGAATGCCAAAGGTAATGCTTTATACTGGTAAAATGACCTTCGTCTTTCAAAACAAGCCTGCCATGGCTCTGGAAACACCCTTGGGAGACAGTGGCATTGTGAAATGAGATGACGGAAGCCAGGAGAAAGGAACACTTCCCTCAAACTCCATAGATGGTTTGAGATGGACTCAGAGCTGGGACCCACAGAAACTCTCGTCACTCTGGTGAGTTCTCATATTAATTAGACGGATTGCCCTGTGGCCAGAGATAAAGACAGCAGTTGAACAGCCACTGAAGAATCCACAGTACACTCCACAAGCAGACAACAGCACTCCCTAGCTTACTACTGGTTTTGCTGGTTGCTCTCTGATTCTTAAACAATTCTTACCGCGTTTATTTGTGAAGCATCCCCAGGTCTTCCAACCCAGGCTCCTCCCGCGGGTTTTACCTTCGGTGTCACTTGTCACATCTCTTGCATAGCTGTGATGAAGTTTGTGTTCTCAATTCCTGTTCGTTGTGAGTCCTCTGCATGTGGACTAAACATTGGCCAGGACAGGCACAGGGACAAGTGAGCATCAGCTTCTTCCAGCGTCAAGACTCCTAATTCTGACCTTTATTCCAGTCTCCATCCCTATGGCTTGGGGGTACCAAAAGTGTCTCCCTGTGGGAAGAAGGCATGTGATCACACCAGCTCATGAGACCTGAGTCTGAGATCTG
This sequence comes from Tokudaia tokunoshimensis, assembly GCA_036184795.1. Taxonomy (NCBI): domain Eukaryota; kingdom Metazoa; phylum Chordata; class Mammalia; order Rodentia; family Muridae; genus Tokudaia; species Tokudaia tokunoshimensis. The sequence goes on from BTHU01000014.1 coordinate 89,718,969, forward strand.
ATGGAAGTGGAAAACAGAAGACCATTTTCTGATGAGACTGACAAGGCCTGGAGATGCAGAGAATGGTACATCAGGCCCAAGGTTGAGTCTAGAACAGAGAAAATAAGTCACCATCTCGAGCAAGTCCAGGTCCTGCTGAGGACCCTGTACTTTCAGTGCTGCTGAAAGCCCTGCCTTTACTTTCATCTGCTCCAGCTGGTTAGAATTGGGTTCAGTTCAGTGTAGTCTATTCCTTATACTTAAGTCTTTCAGGGATAACAACTTAAGAGAAAGGCTACAGAACTTTCTTCCAACTGAGTGTACATTTAAAGTTTGTTTCTACAGATCAGTTAGAAAGGAAAACTGGAAAATTCCTGAAATGCTTTCATCAGCTCATGGCAAAGGGTTGAGAAAAGTCCCCCTGTTCACAGTCAAATAAAAGAAAAGGAATCACATCAAAGTATGTGAACATGCTGGTTATGAAATTGTTAGTGTCCATCATCGGTTCTGAGGTGAATTGTTCTCAGTTTCAGGGTCCCTAAAATCAGGCTTATATGAGCAAAGGAGTCTTCCAGTCACCGGGTTTGAGCATAAATTCTTCCAAAAGGCATTCAGGTTTGTCTCTGACAGTCTGAGTAGCTTGAGACCACTTGAAATCTCTCTGCTCAAGAATTGTTAGACCTCACCAAAAATGTGAATGCAGCCCTGTGGCTGGGCAAGTCTGTACCAGTCTATGATGCAGGGTCACAGATATTAGTCCTTTCCTGCTTTTAGAAACCCACAGCTGAGGCCTACGGATTACTTTGCTGGTCTTTTCTCAGTGTGTATCCTGACTTGACACAGGCTGTTCTGTTAGACACTCACCATGGATGTATAGGCTTCATGAGAGTGGTGTGTAAAATAGCAGTGCCTTTTATAACACATGGCCATCTAGGCTTTGGTGAACCATATTGCTGCTGATATGTCCCAGCCCAGAAGAAGATGACTGTGAAGCAAGGGAGGGACTCCCTGAGCTGCTTCACTGAGGCCACTGACTGCCTTCTACTCACTGGACAAGCATCTTCTTGAGCCCCGCCGTGCCCAGATGAGGTACTGCTTTGCTCGCATATACATTCTGAGTTACCTACATTAGTGCTCGCTTAAAACCTGACAACCTTTAGTGCAACTGAAGAGGCGGAGGAGAGACAACATGGAGGCTCTGGAGGTGACTGCCCTCTAACATGTCCCTAAGATCAGTGCTCCTGTAGAAAGAGGTTCCCCTTCCAGAAAAGATCAGTTCGATACTTGTCCATTTTCTGAGATAGAGAGTCACTACAGGTGAGTCACTAGATGCTGTCATTAAAGGTGGTTCACACCTTAAATCCCAGAACTTCAGAGTCAGAGGCAGGAGGATCTCTGTGAGCTTGAGGCCAGTCTGGTCTACATAGCAAGTTCCAGGACATGGAGAGACCCTGTTTCAAAAAAAATAAAATAAAATAAATTGTCCTTACAAAAACCTCACTGGGCACTTGAGTAGTCTTCCAGATGCCTGTCTTGCTACCAGTAGATCAAATAGCAATGAGTATTTCTTTCCATTCATTTGAGTGTCCATAAATGCGGCAAAAATATTCTACCATCATATAGGAAATGATTCCAGAGAAGGCTGAACAAGATGCAACCTTTCACCCTCTAACTCTATTACCGCCGAGGTGAAACCTTGGTTAAATCCAGATTTATATCCCTCCTCTGCTCACATTGCCTAGCATCCCTTCCAGCACTGCACCACATTTGCTGCCAGAGAGAAAACATTTGCTCAGTGAATCTCTTGGTCACCAGCTCCTTTCTCTTGAGGATTGCTAGAAAATAGAACATTGACTCCAGGTCTCCTTCTTTCTCTTTTCCCCTTAGAGCCTCTTGCCATATAACAAGATTGTTAAAGACAAATTGCCAACCATCCCTCTTACACACACACCTCATTAAGTAGCTTGCACAATTTTCTCTCCTTCTTTCTCCGGGGCTGCTGTAGGAATAGAGCCATTTATAATCGGCCACTGTCACGTGGAACTGCTGGACTCCCATGAAAAAAAGGTTCACACTTTTGCAAAAGGCTTTCTTTCAGGTATAAATCCTTTCTGTCTCCTTAATGATTGGCGTGTTAGGAGACCTTAGGTCACCTGGGGTTCATCTTGGTTGCTAATGGATTCCATTGAAATAGTAGAAACTACTACACAAGACCTCTGAATAGGGGTAGCTTAAAGGTGATCTGTTGTCATTGTGCTCAGTTTTTTTTTTCAACTTTATTAAAGAAACTAACATGGATGGACAAGAGTCAGCCTCCCTTACCACCTTGGCTCACCCAATTAAAAATCAAGTTTCAAAAATACTACTGAAAATCGGGGAGAGGAATTGGTTATTTTTGGACAGGGTATCAGGTAAGACTGACTTTCCCTGCTCCCCCATATACAGTCAGAAGATTACAGGACTAAGAAACAATGACTACAGCTTGTGCCAGTAATGATCACAAGGCTAAGACAAAGAAATTACAGTGTAACTAGTTAAGGAACACAGCAGGAAGCCAAGCAGGACTTCCTGGGGATCATGTCTGCCTGTGAGCACGGGACAGAACAGAATCCATCTAAGCTCTTTTCTGGGCCTTAGCTGGTATTTCCAAGCTTGACAGCAGCTTGAGAGCTAAGTGTGACTAGACAATGAGAGCAGAGATGGTTTCGCTGTCCTGGAGTCGCAGATATCCACATACTCAGCAGCATAGAGCCTTGGTTTCTCCCTGCAGCCCTCTTCATGACTGGTATTAAAGGCCTTCCTTGGGCTTAACTCAACCAAGGAAGCAACCACACCATAGACATCCTAGAGCTTGCACCCTATGCAGAGCCTTACACTGTTTCTCTCTACGCCCCAACTCACTAGTGTGATGACATGGTCCCACCACCATCTCAGTGTGGGCCAGGAAACCCATCTGAGAGTGCCTCCTGTGGTGAGAGCTGTACCTTGATTGAGTGAGAGCCACGAGGGCCCAATGTCAGGTTCGGTCTTCAAACTCCACCATGTATCTAGATTGGTGGAACTCCAGGCAAATGCCTCCCCAACAGAGTTAGCCTCAGAATTGAGTGAACATGTGTAAAAACACAACGTATCTGGAAAATTCTATACTACTTCTAGCTTTTAAATACTAGAAAAAGGTTGGTTATATTTTTATTCTCTAGAAACAAAAGATATAAAATTTAGAATTTATATTTATAGGAATCTTAGGTTCTCAGTAATGATTTGTTAATTGAATAATGAAGCCTATCTTCCAGTTTCTTTTTTAAATAAAAACTGTAAGTCAGATAAAAATATAGTCCACGGTTCTATGTATCTAAGATTCTGAAAGTAACCCAACTTTTTAATTAAGCAAAAATTCTTTTTTCTTTTAGTTTTTCTTTTAGATTTATTTTTATTTGAAATGTGTGGATGTTTTGTCTGCATATATGTCCATGCACTACATGCATACCTGGTGTTCACAGAGGCCAGAAGAGGGCACTTCATCTCCTGGAACTGGAGTTACACAGGGTTGTGGGACTCTGTGTGGGTCCTAGGAAACGAACCTGGGTCCTCTGTAAGAGTAATCATTGGGCCCATCTCTCCAGACCCTCCTTTTTGCTTTTAGTTAGTCTGTTATTTTTCTTCATTGAGAAACTGACTTACTTTGTAACCTGGCATGACTTGGACCTTATAATGTAGCCTTGAACAATCCTCCTGCCTTAGCTTCTCAAGAGCTGGGATTTCAGGAGTGTGGCACCACACCCTCAAGAAGCAATTTCTATTGGTAATAACTGTCCTTCTCTAAAAACACAGGGGCTGGGAGCGGAGAGATGGTTCAGTGGATAAGAGCACCAGCTGTTCTTCCAGAGGCCCTGAGTTCAACCTAGCAACCACATTGTTTCCAAACATCTAGAATGCGTTCTGATGCCCTCTTCTGGCATGTAGATGTACATACAGATAGAGCACCCATATACATTAAATAAATAAATAAACAAACAAATAAATAAATAATCGGGGTTCTAGATAGGCTAGCTTAGCAGGGCTCTTGCTAAAACTGGATTTTGCAAGGGTGTGCACAGATGAATCAGTTGCTGAGTCTGCTCCTAGTCCCTGGATCCCCAGCCATCTATTATCAGTTTGGAATAAATGTGTCTTGTAGTATGGTGTTGAGCTGCTATCTTTTATCATTTCTGTTGTTTAATTTTCTTTGTTTACATCTTATTCATTTTTTTTAAAAAAAAAATCTTGTCACGTTCTTTTATGTATTTCACAAGTGCCCAAGAAGATGGCTCAATTACATCAAGCCTTAATGAATATTTATTAACTGCTTTGTTGAGGTTGCTGGCTTTGCACTTCTTCCTATGTGTCCTCAGACAGATCGCTCTAAAGCAGGGCAATAGCTGTGTTGCTGAACATACTCTGGAGTGAGAACATGAGATTCCAGCCGGAGATGACGCCTACTACCAGCAAGGCCTCAGGAGATTCCCTGTCTGTTCTAAGCTTCCCTCCCCATAAGCACTGGAGAGGTGCCTGGGGAAGTTAATGCACAGAAAGAATCTAGAACACCTAACTGGAAAGAGGCAGCTATGACTAAGGGAAGTCAAATGCATTTGATGTTTGCAAGCTTCATAAGGTATGTTTGGACTGATACGGTGCACTGAGAGGGTGTAGAAATGGGGATAATTAACTCTATTGTGCTTCCTTGAAACCCCCAAATTAACTCAAATGTTTTTCCAGCCTATGGACTGGTGTGTAAGGGTCATTAAATATATTTTGGTTGGCTTCTTGGAGTTCAGAGGGAAGTCTTGTAGCCTTGGCATCTATTTTTAAAAAAATCAAAATCCTTTCCGCTATCCCCCAATCATTCTCTCTCTTCAAAATGAGACCTGATTAGTTTTAATAGTGAAAATGTTGCTGTAGACCAATTCAAAATCGATTTATTAAAATTGACAGATTATCCAGTCCTTTACCATAAAAGGATGCTCTCGTGTGCTCAGTGTTTCTCCAAGAAACCTGGGGTTGTAAATGCCTTCCTAGAATGCTATCAATTTAAATGATTGAAAAAAAACACAACACATAATAAGTGACAGATTTTTCAAATCAGATAAAGATGGGAACCAGATTATCTGTCCGGGGTGATAGATTGCAGCAATAATAAATTCACTTCAAGACACTGGATCAATTTTTAATCAAGCCAAGAATTATTATTGCAGAAAGATAAAATGACCCATGAGAAGATGCCTTAATTTTCCACCAATCAAATTATAGCCTTTCTAAATAAGATGTAATGAGATCCACGGAATATCCAGGTTACACATCCCACCTAATTACCCCTGTTCCCTGCCATGTAGTGATATACTAGTGGTAAACTGACCTCTGCATTTGCCCAGATGAAAAGGTAATTAGTTTTTCCACCAGGCTCTGGTGAAAATAACAGCAGTGACACATGTCATCTCCTTCCACCAAGTCACAGTCTCTGAGGTGTTTGTTCTTAGAATATACAGGATATGACCTACTGGGTAATAAACTACGCCGTCATTAAGTGAAGCTTGTGTCTGACAGAAAAACAGCCGCCACCTCTAAGTCGGTGAGGGAGAGCCTGGAGGTAAAGAAATCACTCTGCACTTGACATTAAACTTTATCAGCAGGTAAAGACGCCCCTCCCCATCCTCCCCCAGGAACCACCAATCAGGAAACGGAGCTTAAATTACCAACAATTTCGAAGGCTATAGAGAGGCCAGATCCTTATGTTCCCATCATCCTTTTAGGCTAACATTCCTCCATGTGGGATCTTGAAGCTTCCTTTTCTCCTCCAAACATTGCTAAAAGAAAGAGCATCAATATTCTCCCCCAGACAGATAGATCTACATGGGGGTCCTCCAACATCCATACATTCACTCAACGACACTCACTGTTGTGAGGAGAAAGATCCCCTGTTCCTTCGCTGACTCTTAAAACAGTCCATCTAGCATGGATCAAACAAATCAAATTGTTTTATTCTTGGTCAGAGTCATGCTGGCTGGCTTTATGTCAATTTGATACAAGCAAGAATCATTTCAGAAGAGGAAACCTCAGTTGAGAAAATGACCTCACCAGATTGGCATGTGAGCAAGCCTGGGGCGTCTTTTCTTGACTGAGACTGATGTGGGAGATCCCAAAGGTGGTCCTGAGTCTAAAAGAAAGCAAACAGGACAAGCCAGGAAGAGTAAGTAGGACCTCTGCATGGTTTCTGCTTCAGTACCCAACTCCAGGCTTCTCCCCTGACTTCCTTCAAGGATGGAATATGATTTAGAAGTATAAGGAAAATAAACCCTTTCCTCCCCCAAGTTGCTTTTGGTCATGGTGTTTTAACATAGCCATCAATAGAGCCCTTAAGACAAGTGTTATGGGACACAAACTGAGCTGTCATAGTACTGGAATTCCATATATTTCTAGAATGTTCATTCGGATTCCCTCTATCAACCTATAGTTAATCTCTAGCTGAAACTAGTATGATCCTGTTCAGAGACTATCAGTAAACTGGTGGCCTCAGGGTTATTGTCAGATTTTCTATTTTTGATGAAATTGGAAGCCAACTTGAAGTGACATTTCTGAGATGTTCATATTACTAAAACCTTTGAAGGGCAGTTTACACTTTACTAAGAGTGAACAAACTTCCAAAATCTTGAGTTTTCAAATAATGCAAGGCTACTCCAAATACCCCATTTGATGACTCTCAGATGAATGGCAAGCTGATATGGGGGTGAGGATCTGTCAGTTACTCTAAAGTTATACAAGATTCATTTGATTGCAGATCTCAAAACAATCACCAAATGTATTTACTAATAATAACTGTTCTATTATTATTTTATTTTGATTATTTAATATGTTATTGTGTTATGGAATGTTTTGGTCTCTATATTCATGTATTGGAGTCTCAGCCTCCAATATGAAAGTACCAGGAAGTGAGGTCTTTGGAAAGTACTGAGTTTTCTAAGACTGTGAGGCTGGAGTCCCATGCTGGGATAGGCACCTCTATAAGAAAAAAACTAGTCCTTTCTGCTATATAGGACACAGCAAGAGGACAGCCATCTGAAAATTATATATATATTAAATAATGGCAGTCTTTTGAGAGCTGAAAAGACGCCTCACCATGGACCAAATCTGCTTATACCTTGATGTGGGACTTCTCAGACGCCAAAACTGGAAGAAATAAATCCTTTTTAAGCCACATAATTCTTGTTCTTTTCATAACAACTCAAGATTGTTCCTATATAAATATATAAGGTAACATGTTATATTGATTATGTTGCAGTTAATATGTAGTAATATATAACACATAACATGATGTAAACACTTTGGGGAATACATTGTTGACAATTTAATATTAACTGAGTCAACCCCACAGCACAAGACCCAACTCCTTTATTCTAACTACAGAAGGAAAAATCAAGGCTTATACAAAATACTAATGTGCACGAAGTCCCACAAGTAATAATAACCCAGGCACTCATTCTCCACTTAGCTACAAAGATACAAAGCAAACATTCCAGGAAATGGGTCAAGTTCATTTTTAGTTAGTCTTCAAGGAGGATTATAATTCCTGGACAACGGCCACAGACAGCCATGATGTCCCACTGACAGATTTCCTCTTTCCTATCTTGGCTTGGGATGTTAGTGTGTCCTCCACACACTCCACCTTCAAAATACTTGGCACAAGTACAGAGAAAGTCATCCCGAATTTAATGAATTCCAGCAACTCATCATTTGGCTCCCCCTTCCTTGCTAATTTATTAATAACACTTACAATGAAATTGGCATGCTGTATAAATTCTTACATTTTCTCTTTTCCTTAAAGTATCATCCCGACTGATCTGAAGGGGGCTATGCTAAGATTTACCGTTTATTACCAGTAACGCAGCTATATCCAATTGACCATAAAAGCCAGCTACTTTTAAGTAATTCAAACTGTCCATTGTAGTGAATATTTGCTCAGCTGTGTCTTGGGAATATTAACATCTTTAAATATCCCTTTGCATATTGTATTTGAGCAAGTTAATGCCTATGGACACATTGTTTGAATATGCATTTCTGTCTTCATGGAGTATTCTTAAAGATGAAACAGGATAATTATTTAAACAACAACAGGCAGGCAGTTGGTAGTTGATTTATATTACCTGACTGTGTTAATTATGTGATTTGGGAAGGTACTCATGGATTCAACAGTAAACACTTCCTTCTATTTTTATAAGTCTATTTTGAAAACACATTGTAAATGACACAGCATCTCAATTCCACGGAACCTATAGTCCATGTATAATATGTATAGTATTATACATATTATATATGCAGAGGTAGTGCTCAACCAGTTAGTGCATTGTCTTAAGTAAGTTTTCAAAATGTTATCTTACTAAGAAATTGTGGCAGAGCTGTTGAACCTGAAAAGAGCCACATGGTTAGTGGAAGCACACATGTTCTTCCAAAGACAGCAAGCCCTGAACACCTGATACACTCAAAATGTGTTATCTAAGGAAGAGATAAGAGTTTACATCAAGTTCAAGCCTCAAAGCTATCCAGACACAGTCTCTGCTCTTTACCTCTTAGCACTCACCTTAGGAAACCTCTGCTGTTGTCAGAATGATATCCACACCTCCCACACCCAACTTTGTGGATTGAACCACGGCAGTCAATGGCAATAGCTGTACTGTCAGTTACTGTGTCAAAGATGGAGACACTCACTGTGATGCCACTCATTAATGCAGCATTCACTGAGTTAAGAGGTAAACATGACACGATATGTTCTCCCTGCTTCTAAGAAAGCAAGAAAAATTATGCTTAATTAAATGTTTAATATTTATACTTCAAATATTAGCTTTAGGTCAAATTTATGATGTGCTACACCCATAGTTTTTTGTATTTTATGGACTTTATAGTTCATTGAAATTTCTTATATAATCAATGTATACAGTATATCCAAGCCCATTTATATGACAGAGCACATTTTTATTCTTTAAAAGTATGATAAAGGTTTATAGCTCTTGCATCTTTGCTTTTATGGGGTATTTTTATCATGTCCGTGATTTATTTAATAGTAAGCTCTTGGTCAAGATTGCAATGCTCAATTATGACATTGTTCTTATGGGAAAATGTGACTATTTTACAATAATTTCCAGGAATGGATTTTGGTCAAAGGCAAAGATAACTGTGCTTTAAAAGAAGCAATGCTTGTGTATATGTGTGTGCATGTATGCATGTGTGTGTGTGTGTGTGTGTTTGTGTTGTGCACATGTCAATCCCCTTCTCTATCCAACATTTGTCAGTAAAACAACTTCTTTCATTGTGCAGGCTTTGAAAGACACCTGAACATTTTAGGTGCTCTGGCCCATTACACAGGATTATGATGGAACAGGAAAGGTTTCCTAGGGTTACCCATGAGTCCAACATATATTGAAAGAATAAAGGCTACTCTGGCCTCTCAGTCACCTTTCCCCCATGCATGCAGCCATTTCCTGGCTCTTGGGCATTCTTAGCAAGTGCATGGTAATCCATTTGCCTACTCCACAATGGACTTAGGAAAGACCAACTATGGTACGATGGCTTAGAAAATAATCCATAACACCAAGCAAGTGTGGATTCAGAGTGACTCTGGAGTTCTTTAACACCTGATTCCCAAAGTGCCTACATTTTATTTACAAAGGTTTCTTGTCTTCAGCACAGATGTTCAATTCTCCCGAAAGGATTCCCTGAGCAATATTATTTATAACACCCAGAAAACCACATAAATAGCAGTCTTGGAATTGAAAAGTACCTTCTCAGTCATTTAAAAAGTAATGTCTTCCTTCTTAATTGTGTGTATAGGCAATGGGGGACACATTGTGAATGTGAATGTAGTTCCCACAGAGGCCAGAGGAGGGCGTTGGAGCCTCTGGAATTAAGGTACAATTGGTTTTAGTTGAAGAAACTTGAGATCCAGGAACTGAACTCTGGTCCTCTATAGAACAGAAAGTTCTCTTAACTAATGAGCCATTTCATCAGTCCCCATGGGGAAACACATGACTTCACACCATATCCTAGACTGTTATGGAACTTACTGTGTAGCCCAGGTAGCTCTCAGCAATCCTGTCTTGGACTCTACAATATTAGTATTATAGTGATTTTAATATGTCAAGTAAATAAAAATCCCATGTGTCCTGAAAGGTCAGGAAATAGAATAGGACATAGTGGGAAATTTCTAATCAGTCTTCAAAGCTCTAGGACATTAAACATGGATCAAGAGGACACCATGAAGCTGTAGAAACTCATTTGCCACTCACCCTTTCATATCTCTGGCTATTGTATATCTGTTTCCTCCTCTTGCAGGGAGGAGAGAGGTCCACGGGACTCTAGAATAGCAGTTTTCCATCTGTGGCTTGAGACTCCTCTGGGAGTCCCAGTGACCCTTTCACAGGGGTTGCCTAAGACCATTGGGAAACATAGATATTTACATGGCAATTTATAACAACAGCAAAATTAGTTATGAAGTAGTAGCAATGATATTAAGTTTATGGTTGGGGGTCACAACATCAGGAACTGTATTGAAGGTTCACGGCATTAGGAAGGTTGAGAATCACTGCCATAGAAACTAATGGCACTTACAAGAGTCAAGAAGCTTATGAAGGTACAAAGTCATGTTCTTCCCCACACACTCACACACACACCTACCTAAGGGTATAACAGGCTAAGGAAAGGAGATTCTGGTCAGCCCCACTGGATATAGCATTCCTAAGCTGTCACCCATGCTGTGGTGGGCCTTTTGATGGTGCAACTGTAAGTAAACCCCTTATCTATTCTCCTGTGAGTAACTCCGGTAAATTCCCTGGTTCGTTCACTAGACTAGATTGAAGTGAGTTGCTTCTTTGGTCTGTCACTGATGAACAAGTAGATGTGTGTTTATCTCCCTGGTCAAAGTCACTCAACACAAGTTTAAGCAAGTTCAGTACAGTTGTTTTCTTTGTTCGCTCAGGCCACAAGGCCTGCTGTGATTGGCAGTGGTAGCAGCCACATTCATACCAGGAAATGTGCCAGGAACCGTGGGGCAGAGAAGACAGATCAGATGCCATGTCAGGCCTGGGTATCACATGCACTGACTCTAGCAGTGAGTCTTTCAGGCTGGCAAGAACACGGGGAAGGAAGCTGATGAGGTCAGGGAGAATGGCAAGTGTCCAGTCAGTACCTCAGCTGAGATCCAGCTGCAGCCAGCAGAAACCACTCTAACTGGTTTCAACACAGAGTGATTTATTAATAGGCATTAGGTGGCTTAAAACATCTTTGCAGAGCCTCCAGGAGTGACTTCTAGCACCCTATCACCATGGAAAAGTTGTCACTTCTTTATGGCATGTTGGTGTGTTTGAGACAGAGGACCCCTTGCCTATCTACACCAGCCAAGCGGGTGCCTAGGGTCTGGCTTTCAACTCATTGTCAGCGCTGATCTAGCCTGGTCATACACCAAACCAATCGAGCTCACTGAATCTGAGCTCTAAGGGAAGTATCCAAGGTTGTCTTTTATTTTTCAGCCTTTGCAGCAAGGAAGAATGGAGTTGTATTAAAATCACAGATGTGGCCAGCTGTGGAGGCATATGCTGGAGGTCCTAGTGTCTGGGACCTAGGGGCAGAAGGATCAGGCATTTGAGGCTAACCTGGGCTGGCCCTATCTCAAGGAATAAAAAGCATAAAGAAGATCAGACTCTAAGTCAGCAAAGGAGCAAGGGCGAACAGGCAGTAAGGAGAGGCTACAAGAAAACTTGGCTTCCTATTCAGAGATGTAGACTAAGCCATAGGGTTTGAAATGCCAAGCTGAAGATATCCACAGAAAGACAGGTGTCAGCAAGTACAGGAGCAGGCCCAGGTTCAGGTGTAGACATGATAGAGACTGTTCCCTTACGGAAGAGGAAGGACTGACTCGGTTGCTTACTCCAAATGCTGTTTGCTTGTTGTATCCTGTGCTCATTTGCTTGTGTATCTGAGGAAGCAAGTAGAAGCTTCCTGGACATCCCTGGCATTCTTTAAGGAGACTGTGGAGAAAGAAAGGGGAGGTTTTATTTTGGCTTTCACTTCAAGGGCACATTCAACTGTGGTAGAGAAGGCATGGCATCAGGAGTGGGGTCAGCTGGTCACGCTGCATCTGCAGTCAGGAAGCAGAGATCAAGGAATGTGGGTGTTCTCTCCTTTTTATTCAGTCTAGGACCCCCCCAACCTATGGAACTGAGTCACGCACATTCAGGGTGGACCATCCCACCTCCATCTAAACTAATCTAGAATCTTCCTCAAAGACATACCCAGAGACTTGTTTTCATGATACCCATCAAATTGACAGTTAAGATTAACTATCACACAAGATAAGGTCCAAGGCTTCTGGAACTTTCTGCCGGCGGCTGCTGCTACATTAAGACCACCATGTTGTACAACACTTGACTTTTTAGGAATTAGGTTAATTTGCATTTTGTGTATTCAGGATTTTATATTGTCTCATTTACTTTCTGCTTTAAAGTTCTTTTCTGCCATTTCGAAATTAAGTCTTGGGCTGTCTTTCGAGTTTTGATATATTGCAAACGTCTGTGCTAATTACTATCACTCAGGAGATAGTGTCTTTGGATAAAGCAGAGAAGATATTGCCCCTCTCCCTAAAGACCCATTGCTCTTGTCTCCTCCCCAGCAGAAGAGAATGAGAGCTCAGCCTACGGAGCCAGTCGTGGAACACACCCGAAGCACTTAACTAGCTATCCAAACACAATCAGCTTCGCTGCTGCAGGCTCATACTTCATACCTCAAAAGGGATTGTTCTCTGAGGCCTGCACTTGGAGCAGATTTCTCCACAAGAGTGGAAATATTTCCCCCAGAACATTCCCCACGACAACAGAAAGATGTCGTTGCTCTTTTTCTCCTCAGAACAACAGATCTCCAAGCACTTCCCCAGAGCAGACCTCTGTGCTGTCTGTGATAAAGCACAGGAACACAAAAACTTGGGGACGAGCAAAACATTTTTCTTCTCCTTGAGCCAAAAAAAGAAAAGAAAAGAAAAGAAAAACCACATCCCATTTTGTTCAGTTCATAGTCTGCTGCCTGTCAGCTGCCACCCTTCTCTCACCTGACCCAACCCATTCATACTCACCTCCTGCCTGCTCCAGCTGGACTCCAGGCAGGGGATGTTAGAAGTTTGAAGTGTGAAATGCTCTCGACGACAGCATGTGTTTCCCTGCATCTGCACTAAATTCAAACCATTCTTCACAGCACTATTAGACACGACCAAAGGCACTGGTAGCCAGTAGGTGTCCTTTGATTGTATTTTTAGAATGGCCCATGAATGAAATAGAGTTGGATTGGCCAAAGAAAGCCAGTAACTAAATCTGACAGTTGGAATATACCGGGAGAATTCCAGTGTGTCATTTGGAGACTCGTTCCTGCAGTGTCATTGGAAGTAACGTGTTCTATTCTGATTCCTGACTTCCGATAACTTGAGAGTTGATTTAGGTGTTGAAAGAAACAAGAAAGCAACCCAAATGCCCAGAGCCATTGAAAGAATAAAAGATAGATGTGTTTGCACACATAAGCACATGCATGCAAATGTGTCCAGTATCATGCAAGACCAGGAAGGGGAAAAAAAAGAAAGAAAGAAAGAAACCTCACAGGAAGAAAAGAACCGACTTCGCAGCCTCATACTGGATCACCTCTGCCTAAATCAGAGCCTTTCCTAAGAACACAAACTACACCCTCCCCCCTACACACACACACACACACACACACACACACACACACACACACACTGTTATCGTCAGTATTTAATTAATTTGCACCCACATTCCCACAACTCATATTCCTCAAGTTCCATCTGATCCCAGCCCCAGAGAATCAGACACATATTTGCACTCTCAGAAGCTGGTGCTCTGGCCGTACTTAACAAGCAGCAGCACTGACAGTAATTGGACTTTTACATCAAGGTAAATAAACGGCAAGATCAGAAGAGCTCACTCCAGCAGCCCTGTGCATCCTGGAACCGCTAACATCAGAGAAACAAGCCTAACATCAGGCCTCGGTGGAGTTGCATTTTCTATAAACAAACAACGTGAAGAAAGCCTCGCCTTTGTCATGTGTGAGTCCCACTGAAGAGAAAATGAATATTCCATTTCCTATATTTGTTACCAGAAACTGTGACTTCCTTTATTTAGCAGAGGCTCGCAAGTCCTCAGTGCCAGCATGTCATGTGACCCCAAGCCTCTCCCAGCAGCAACTCCTGATGTAAATTGTCCAACTGATTAAATGTGCTGGGATATTAACGGTATTAGTGCTCCAAGTGAGTCCGTTTAAAGGCACCTTGTCTTTCTCTCTCTCTCTCTCTCTCTCTTAACCACATGGAAGGGAGTCCTTGCCTTCTAGAACTAGTGAGCTTTCTCTGGGACAAGCACTCTCTGCCTCAGCACTGCAGGTATTTGTTGCTGGCTGCCTAATTTGGTTATGAGGATGGCAGGAGGCATAAAAACAGCTCTACAGACATTAAATGACCTGAGTCCTAACGCCTGGGACCTGTGGATATGTCTGTCACAATACATGGTCAAAGGTAATTCAGGTTCACAGATGGAATTAAGGTTGCTAATCAGCCAGCCTTGAAACAGAAAGACTCTTACAGGACCCGGTGACCCGGTGAAGTCCCAGGTCCCTGAGAGGTGAACTTGCAAGAGGTACAACAATAGGAGAGAAGACAGCAAACTTTTTTTTTAAGTGTATATATCAAGACCATGTGTTTTATTGAGTACTTTCAAAAATCTAAGTGTAAAATAATAGCAATATACTCTCATTTATGATGGGTACATATTAGTCATGTAGTTTTCAAACAAACAAGGTATATTTATTGATGAATTTTCTATGTCCCATGTTTAAACAGAAGGATATTGAAGAATTTTCTGTAGTCCTTGTTTAGCAGAGTCAGGCTGAAAGAATTGTTCATAGTCTCTCTAAAGTTCCTGTGACCATGATTCCCTAAAGATAAGCAGGAATTATGTGTTATCTACAAACTCCTGCTATGAATCTTTTTTTTCAGATTTCTAAATTTTTTTCTTAGATATATTCTTTATTTACATTTCAAATGATTTCCCCTTTCCTGGTTCCCCCTCCCCAAAAGTTCCATGAGCCCTTTCCTCTCCCCCTGTTCCCCAATTAACCCCTTCCCTCTTCCCTGTCCTGGTATTCCCCTACACTACTGAATCGAGCCTTTCCAGGATCAAGGGGCCTCTCCTTCTTCTTGGGCATTATTTGATATGTGAAATGTGCCTTGGATATTCCAAGCTTCTGGGCTAATATCCACTTATCAGTGAGTGTATACCATGTGTGTTCTTTTGTGATTGGGTTACCTCACTTAGGATGATATTTTCCAGTTCCACCCATTTGCTAAGAGTTTCATGAATTCATTGTTTTTAATAGCTGAGTAGTATTCCATTGTGTAAATATACCACATTTTCTGTATTCATTCCTCCGTTGAGGGACATCTGGGTTCTTTCCAGCATCTGGCTATTATAAATAGGGCTGCTATGAACATAGTGGAGCATGTGTCCTTATTACTTGCTGGGGAATCCTCTGGGTATATGCCCAGGAGTGGTATAACAGGGTCCTCTGGTAGTATTATGCCCAATTTTCTGAGGAACCGCCAGACTGCTTTCCAGAGTGGTTGTACCAGCTTGCAATCCCACCAGCAGTGGAGGAGTGTTCCTCTTTCTCTACATCCTCGCCAGCACCTGCTGTCTCACGAGTTTTTTATCTTAGCCATTCTGACTGGTATGAGGTGAAATCGCAAGGCTGTTTTGATTTGCATTTCCCTGATGACTAAGGATGTTGAACATTTCTTTAGGTGCTTCTTAGCCATTCCATATTCCTCAGTTGAGAATTCTTTGTTTATCTCCGGACCACATTTTTTAATAGGGTTACTTGACTCTCTGGATTCTAATTTCTTGAGTTCTTTGTATACATTGGATATTAGCCCTCTATCAGATGTAGGGTTGGTAAAGATCTTTTCCCGATTTGTTGGTTGCCATTTTGTCTGATTGACAGTGTACTTTGCCTTACAGAAACTGTAATTTCATGAGGTCCCATTTGTCAATTCTTCATCTTAGAGCATAAGCTATTGGTGCTCTGTTCAGGAAATTTTCCCCTGTGCCTATGTGCTCAAGGCTCTTCCCAAGTTTCTTTTTTATTAGTTTCAGTGTGTCTGGTTTTATGTGGAGGTCCTTGATCCACTTGGACTTGAGCTTAGTACAAGAAGATAAGAATGGATCAATTTGCATTCTTCTGCCTGCTAGCCACCAGTTGAACCAGCACCATTTGTTGAAAAGGCTATCTTTTTTCCACTGGATGGTTTTAGCTCCTTTGTCAAAGATCAAGTGACCATAGGTGTGTGGGTTCATTTCTGGGTCTTCAATTACATTCCAGTGATCTACCTGCCTGTCACTGTACCAATACCATGCAGTTTTTAACATTATTGCTCTGTAGTACTGCTTGAGGTCTGGGATACTGATTCCCCCAGAAGTTCTTTTACTGTTGAGAATAGATCCTAAGGGAACACAAATGCCAACCCAGACTGCTATTTCCAGCAAATCTCTCAATTACCATAGATGGAGAAACCAAGGTATTCCATGACAAAAACAAATTTACACAGTATCTTTCCACAAATCCAGCCCTTCAAAGATAATGAATGGAAAACACCAACAAAAGGAGGGAAACTACACACTAGAAAAAGCAAGAAATTAATTTTCTTTCCACAAACCCAAAAGAAAATAACTGCACAAACATAAAAATTACATCAAAAATAGCAGGAAGCAACAATCACTATTCCTTAATATCTCTTAACATAAATGGACTCAATTCCCCAATAAAAAGACATAGACTAACAGACAGGATGCGTAAACTGGACCCAATATTTCTCTGCATACAGGAAACGCATCTCAGTGTCAAAGACAAACACTACCTCAAAGTAAAAAGCTGGAAAAAAGTTTTCCAAACAAATAGTACCAGGAAACAAGCTGGAGTAGCCATTCTAATATCCAATAAAATAGACTTTCAACCAAAAGTCATCAAAAAAGACACGGAAGGACACTTTATACTCATCAAAGGAAAAATCTACCAAGAAGAACTCTCAATTCTTAGCATCTATGCTCCAAATGCAAGGGCACCCTCATTCGTAAAAGAAACTTTACTAAAGCTTAAAGTACATATTGCACCTCACACAATAATTGTGGGTGACTTCAGCATCCCACTCTCCTCAATGGACAGATCAGGGAAACACAAACTAAACAGAGACACGGTGAAACTAACAGAAGTTTTGGACCAAATGGATTTAATAGATATCTATAGAACATTTCATCCTAAATCAAAAGAATATACCTTCTTCTCAGCACCTCATGGTACCTTCTCCAAAATTGACCATATAATTGGTCACAATACAGACCTCAACAGATATAAGAAGATTGAAATAATCCCATGCTTCCTATCAGATCACTATGGAGTAAGGGTGGTCTTTAATAGCATCAAAAACAACAGAAAGTCTACATACACATGGAAGCTGGACAGCAAACTTTTAAAATGTGAGAGGCACTTGACCTGCTTCCTGAGGCTTTGAATATAGGGCAAGGGACCACAAGCCAAGGAATATAGGGAACATATGGAAGCTGGAAGGGCCAAATAAATGGATTTTGCTGTAGAACTCCAAAAGACAGCAGCTTCAGGACATGCTGGATTTAGCCCTCTGATCTGCATGCAAACTCTGACCAATAATATAAAAAGTAAATCTGTATTGCTATAAGCCATTGAGTCTGTGGCAATTTCTCATGGCACTGACTGTTACAGCCACCGTATATTAAAAGGGAATAAGAGGCTATTCCACAATGTTAGCTGGCCCATGTCCTGTACCTACTAGATGCCAGAAGGGTTTTCTCCCTATGGTGTCAATCAAAACTGTCTCCAGACATTGTCACATGTCCCTGGATGGCCAATTCACCTGCACTAAACCATTGTCAGCTATTTGCAGAATCATAGTCTAGTCTATTAGTGTTCAAATTCTACCACTCTTAGGATAAGTAGTTTCAAAACCCTTGAAAAGAAAAGAAAAAAAAAGAAAAGATAAAAAAAAAAAAGAAAAGAAAAATTCTCCACACTAGATGTAGTGGTGCACCTGTAAAAACACCAGCCTTCAAAAAGACTGAGGCAGGAGGATCTCAAGTTTGAAATTAGATCAGGCTATATATGGTGTGACCCTACCTCAAAAGGAAATATTTACTTACCATAGAAAAAAATCAGGGTAAATGAGAAAGCATGAAAGACACAAGCTAAATACAGACCAGGGTGGTCTTAGTGGACACCAGGGAGAGTAAGTACAGTGCTTAGAGATTGGCATCTGCATTTGTATATCCTCCAAAACTGCAATGTGAAACCCCCCAGGGCATGCTGGGACAATCTTCCTATTGCCCGTGGGTTTCTGTAGCCTGTACATCAGAGATGGAGAGGCAACAGAATAGGTGGAAAATGTCGAAGTCATTCTGGGTGTTTGGAAGGTTTGAAGGGTGCTGAAATTTGATTGACAGCCATGAGAAGGACACACACAGGTCAGAACCCTGCTCTTGGTCTTAGTGTTCAATCCTAAGCTCCTCTCTACCTCCTCTCTATGAGCCCAGTGTTCACATCACTTCTGAGGCTCATCATCTGAGTTTTGGCAGATCTGAGGACAGAATCCATGGCTTTGCACATGCGAGGCAAGAAAGCTGCCACCAAGCTACATTCAGAGGCCCTCACACCATTGCATGTTTACATGTGTTTGTGTACATATTGGGGCGACTGCATGAATCTATGCAAATGGGTGTGGAGGTCACAGGTCAGAGGTCAGCTTCAGGTGCCACCTTGTCTTTTGAGACAGGATCTGCTACTGGCCTGCACATCACCAAGCAGACTAGACTGCTTGACCATCAGACTCCAGGGACCTAGCTATCCCTCTATCTTTGCTGGGATTACAAACAGGAACCTCTGCATGTGGCTTTTTAACGTGAAATCTGGGAATTTTAACTTGGGTCTTCACTTTTATTAATTTTGGATATTTTATTTGTTTACATTTCAAATGTCATCCCCTTTCCCGGTTTCCCCTCTGCAAACCCCCTTTCCCATCCCCCATTACCCTGCTTCTATGAGGGTGCTGTCCCACCCACCCACCACTCCCACCTCACCGCCATTGCATTCCTCTATACTGAGGCATCAAACCTTCACAGGACCAAGGGCCTCCCCTCCCACTGATGCCAGATAAGGCCCCTTCAACTCCTGCAGTCCTTCCCCTAAACTCATCCATTGGGGTCCCTGTGCTCAGTCAGATGGTTGGCTGCAAGCATCCACATCTCTATTGGTCAGGATCTGTCAGAGCCTCTCAGGAGACAGCTGTATCAGGTTCCTGTCAGCAAGCACTTCTTGGCATCAGCAATAGTGTCTGGGCTTGGTGTCTGCATGTGGGATGGATCCCTACATGGGGCAGTCTCTGGATGGCCTTTCTCCTTCAGTCTCTGTTCCAATCTTTGTCCCTGTATTTCCTTTAGACAGGAGCAATTCTGGGCTGAAATTTTGGAGGTGGGTGGGTAGTTTCATCCCTCAACTGGGGTTTCATGTCTAACCTTTGAATATGGTCTTGACAGGTTCTCCCTCCCAGTTGCAGGTATTTCAGCTAATGTCATCCCTGTTGGGCCCTGGGAGGCTCTTGCTTTCCTGGAAAGTGGGACTTTCTGGTTATTACCCCCAGTTCCCCATCCCCCATTGCTACACACCTCTGTTCAATTTCCTGACCCTCTGTACATCTCCTCCATCTCCTCCCATACCTGATTCTTCCCCTCTTTTTCCCCTCCCCCTCTTCTTTTCCTTCCAAGTCCCTCCCACCCTCTACTTCCCTCGATTATTTTGCTCCCCCTTCTAAGTAGGACCCAAGCATCCACTCTTTGATCTTCCTTCCGCTTGAGCTTCATGTGGTCTGTGAGTCATATCGTGGATATTCCACACTCTTTGCCTTACTTTTGATTGAAAATTGATTTTGTTCAATATTAGAATGTTTCTTGGGAACATTTGCTTGGGAAATTGTTTTCCAGCCTTTTACTCTGAGGTAGTATCTGTCTTTGTTACCAAGGTGCATTTCCTGTATGCAGCAAAATGTATGGTCCTGTTTACATATCCAGTCTGTTAGTCTATGTCTTTTTATTGGAGACTTGAGTCCATTGATGTTAAGAGATATTAAGGAATAGTAATTGTTGCTTCCTATTATGTTTGTTGTTAGAGGTGGAATTACGTTTGTGTGGCTATCTTCTTTTGGGTTTCTTGAAATATTACTTTCTTGCTTTTTCTAAGGTATAGTTTCCCTCCTTCTGCTGGAGGTTTCCATCTATTTTCCTTTGTAGGGCTAGATTTGTAGAGAGATATTGTGTAAATTTGGTTTTGTCATGGAATATCTTGGTTTCTCCATTTATGGTAATTGAGAGTTTTGCTGGGTATAGTAGCCTGGGCTGGCATTTGTGTTCTCTTAGGGTCTGTATGAGATCGACCCAGGATCTTCTAGCTTTCATAGTCTCCGTTGAGAAGTCTGGTGTAATTCTGATAGGTCTGCCTTTATATGTTACTTAACCTTTTCCCTAACTGCTTTTAATATTCTTTCTTTTGTGCATGTAGTGTTTTGACTATTATGTAACAGGAGGAATTTCTTTTCTGGTTCAATCTATTTGGATTTCTGTAGGCTTCTTGTATGTTCGTGTTTCTTTAGGTTAGGGAAATTTTCTTCTATAATTTTGTTGATGATATTTACTGACCCTTTAAGTTGGTAATCTTCACTCTCTTCTATACCTATAATCCTTAGGTTTGGTCTTCTCATTGTGTCCTGGATTTCCTGGATGTTTTGGGTTAGGAGCTTTTTGCATTTTGCATTTTCTTTGACTGTTGTGTCAATGTTTTCTATGTTATCTTCTGCACCTGAGATTCTCTCTTCTATCTCTTGTATTCTATGTTATCTTCTGCACCTGAGATTCTCTCTTCTATCTCTTGTATCATCTATTGGTGATGCTTGTATCTATGACTCCTGATCTCTTTTCTAGGTTTTCTATCTTAGGAGTGGTCTCTCTTTGTGATTTCTTGGTTGTTTCTATTTCCATTTTTAAATCCTGGATGGTTTTGTTCAATTCCTTCATGTGTTTGGTTGTTTTTCTGTAATTCTTTAAAGGATTTTTGTGTTTCCTTTTTAAGGGTTTCTATGTGTTTACCTGTGTTCTCCTGTATTTCTTTAAGGGAGTTATTTATTTCATTCTTAAAGTCCTCTATCATCATCATGAGATGCAATTTTTAAATGAGAGTCTTGCTTTGCCACCGTGTTAGGGTAACCAACGCTCACTGTGGTGGGAGAACTGGTTTCTGATGATGCCAAGTGGCCTTGGTTTCTGTTGCTTATGTTCTTGCCCTTGGTTCTCATCACCTGGTTATCTCTGGTGTTAGCTGGTCTTGCTGTCTCTGACTGTGGCTTGTCCCTCCTGTAAGCCTGTGTGTCAGTGCTCCTGGGAGACCAGCTCTCTCTGGGCAGAATTTGGGTATGGAGACCTGCGGCACAGGGTCAGTTCCAACAATGCAGACAGAAAACTGAAGCATCTTCTCCCCAGCTGTTCTTTGGTTCCTGTGTCCTGAGGGCTCTGGGCGGGTCCCTCTTGGGCCAGGAATTTGAGCAGAAGTGCTGGTCTTATTTGGGCTCACAGGTGTTTCAGCACTCCTAGGAGACCAGTTGTCTCCCAGTGGGATTTGGATATGGAGAGCTGTGGACAGGGTCCCCTCCAGGCACAGATGGAAACTGGAAGGATCCTGTCCCAGGCTGTTTCTCAGTTCCTGTGTCCTGAGGGCCCCAGGCAGGTCCCTCAAAGCAGAAAGGTGGCCTCACTTGTACTCTCAGGTGTGTCAGCACTCCTGGGAGACCAGCTGTTTCCCAGAGGGATTTGGGTATAGAGAGCTCTGACACAGGATCAGCTCCGGGGGCAGATGGAATCCAGAAGGTTCGGGTCTTCACTCTTATGTAGCCAGTACTTTACGCACTGAGCCATCTCCCCAGTCTACTTTATAGCACTTCCAGTGAACACACATACCCCCCAGGGGGAGGGGATGTTTCGGGAAATATTAAAAATGGACTGGCAGGCTTCCTGTACTCCTTCTGGCATCTCTCTGCCCTGGTGCAATCCCGCTGTGGTCACTCTCTGCCCAACAACTCTTGGGGGTTGGGGAGAGCTCTCAGTTCCCTTCACTGATCGCTGCCATGCCAGCCCTATGCAATGACCATCTACCCATTGGTCAGCTGCCACAACACCCAGCAACCCGGTAGAAACAAAACTCTTTATGACCAGCAGGCTTCCCTCACTAAGCCTGCAACTCTCTGTCCCGTGGGGCTGGCAGGCCATGCACTGGTGGGCAATGGCCGACCCATTATTATCTAGTGGAGACTCTGACTCAGAACTCCACAATCTCTCCACCCAGATCACTAGGTTCCCACTGCGGGTCATTACCATGCCAGCCCCATGCTTCAAAGCCCCCACGGCCTTTATGGTGCACATCAGGCAAACCCACACTTTGCTGCCATACCTTTCTCTCTGGGACCCAGTCAAATCATTGCAAGAAGAAAAACACCACACAAACTTACCTGAGAAACAATGGTAACTCAGTCTCTGGTTCAACAACTAAAACCTAATCTTGTAAGTCTTATTAAGTCTGTTTCCTCTGGTGATGAATCCTGACAAATTTGCCATGATACCAGGAAACTCTAGAAGCTACATCTTGCCCTTCTGCTATTCCTGTTCCAAAAAGTTCCAAAAAACCTCTAACTCCCTCCTCCTTCTTCTCTTCCTCTGTCCAACCCGAAAGTACCACCTACTCCCCCAGTGATTGGCTTCTTTATTCATTAGGGGATTGGTTCACAAGAAGTCACTTGAGTACAGGGTGCACTCCTTGTCTGCAGCCCCTCCCAGGAGAGCGGAATTAGCATCAAAATACAAACAGCACCAGACCCATCCACAACATGGAGGGGTGGAGGGGATATGGAGAGCTTGGAAGATGTTTTTGAATAAGAGCTAACCATGAAAAGTTACAATGAAAAAGAAAAAAAAGTTACAATGATGCCTACTCAATGTGGGCTATGCCCTTACTCCCAACCTGTGGTTTGAAAAATAGCAATAATATCTACTCAAGGTAGGGCTGTTCCCACTTACTAAACCCAGCTTCTGGTTCTGTTACCTGTGGGTCAACCCCAGAAGTTTTAAACAGTGCTGCTGTCTAGGCAGTCAAGGTGTCCAACTCTCTGTTGGATGACACTGCCGGCTCCTAACCCATCTCACTTCCTTTGTGTTCATGTCCCTTTACTAATATCAACTACTCTTTGCTCCAGAGCCTTCTGGACCTATTTGCAGCTCTTCTACTCCAAGAACTTCCCAATGACCCAGCAATTTTCCACATCCCTAGGCAAGAGCCTCTTGTGGCCAGGCTCACCAGGCTGTTACTATTACCATTCCCTATACTCCTAGCAAAGGACCTATCTCTCTAGAAAGACCTCATCAAAGCAGGTTTCACTGCATAAACCCAAACCTGCCCAACTTCATTTCGTAGGATCGATTTAGAGTGTCAGGAAGAAAAAGCAACTACAAGAGAACCAGTCATCCTTCCCACAATGGGAGATAAGTAGGCACCCATAAAGGACCCACCTGCTAACATGGATTCTTCTTCAGGTCTGCACGTCTGACTCACTTTGCCATCATGTTAAGTACAAGAAATCAACATCAGACCCTTTGCAGAGTTCGATGTCAGGAATATTTCTTAATGTTTACCTGAATTTCCCTTTCCTTAGCTTTCCACCCATCCCACCCCCTCTTTTCTTCTCCAAGAGGTAATTAGCCTTGGAGAAAGGAGGATAGACATGGAACAGTGCATCAGGAGAAGCATTTGGGCTATGCTTTATTGATGTCATGTTTAACACCACCATCCCCAAAACCAAACAGTAGTCACTTAAATTGGTATGTGATGGGGCTGTTTTATTATCTTATACTGAGCTAAATAAATGGTAGCCAAACCACTTCCACCATTCAGTTGATAATTAGAAAGAGTAAAATGCAATTTCACATTGAACAACCGAAAGAAGGAAAGAAAGAAAGAAAGAAAGAAAGAAAGAAAGAAAGAAAGAAAGAAAGAAAGAAAGAAAGAAAGAAAGAAAACCGCTCCTAAACTGCTACAGGATGGCAGGCCCCACCAGAAACCCCTGTTGAGTGCTGGAAAGCCAGCCTGACTCCAGGCTCTGTGCTATTCCATCAACGTGAGGAGGAATCTTCAGCAGGAAGTGCTGCCCCCAGCATCAGAACGGCAGGGAGGAGATCCCAGGCAAGTAGCTCACAGCATCTCTCAGCAGCAGGACCCTATCAGATGGAACAGTTCAGAACTTTGCCTCTGGAACTTGTCAAGTGTTTGGGGATTCCACTGGGTGGTTTCTGTATCAGGGGTGCCAGTCTCTTCTGTAGGAAAGATAAGAGAAAAGCCTGAGGTAAGTCTTCTGACCCCAGTTTAAGAACACACCCTGACACTTCTGTATGGATGGACTGTGTATGACTCATGTCTTAGTTAGAGTTTTACTGCTATGAACAGATACCATGACCAAGGCAACTCTTATAAGGACAACATTTAATTGGGGCTGGCTTACAGGTTCAGAGGTTCAGTCTAGTACCATCAAGGAAGGAGCATGGCAGCATCCAGGCAGGAATGGCCCAGAAGGAGCTGAGAGTTCTACATCTTGATCTGAAGGCAATCAGAAGACTGTCTAATGGGAAGCTAGGAGGAGGGTCTCAAAGCCCATGCCCACAGTGAGACACCTACTCCAACACTTATGCCACATCTACTAATAGTGCCACTCCCTGGGCCAAGCATATTCAAACCACTGCGAACGGTATTCCTGGAAAAAGAAACATGTAAAAGTTAAGTCAATTGTTTGAGGAAACCTCATTCAACCAATGTTTATTCAGTACTTCCCATGTAAAAATGACATTACAGGGAAAAAATTTTCAAAAGGACAACACATAAGGCATGGATCCTTTCTTTAAAGTAGGTCAATACTTATAGAAGTAATTATGTTACAATTTGGAATCAAACCCTTGCTCTAGGAATGGTACAGTCAAGTGCTTCCCTGTCATTCAGTGATGAAGGGTCCAGAGGGAAAACCTAGAGTATCTGAGCTGAGTCTTACCGTTTGATCAGGTAACAAAGGAAGTGCCCAAGCTGGGAGTGTAGCTGGCGCAAAGGCTCGCCCATACAGATGCAAAGCACATCCCTGATCTGAGCTGAAAGCTGAGAAGAAAAATGATGCCTCTTGGTATACAGATCACTCAAGTAGCTTCATCTATGCAGTGCACTGTAGCACCACTGGATTGAGCTTCATCTAGGCAGTGCACGGCACCTTCACTGGAACTCTTGAGTACTACTGTAACCTCGATGGGTATGAACAGCACAGAGCAAAGCAGTCCCAGTAGGTCATACACAGTGGGTCTGTGCTTAAGTCTGAGTTGTGTGCTTGTAACCAAGAGAGTATATTACAAGTGATCCGTTGTTACTCTCATGATCCGGTTACATTCTAAGTTACTCTCAGGGTTGCATTTTATTTTGCTCTTTAGACTTTTCGCTAGGAGACTGAAGAAATTGCTCAGTGGTTGAGAGCACTAGTTGCTCTTGAAGAGGACCTAGGTTTGGTTTCCAGCACCCACACAGCAGCTGACCACCACCTGTAACTCCAGTCCCAGGGGAATCTGACACCATTTTCTGGCCTCCACAGGCACCAGGCATGCATGTGTTTTAAATATGTGCATGCATGCAAACCCCTCACAATATAACACGAAATAACTAAATTTAAGGAGCATAAAAAGACTTTCCAAGGCTACATGAGACACTATTTCAAAAAAAAATAAGAATTTTTATCTTATCAGGAGAGAGAGGCTTTGTTGTTGGCTTTGAAGTAAGAAGTAAAGTGAAACATTTTAAGAGGTCATGTGGCAAGGAACTGGGGTCTCCAGGAGTACACGGTGACCTCTGAACAGTGTCCAGTGGGAAAAAAGGCAGATGACTTCCGCCAATAGTTAAAGAGAGCAAACCACTCCACATTTTGTTAGTAACTCTTCTCACTGTGACAAAATGCCTGACAGAAGGAACTTAAGGGAGGAAAGACTAATTTCTGGATGACACCTTTAATGTCATGGAGTGGATCATGTCCACCACCAGGTGGAGAAAAGGGGAACCAGAGAAGAAATGTGGCAGATGTCATCCCCATGGGTCATTGGAGGAAACCCCTGCAGCTAGGCCCTCCCACACACATTTCACCACCACCCAAAAAAATGTTTCAGAGTATGAACCTGTGCAGAAGTTGGTTGGTCCGTTCAATAAGTCCAAGCTATTGAAATCTAATCATCTACGGAAATGTCCTCAAAGACACTCCCCAAAGTATGCTTCACCGATCCCTTGGCTGTTCCTTAACCCGTACAATTTGACAATCAGAATTGATCAGCGTATCCAGGCAAGCCTCGGATGAGACCCCAGCCACAAGCAGAGCATCCAGAAACCCTGGATCAGAATCATCAGGGCTCCTAGCCCACAGACACAGGGAGCAGCCCACTGCGTCCAATGTCTGCTGCCTGTGTATTTATTGGTATGGGCCCTCCACTGGACATTGCCACCCTATCAGGGGCCACACCTTAAAGAACCCTGACTCTCCGTCCCCTGGCATCCATCAGTGGTCAGTAGGTCCTCAGCAAGAGGAGCCGTGGGATGTTGATTTGCTTGTTCTGGTCTCTGTGCTGCGGCAAGTTCCCGAGTGCAGTGGTCCTTTCATGACCAGGTGCTTCACCATGGTCCTCCCTGGTCTCTGTCCCTTCGCCTTTCTGTCCCCTCTTCCAAAATGGTCCCTGAGCCTTGTGTTAAGGAAGAAGGAAACAGATTCCCATTTAAGGCTACACTCCACTGACACCTATACTTTGCACTTCGACCAGTTGTGAGTTTTGTGTTAACCACCATTCACTGGACAAAGAAACTTCTCTGATAAGGTCTGAGAGTTGTTATAATGACTAAGGCTACGTTTATGGTAACATTGTTCTGCACTGATACATGAAAATACCAAGTACTACAGATAGCATTCAAGACCAGAGCAGGGAGAACTTTGTTTCTTAGAATTATAAGCACATTTCTAAATGAGTTAGCCTATATGTATAATGCTCAGGAAGAGGGCCTTGGGTAAGAATCAATGTCCTAAAAGAATATTCAGAAGTTGGCATGCAAGGTGACAGACAGTACGTGTCAGATCTCAGATTCTACACCCTGCTCCAATGCCCAACCTAGTAGTTATCTCTTTGTCACAGGGTGTTGCTCAGCAAGATGTTGTTTCCCAGGTACGAGGTGTATAAGAGCTCTTTTGAGTGGTGGGCAATGACTCACCCCACCAGACTTGCTCAGTCATAAGATTATGATACAGTATTCCAAGGCCCATGGCAAGCCCTACTCAAGCTCCTTCACAGCCTAACGACTATGGGTGGAATTCAACAAAATTAGAACCCACATCTTTCTGAAAACTGTGTCTCTCATGAAGCATGGTTGGGCTTCAATTCTTGTGGAAATGGCCAGTAAGAAAGAAACTAAGGAATGGATGGAACATTGTCAGAGTCCACGGTCCAGAGTACAAGCAATTGTCAAAATTGCCCATCGCACCCTGAATACATTCTGGTAACTAGTCATAGAAAAGCAGGAGTCAGAGAATCCCTGATTCCCCTTAGCTGTTTAAGTTGGCAACTATGTTCTTGAGATTGGAAAGCTCTCACAAACTGAAGATTTAGCTTCCTGCCTGGGAAAACATTTCAATGGACTAGAGACATAATAGGCAATGTGCGGCCCAATGAACAAGGGATAATGTGCATGGAATTGAGGAAAGCGAACCTCATTCCATCCACACATTCCAGTCAGTCATCCTAAAATGCACATTTTATACAGATATGTGTGTGTGTGTGTGTGTGTGTGTGTGTGTGTGTGTGTGTGTGTGTGTGTGTGCATGCATGCTGAGAGCATTCACACGGTGGGCTTGAAATTAATAATCAAATTTGCACATCATTTTAATTAAATTCACATTTTTCCTGTCTCCCCAGCTGTTGGCCTGTTGTTTTGTGGAATACATCTGGCGGTCCTCAGCATTCTCCACAGTCACCAGTGCTCTAGGTCCCTAGATACACCTGCTTTCTGCAGCTGGTCTCCCAACAGGTGCAACGGAAAGCCTGGTTGATGGGCATTATAAACACCCCACTGTTGAGCATCTGTGAGGTAACAAAGGGCCCAATTCTAACCTCAGTACTGCTTCCCTCAGGGCAAGTTAGAAACACCCTGTGTGAACCAAGCATGCTGGCCCAGGCACTCTCCCACTCTAGGAAGAAGTGCTTCTGGTCAACTGGGTGTTAACAGCTCAGCCACCTTCCCAATTATTAACAAAGGTCCCCACAGAGAGCTGGGCCTTGGTTGTTCCTGGTTTATCTCATCTTCTAAGCACTCAGCTAGTGGCTTGGATGTCCCATCTCCACCCTAATGAGCAAGGCACAAATCTCCTCCTGGTCCCCCAATTTGTGACCATTAGCCACCTGGTTTTGATTGGGAGGACCTGCAGACCGGTGCTTCCCACAGAACTTTCTAATGAGAAGCATATGGAAGCCACACAGAATGTGAGAATTACCACACTGCCGTTCCTTGTTGATGGAATGATAGATATTTCAAAGCAAGACATTTTCAGAATATTGTTCAGCATCTTTTGGGTTCAATTTGGATATTGTTCCAAACCCTGGAGTTAGGAAAGAGGTCCAGATAATTTCTCCCATGCTGATCTGAAAAATATCTCATCCTATCCTGATGGCATCTGTGTAATTAGTCCAGATATAAACATGGGTCTAAAACTGTGCTCCATGGAACCCAGGTTAATGGACTCACACAATAAAGCAGTAGGTTACAATAAGGAATTTCAATACAATTAAAACCATAAAGCTAATGATGATCTGTTTCGAATGGATCTCTAGATGGGAATGAAGCACTAAAATCACTTCTTCATTAAACAGTACTGGTTCCGCCCACAGAGGTTCACAGAGGGCATCAGTCCTCTAACGTATAAGCTGAGCTGGGACTAAACACGTGGAGATGGCCACGGCTTTCCCAGTCTCCGGCTTTCCTCTGCACTCCTCGCCTTCTGCCTATGAACTACCCTCTGCGCCTCTCTGTGGAGGCAGGGTTCAAGTACCACTCCATTAGCATCATCGCGAAGCCTTTCATCCACACTCTGAGCTAAGGTGTATAATCCAGGCATTCGGTCAGTCATGTGAGATGTGCAGAGGCTGGGTCAGGATGCTGCATGATCCTTAGCAGCCAGGATGTCCTGCTATTTGCTTGACAAACTCATTACATCACACTGTGATTGTTAAAGGACTGTAGAGCACTGTGCTAGAGCCTGCATTTATTTCCATCTAGGATTCTTATTAATAAGTCACTATAATATCTATAAAACAATCCCTAACCCAATGAAACCTGGATTTGGAAAACAGGTGTTATCCGACTACTAAGAGTGTGGAATAGAATACAGAAACTTGGGCCTGCAAACCACACAGCTGTCACCCACTTCCTCATTCCTTCACAGAGACCCACTGAGGTAAAGTGTCAGGGGCTGTTCTCACAGGAAGGAACCCATCCTGGCTCTTAGGGATAGTCTAAAAAGTTCTCACAGGGATCTCCTTCTCATAAATGCTGTTGGAGAATGTGGCCAATCACAGAAGGCAAACATTATAACTTGTGCCGTGGGAAGTACTAGACAGAGAGGCTGGCTGACCTAGTAATCAAGTCATATTCTACAAACATTGTTCCGGAATTTAGGCATAGATCAGAATCACCTTTGATCTTTCTAAAACTACAGATGACCAGACTCCACCCTCCGAGGATCTATATGTCCTCATTGGTAGTTTTGTGTATGAGAAAGCAGAAATTTCCAAGATAAGTCTGCTGGCTCCCATCCCTCCCACAAGAGGAACTGCCTATGAAGTCTGTTTCAAGACTGGTTCTGTGCCTGGGCTGGCTCAGAACTGCTGGACTGGGGCCAAGTTTCAGCATGCTCCATCCCATAATGTATTCAAGTACTTTCTTCTTGTTTGATATTTAGGTTCTGTTTCATATTCTGCTGTTATAAATAACAATGCACTGAACATCCTTGGGCATCCAATTTCTGAATAATTTACTCTATAATAGACTTATAAAAGAGAAATGACTGACTCATAAAGGATGTGAACTCTTTTTCAGTTCTTAATACATATTGCTAAATTGATTTCTGTAATGCTTACGCCAATTCATATTCCAAACAGCCAAGTCTGCAAAAGTACTTCACTCTACCCTTACCAACACTGAAGAATATCTTTGTTTTTGCCGATTTGATAGGTGGAAATGGTTTCCCATTTCAATTGGCATTTCTTTATTAGCAAAGCAGAACTTTCAGTGCTAGGAGTCATTTATAATTCTGTAAATAGCCCATGTCCTCCGTTGGATCAGTCTTAAATTATCCCTTTGTCAAATGTTTTCAGTAGAAGTCTCTTATAGATTTCCCACCCCCTTGTTGAGGCTATAATTCTGATTTCATAACTGAAGTCAGAGGGAAAAATAAAAACTTCTTCAAAGAAGTTAGTTCATCGACCAGTTGTGAAAGCACCGTTGTACTCACATGAAAAGGGCGGGTCTGCCCCTGTTCTCACATGAAGAGGGCGTGTCTGCCCCCTCACTCACATGACAAGGGTGTGTCTGCTCCAGCACTCACACAAGGAAAGGCATGCCTGCCCCTGCAGGCATGGGTTTGCAATAAAGTTGGAATGGTATACTGTTTTTGCCATAACATTTATGTGCTTCAACAGCAGGAAATAAAGACAAATTCTGTATTTTGTTCCTTTAGGGACAGTTGTTTGGCAGTATTACTTTTTTTTTAAGCAAGAAAGGAAAGGAGAAGTAATAGAAATAAAACTGCCATCAACATTTCCTCACATCAGAGTGAAATAGCCACACAAAACCAGGGAGATGGTGCAGGCCAGTACGTAGTTCTGTGTGTGTGATAATGCAGTTGGAACACTCAGGCAGCTGAATTTCAGACTGTGAAAGCAAACAATAAAAACAATTTTAAAAAGCTGAAATATTTAAGTCTTTTGAAGCCAATGTGAGCTATTATCACTAAATTCAATCTACATACTATGTAATCTAAAGTCAGTCAAAATTTATTACACGCTTAGCATGTCATTTTTTAAAGATTTCTTTTTTAGCACATATGTGTGTATGTGTGTCTGTGTGTGTGTGTGTCTATCTGTGTGGGTATGTGTGGGTATATGAATATGAATGGCTTTGAAGGCGAGAGGTGTTAGATCCCTTGGAGCTAGAGTTACAGGTGGTTGTGAGCTTCTCAATTTAGGTGTTGGGACCCAAACTCAGATCCTCTGTAAGAATAGTCTGTGCTCTTAACCACTGAGTCTTCGTTCCGGCCTCCAAATTCATGATTTTGAAGACTCTTTTGTGGTTCTCAAGAATTCTCTACCACTAAACTGCATCTCCAACCAAGGGTTAAGTTTTGAAGGTAGTTTCATGCATTGTTAGTGAAAATGTAATAGAAACGAGAGGGGAGGGGGATGGAAAGGAAAAGAAGAGGAGGGGAGGAAGCCAATCATAGGAAGATTTTAGGCATAAAGTTGTTGTTAGTGTACATAGACAAAGACAGAAGCAGGAAGCAAGTTTGCTCCTTAGTTATGATCACAGCTGGATAAAGTAAAAAGCCAACAAGATTTTTAAAATAGAACTTAAGCAATAGTGATAGCAAGAACATCTGTGCCGCCACTCACAGATTTTCTAGGTTTCCTGTAGGGAGCTTCTGTGTCTACCAGTTCTTTGTGGCCTCGCTAACTCTAGTCTACTCTTTTCCATTTAAGCAGAATAATTCTGTAAGAACTTCAGTTTAATCATGCCACTCACCTGGTTTAGCCTCCGATGAGTTACCACTTCTTTCAAATCAAAACCCAAACTCCCACCCACCCCCACCCACTGCCCACAGAGCACCTATAGCTTCTGCCTCTGAGCTGAGTAATGTCATGCTCCTCCCACAGCACAAAAAGGCAGAAATGCCTACAATACAGAATCAGCACTTTACAAAGAAAGTTGACAGCCCTTCCAGAGTCATTGGAGCAGCCCCTTAGAAGCTCTGGAGCAGGCCCTAGGGGCCTCTGGGGCTTCTCTGTGCAGCCATGACAGGAGAGACACCTGTCTTTCCCTACAGTGGCTGGGTGACTCATGCTGTCTGACCTGCTCAGTGATGGCAAAACAAACAACCAATAAGCCGAAGAGATCCCACCCTCTTCCCTCTGTGAATTCCATGACCACTCCATCACTATCATCAGGCAACGACCACCTTGGTCCCGTAGTCGTGACAAGGATACAGGGTGACAGGCTAGGATATAAAGATACAGGGTGGCAGGCTAGAATACAAGGGTACAGGGTGGCAGGCTAGAATACAAGGATACAGGGTGGCAGGCTAGGATACAAGGATACAGGGTGGCAGGCTAGGATACAAGGATACAGGGTGGCAGGCTAGGATACAAGGATACAGGGAGGCAGGCTAGGATGTTTGTTTCTGAGTCAGTTATACCCCTATTTGATTCCCTTCTTCTAACTCAGAAGCTCCCAACTCTTTCCACCACGTTTCTGACAAGATCACACTAATAATACATTTTTCATTGCCCATCGATCATGGTGCCCCACTGCTTTCCACTCACATGATCTGTGCCATTTGTTATTTCAGCAAAAAAGGAAAGGGAAGAACGAAAGAGGTACAACTGAGAGGTTCTTCCTACAGCTCACACTTCACAGCAGATGTCACAAGTTACTGTCCTAGAAGTGGGTTTTTGTAGAAGAGTAACTGGTATCACTCTTATTCAGAAGTTTTCTTTGCACATATCAAGAGCTGAGCTCCAAGAACTAAGTAGAGAATTCCACTGTCAGAGACAATGAACAAAGGTCAGGATATGGCATGGAGACTCCTCCTGCCCTATGGATTCGGGAAAACAGCTTCCCATACATCTGCTCACCTCACAGGGGTGAGGGGACTGCTAATAGGTTGAAGGAAGATCCCAAAACTATTTATACTGGGGCTTTCATTTCTACCTCCCCCACTGTTCCATTTCCAAGTTCACATAACACACATGTGGTTCAATAACTGAAGAGTATCATCTGTGGAGGGAAGGCTCAAGTAGTTAGGTCAGAGTTAACAGTCTTCTATTGTCTCACAGGCAACACCTTGTATGGGGACATATAGATGCTCACTGATGGCCCTGTGGACCCTGGACAGGGATTAATTAGTACTCAATAAGGAGGCATCTGACATACAGCAAGAGGCTGGTTCTCTGATGGTGAGAGACAGAGTAGAAGATGCTGACATGAGGCAGCCTCTGGACATTCTGTGACACTCCAGCCCAAGACGTTTTGGTAGCATAAGCTAACACCCAAAGAGGAGATGAGATGGGCTGGACCTCAACAAGAAGTCAACAGAAGCCCAGGGAAGACATGTGACTACAAAGCAAGCTGTGTCCATCCTGGCAGGGCTTCCCAGGAGAAGGAGTCACAGGGTGAGAGGAGGGGAGAATCAAGGCCCCAGAAGGTCAACATAACTGAAGAAAACTGCATTGAGCCAGAACAGACCAATTTACTTAAACCAGCAAGTGTAAGCTCTCTTGGGTTTCCCTGTGTGAAGGGAGACCTCAGATCTAGTCAACTGGTAAATTCACACAGTGAAGAGTCTGTGTTTTCAGTAAAACTTGATGATGGCTTCTTAGTGCTTTCCTAGTTGCACACATGGGCTTCAAGGGTCTTAAACACATAGAAGGACAGAACCCATCTCCCCCCAGGCGGAGAAAAGAAAGGAGATGCTGCTCAAGACAGGGCTGAGAAGCAAGCAGATCTTGTCTTTGGGCCTGACTACCCTGGAAGCTGGAGGGAGGTTATCATTTACCTTTCTGTCCCTGTAATAGGACACTATGACCAAGGTAACTCATAAAATAAAGAGTTCACTGGAGACTATGGTGGTTTGAATGAGAATGTACCCCAGAGGGGAATGTTTGCTTCACAGTTGGTGGACTATTTAGGAAGGATTAGGAACTATGGCCTTGTTGGAGAAAGTGTGTCACTAGAGTCAAGTTTGCGATTTCAAAAGCCCATGCCAGGTATAGTCTATCTCTCTGCCTTGGGTTCATAGATCAGATGTAAGCTCTCAGCTACTACCCCAGTGTCATGCCTGCCTGCCTGCCTGAGAAGAAACCAGGAGGCAGAGAGAATGGCATGGGTTTTTGATTTCTCAAACCCACCCACAGTGACACACCTCTTAATCTTTATCAATCAAAATGCTAACTGGGGACCAAGCATTCCCATATGAGCCTATGGGGGTCATTCTCATTCAAACTACCACAGGGGTCAAAGTGCCTGGGCAGCAGCATCTCACCTTTGCTTGTCTACAGCCCCACGGCCGGTAGAGTGACCACCAGGTTTCCTCAGTGAAGGTCACTGTAAGTGGTCTTCCAAGTGGAGCACCTCATTCTGTGGATCCTGTATTTCAGACCACACAGTGCTCCCTCCTCACTTGGCAGCTAGCAGGCCCTCACTATACGACCCTCTCCTATGCCATGAGCCCTGGGTTGGGACTCTACGTCCCTCCCCCAAGAGACACAGAACAGGGTGAGGACAGAGGCGTGTGGCTGTACAGTTACAGTATTTCTCCAAAACTGGAATTAATTATCGCTACTTGCTCCTCTGTCCCTCTTAGATCTGCAGAGTGTGGGTCACAGTGACTTTGTTTTTCTTGGCCCACCACATATTGAAACCATTCCTGCATGTCGATCCTGAATATCTATCTCAGCCAAATCCTTGTGAAAATTACTTACTGCTCAGCACAAGAGTGAGTTTCTAACGTTAAATGTCTTGGGGTATTTTATCTTTTTCAAGTGCATACCAAAAGCAATTAAGTTCAAACTATGGGGTATAGTCCTTGCCAGTTTCCATTCTTGACACATATGTGTCTGGGTTTACAAGTTCAAAGGCCTCTTAAAGGATCCAATCTCTAGCTTCAATTTTCTCCCTGTAAGCGAAAAGCAGGGCTGGGTCTTTGCTTAAATCATCTGCAAGGAAGTTTGTGGCACAGGGCTTCTGCCCAAGACATCTCTCATGTGGCCAGAAGACCAGAACGAGAGCCCTGCACCCTTCCAGGGATACCACAGGGCTACCACAAGGTAGACGGCTGAAGAGACAGCTACAGGGCTCTGAGCAAGGCAGAGCAGTAGCAGTCCCGGGCCAAAGGCGTCTGAGTGGACTGGCGGCTGTTGTGTGCCCAGCCACAGCGTTCCTGTGGCCTCGCCCTGCTGCTTACTCCCTTCATCTTACCCAGCCCCGGTTTGTCCTCCCTTCCCCTGCCTGTGGAGATCTTTGCTCCTGGATTCCTGGGGCTTCACACAGCCCTTCCCTTTTCTGCTTATTTCCATGAATACCACAGCTCCTTCCTTCCACTTCTTCTCCACTGGATCCTGGAGAAGTTTCCTGGGATTTGCCATTAACCCAGTATTAGGAGCCCAGCACGCCTGTTGAAATTTCCAACCTCTCCCCAAACCCTAAGTTTGCTTTTCAACACCAATTTTCAAATTGCAGCTCAGTCCCATTTGTGGAGTCCATAATTAGAAACCTGTAGACTCACTCGAGTTTATTTACAATCGCAGACAGTCCTGTTGAAGCCGCCCTCAGCCACGGGCAGAGCCGCAAGGCACTGAGCATGCTCAGTGCTCACACTCGCCACTGAGCTGGCACAGGGCAAAGCTCTGTGCTGCGTTAGCTGGATTACGATAAACAAGAATCCTTCTTGATGCCTACTTACGACCACTTTTTTTTTCTTTTCTGCTAGTGATTTTGCTGTACAAAATGGACCCTGGGACAAAGTTGATCAGTAACTGCTGTGTTGGACAGGAGGAGACTATCCTGATGATCCCTCACACTGGAGCATGGTTATAGACAACGGTAGTTTAGTATACACTTTACAAAGCTAAAAAAGGGGGGTTTTGAAAGCTTCCACAATGAAGAATTAATAAATGAGATATTTTAACATGACTCTCTCTCTCTCTCTCTCTCTCTCTCTCACACACACACACACACACACACACACACACACACACACATAAATATGTCAATACCCCACTAATATATAATTTTATGTTTTATGTACTAGTTAAGGACAAATGTAATGAACAATGAAAGATAAGTAGACAAAGTAAAATGGCTGCCGCGGGCTCAGCATGCCCAGTGCCCCATGTTTCAGGCAGCTACCTCCACAGGAAAGCACCCAGCAGCATCCAGTAGGTTGTGTGTCTCTTGACTAGGCAGTTCATAGTAGTTCATCATAAATATTTACTAAAGGAGATGCCTTCAAACAGAAACACACATAAAACAAAGTTATGGGACCCAGCGAGATGGCTCAGCGGTTAAAGGGACTGGCTGCCAAGTCTGACGACCTGAGTGTGATCCCTGGAATACAAATAGTAGAAGAGAAAACTGACTCCTTCAAGATATCCTCTGACCTCTACACACACACACACACACACACACACACACACACACACACACACACACACCCTCGGTCAGTCAGTCAATCAATAACTGTAAAAATTTAAGCTTCTGGATTCGTCAGTTGATGGAACCATGACCCCAGGTCACAGGGTCACATGAACCTGCCCTTGGAGTTCCCATAGAGGCAATAGCTGTGCTCACTACTACAGTGAGCTTTATAGAACACAACTGCCATGAATAATGAAGACTGACGGTAAGTACAACGAAGAATCAATCGAGGTTGTTAATGTTATGCAGCTGGAAGAAAACATCTTCCTTCTTACTGACATACAGTTCTCAGTCTTTTTTCACCCATTCCCTCTGACATCAACCTCCAGAATTTCCCACTTCCTGACCAGGCTGCTCTCCCCAACATGCCCTCCCAAGCCCCCATGAACAACCTCAGTTCCTGTATCAAAGTCTGCCCCTCTCCTGCCAATACCCAACCCTGCCCTTTCGAAACCACTGCTCTAACCCTGAAGTAAAGGAGTGGGCTCCAGTTGTGTCCACCTACATTTTCTTTGTAGATTCCTATCTCGCTGACCACAGCCCTTCTGAGCTTGTGAGTTGTCCATTTCACCACTAAGGCCCACAATCTCAGAGTTCTTTTTACTCATGCTACTTGTGATAGGTATTCCTGGTGGTCAACTTGACTATATCTAGAATGAACTACAATCCAAAAATGGAGGGCACACCTTGGCTGGATCTCGAGGTAAGAAGATAACATTCCTTTGTCCAGATTGTGATAAATTACCAGTTTAAAACCTCAGCCTGTGGTCTCTTGAGCTTTCCATTTACAGCTGGCATAGTAGGACTGCAGCCTATAGATCATCCCAATAAATTCCCTTTATGTATATAAATTCATTCCGTAAGTTCTGTGACTCTAAAGAACCCTGACTGATACACTGCTGTTAAATGAATTGTCAAAACCCCATGGAGATGTTCACTGTCCTAGTTAGGTTTCTGTGGTTGTAATAAAAGCCATGGCCAATAGCCACTGGGGGAGGGAAGGGTTTATTTCAGCTTACAGTTATCATAGAGAGAAGTCAGGGCAGGAACTCAAGCAGGAACCTGGAAGCAGGGAGTGAAGCAAATGTCATGGGAAAAGACTGCTTACTGACTTGCTCCCATGACTTACTCAGTTTGCTTCCTTATCACCTAAGACCCCCTTGCCAATGGTAACACCATTCACAGTAGGATTGGTGTTTCCACATCATTGATTTAAAAAAATGCCCCACAAATTTGTCGATAGGTCAATCAGATGGAGGTATTTTTCTCAACCAAGGTTCTCTGTGTCAAGTTAACAACAACTTAACCAACATACTCTTTGACTCAAACTTTCCTATCCCATGATCACCTTCAACTTCCCCCAGCATGCTCCAAGGAAGCCAAAACCATCACTGTGGGTACCCTAACTGCCCTTCACCTGTTTCACTTGAAGACCTTGCATGTGTAGATGTCCCAGTTGATCTGGTCCCCTGTCACAAGGAGATATCTGTGATGGGTTAAGATAGTCCATAAGTCCATGTCCATCCAAACCACATGAATAGCTGCTGTGTAACTCTAAGTGACCAGGACAACCTCACTAAAGATAACTCTCTGACCTGTCTCTTGGCTCTGTCCTCCTCCCCTGGTGAGCCACTTCCTAGTAGTTGCTGGCAGTGTCATCATCACTGTGACCTAAAAACAACCATTTAATTCCTCCCAAGGAATTAAAGGATCCAGACATCCTCCTTCAAGACTGCTCCATGACAAGGGAAAGCCACAGTGGCAGAGCCCCCACCACTGCCACCAAGGAAGCAATAGCAAGCACTCATGTGATCTTCCATCAGCCCTCCAACTGCCACTGCAACTGAGGACAGAGGGACACTTCCAACTACACCATTGAGGTGCAACCAACTAATTCCAGACTAGCAGCTATGGATCAAATAACTGAATTTCTACAAATGGTTAACTGTGAAGGGAAAGAAGAAATTGAAGAGAGCTTACAGATTCAGCGAAAATTAAATCCTAACAACCAATTGCAGTGTATGTAGTTTCTGTGGACTTTATTTTAAAAAACTGTTAAAAGTAAGATATGTCTGAGATAATTAGAAAATTAAGAACTACCTGAACATTCAATAGTATTAACAGTGTATTGTTAATTGTTTTAAGCATAATGACACTATAATTATCTTTAAAAGAAAACAGACCTTATCTTTTGTGCAGACATATTTTTGGGAACTTTTTTCTTAGCATACAAAGAAGTAGGTTTGACAGGCTTGATAGGGAGTCACACAAACATGTTTGTTGTTGAAATGATACAGGGAATGTACTCAGTAGTAACACGAGGTGGGGAGAGAGGAACCTAAGACTGGCAGAGACTCTGCTGGTCACTGCTGAGTGAAGGCAAAGGGCGCACACATCAGGCCATTCTGTCTGCCCCTGTGCATATTCAAACATCTCCCCAAAGAGATGACACAAGCATATGGAATACCACTCTACTGTTTCCCAGCTGCATCGTCTTTTCTAGTCCCTCAACCTCTCTGAACCCTTTCCTGAACAATGTCTGCTGCTGTTAGTATCCTACTGAGAACATGAATTAAGATTCATAAGCACAAACCAAGGGGTCCATGTATTGGTTACATTTTTTTAAAAGATTCATTTTTTTCTATGTGTTTATGTATCTATCTGTGTATATGCAGGTACATGTACAGGTGCCCACAAAGGCCAGGGAAGGATGCTGAATCCCTTAAGTCCAGGCTGTTGTGAGTTCCACTGATACTGGGAGCCCAATTCAGGCTCTCTGCAAAAACACCAAGTGCTCCTAAAGGCTGGGCTACCTCTTGCCTCTCTCATGATTTTTCTATAGCTATGATGAGTTGAAACGGCCAAGGAAACTTACAGAAGGACGGGTTTATTTGGCTCATAGTTCTGGAAGGGTGAGAGTCAATCATGGCAGGAAGGCAAGGCAGTGAGCAGCAGACATGGTAGTTGGAGCAGAGGCTGAGGGCTCACACTTGAACTATAAGAAAAAGGCAACAGAGTGCACCCAGAATTGTGTATGAGACTTTGAAACCTCAGAGTCCACCACTAGTGACATACCTCATCCAACAAGACCACACTCCTAAACTTACCCAACCAGTGCCACCCACCTCAAACCAAGTATTCAAATGTCTAAGGCTGTGGGGGACAGTTATCATTCAAACTTGTAGACTGAGATTTGCAAAAACCTACTTTAATTATGGTTCTTTAATGCTTCAACCCCCCTTCTAGTCCACCACCCACCAGAGGTAGGGGAAAAGAATGGTTGATGGGAAATGAGGACCCAGATAGAAATGGTTCTTTGAGGGCAATTCTAATCTCCACTGTCAGCAGTCCAGTCCACTAACAAAACAAAGCATGATTCAGTAGCAGTGGCTAGATCCAGAGGAAACTATGAGACTCCTCTGATCAGCACAAGTCTGAAAAAGCACAGCAAGAAGCAGCCAGAATACCACCAGAAGTTCTTTGGTGCATTTCTCTCCACAAAGTCACAACAAGCAAGGATGAGTGAAGAAAGCAAGGCGAACCAATACCAGAGCATAATCCACTGTCTGTTGGCTTATACGTAATACTCTTTCCAAACATCACATGTACGCTCTAGCATCCACTCCAGCAAAACATCGCATGCCCTTTCACCAGGCAGCTTCCAGAAAAACACCAGGAGTCTTCTCTCAGCAAAACATTCTCTCACTTGTCTGTTTCAGCAAAACATCCTCTCATAAAACAGTTTCCAGAACTGAGTCTCCAACAAAACCAGAAATTCCCACTTCACAAATCACCACAGTCAGTTTGATTTAAAGAGGAAGAGGGAAAAGAAGAAGATGAAGAGGGAGAAGAAACTCTGCCTGGTATCTTTCTAATATCTTCTAGTATCTTTCAAATCTATTTCTCCAGTCCTAACTGCTAATCAGAAACACAAAACTATATTTGTAAATGCTAAGAAATAACTTCCCTAAGTCCTACAACTTTGGACAAAAAAAATCATTTATCTATGCACAGGATATTTCACTTTCTTCTGTGACAAAATGTATAATTTTGCTTCAAGTATTTTCTGCCCTCCCATTTCCATTGTTGGTGGCTAGTTTAGGTGTGAATCTCTACCTATTGCCTTCCACTGAGACGTGATTAATCTAATGGAGGTTCTGGGACAGGATTCGCTGCTCATTTAAAAATGGGAAGCAAGACACACAAGGAAGAAACAGTTCTCTTCCTTTTATATGTGATGCCTGGAACTCTGGCAGCCATCTTGTGACAAAAGAGAAAATTGTCTGAGAGTCTAATGTAACTGAATAGAAAGGGGTAAGCAATCCGGGCTCTCAGTGACACACCTACCAAATGAAAGCATCAATACAGCATGATTCATGTCCCATTCCTCTCTGCTCACTGTACTACTCTCACTCCCATCTTACAAGTGTCAGAAAATTGTAGATAAGCTGAAAGAGATCACAGAAATGTCTTGCCTATTGTCTTAGCCCCAGTGCCCAGCAAATATGAAGAAAGACTTGAGTACTAAAAACAAAATTCCATAAACCAATGTTCCACTCGCTCCTAAAACCTAGTGCTTTCAAGTTTGGGCTCAACTTTTGACCACACTTTCTAAGAACCCATCTAGCATCATCTCTTACCTGTGCTGTCCTGCCAACCCTTGTCCTGGTCCTCCAGCTCTCATTGTGTTCATTGCTCCTCCAGGGCCATCAACCTTACCTCCTAAATACAGATCATTCACTACACCCCTTAAATATCACCAGTAGCTTATGTTAGAAGCCATAACCAATCCAAATTCCTCTAAAGAAGGAGGTCTTCCTATAGCACAATAGCCTAACGCTGTTGTCATGCCTCCACCACATTCCCTTTCTCCCCTTCCCTCCCCAGCCTACCTGACTTCCAGCCACTCTAGTCCTGCTGGGTCCTGGGCATCAGTTCCACTCCTGTCAGATCTTCTCTCTCCCACATATCCTGATGTGACTGATATATGGTATTTGTTGACTTGTCTCCACTTTCCCAAGCAAAGCTGGATTCCTTTGGCTTTCTCTTAAACCCATAGTAGTGGCCACTGTCATGTAGATATGTAGTGACTTGCCCAAATGCTCACCCTCTCCACCAAAGTCAAACATCTCCCAGAGACCAGTGGCCATCCCAGCTCCCACTCTATCTGGAACAGGATATGGAAGGGAAAGAAGGAAGGTGCTGGCATTTCTCCAGTTGCTAAGTCTAGAAACCTGGAAGTTATGAATTTCCAGAAGAGAAAGGAATGTTGCAGGTCATTGTGCAAAACTCTCACTTTCAAGATAAGTAAATCGCCTCTTCTTTCATCCCCTTTGCTCCGTTTGTCATCAGGTCTAGTTGTCAGAGCCTCTCCGTCAGAAGGTCTGTCTGCCAGATCTTCCTGCCTCCACACCAGCCCCAGAACAGCACAAGGCACACTCACACACTCACCTGAGACTGGCGAAGAGTTCTCAAGAATGGTCCTCCTTAGCCTAACCCATTCTGGTGGAAGAAACCAGTTCTTCTAGCTTGTCACCTCAGCCACCAAAAAAAAAACCCCACTAGACTTCACAGCTAGTTGTGTTTTTAAGCCAAGTTTCCACCCTGGCCTCCCAGGACTCAGCCATCTAAGTTATTCTCTTAGCCCTACTATCTATCCTCATACTCCCAGAAATGCATACTATCTCCCAGGATCCTCCTGGGATCAGAAATATGGCAGCACTGACTCCTGCCTCCAACTTTCTGCTCAGCCAAAGACCTATTCTTCACTGACTAAAACCCTGTCATATTTCAACATGGGCTCAAGAGTTGACTACATGACCTTCGGATGATTCTTTTGCTAGTTTTTGGAAATGTTGGGAGGAAGGACTTCACTGGGAGTGTGACCTTGCAGGTTGCACATGGCTGCTCATCCCTGCCTTGTCCTCTGCTTACTGGAATTTTGCCATGTAATGAAAGCCCCATCATGCCACATGCTCCTGTGCTGTCACATTCGGCTGAAGAACATGGGATAAGAACCTATGAGCTGAGTGAACCCTTTGATAAAGAGTCAAAATATAGTCTTCATTCTATGGTAAGCATTCTGTCACAGCCAGCTCTCTACCAGCAGGTCCAGGCTGAGAGGGGAGAACCCAGTCCAGCCAAGTCTCTCCGGGGCTGAAGCAGGATAGTGAGTGTCGCGGCTCGGATCTCCTGCTGTCCAGAGAATAACCACCCCAAGTTCGGAGTCTGTCAAAGCAGGAACTTATTTTATTGTATCAGTCTCTTATTTATAAGGGTTAAGGAAGGAGGTGGGGATTTCTGGTGGGGTGAGATAACGTAGGGGGCAGGGAAGGGTGACGGAGGGTATTGTGTGAATGACAAGGCCAATAAAGTTATTCAACATCAGCAGTAGCTAGGCAAGAGCAGACTTAAGCAGGTCGTGCTGGGTCACTCCAGTACGGAAGTGACTGAGACAGGTCTCTAAACTCAAGCAAAGGTTCAGGCTCCCTCACTAGGCCTCAGTATCTGACTCAATAAGGCCCAACACTAATATAGGCCAGAAGTTTGGTTCAGTGAGTCAAGGTACTTACCACCAAGCTTGACAACCTGAGTTATATCTCCAGGACCTACCTGGTGGAAGTAGAGAACTGACTTCTGCAAGTTTCCCTCTGACATCCACAGATGCAGAGATAGATAGATACATAGATACATAGATAGACATATACATATAGATAGACATATAGATATAGATAGACATATAGATATAGATATAGATGTGTGTGTAATATATATGTAATATATAATGTATATGTATGATGTATATATATATGTGTGTGTGTGTGTAATAAAAATTTTCAACCCTCTAATACAACACTCCCCTTTATCACATCTTCCCTCTCTCCACAGATTACAATAGTTTCTATTCTCCCTGAACTCCCATGATTCATTTGCCAGTGTTCAGTCTCTGTCTTAGGGTTTTATTGCTGTGAAGAGACACAGTGGACCAAGGTAACTCGTATAAAGGAAAACATTTAATTAGGGATGGCTGACAGTTCAGAGGTTTAGTCCATTATCATCATGGTGGGAAGTATGGCGGTATGCAGGAGGCAGACATGGTACTCGAGAAGGAGCTGAGAGTTCTACATCCAAATCAGCAAACA
This sequence comes from Tokudaia tokunoshimensis, assembly GCA_036184795.1. NCBI lineage: Eukaryota > Metazoa > Chordata > Mammalia > Rodentia > Muridae > Tokudaia > Tokudaia tokunoshimensis. Next base: position 89,762,846 of record BTHU01000014.1, read on the forward strand.
TCAGGAAGAGAGAGAGACACTAAGCCTGACTTGAGTTTCTGAACCCTCAAAGCCTAACCCCAGTGTCCAACAAGGCCTCACCTACTCCAACAAGTACACACTCACTCCAACAAGACCACACCCACTCCTACAAGGCCATACTCCCTAACAGTGCCACTCCTTATGAGTCTATGGAACCCATTTTCATTCAACCACCACAGTCTCATGCTTAGAATTATGTGACCTGAGGACATGGGATATGTCTTCAGCACTTTCCATACCCAGGACTCTGTCTCCTATAGTCCCTGCCTGCCAGTGCCTACTCTTCCTTTAAGACTCAATATAGATGCTTCCTGCTTAGGAACTAAAGAAACTAAACACCTAGAGTGTCTGAGCTGCTGCAGAACTTGCTAATGTCTTTATTTCATCATGTATCCCCTTCTTCCTGCACTTGCAGCTGTTTGCTGTTGTGTTGTGTTTTACTTATCCCTGAACAGCTCCAATATCCAATCCCCGATCACTTATCCCACGTGCCTCAGCACCACTCCAGTTTTACACAGTAAGCTTGTAGTGTGACTGTCCTTTATGGGTCTTTCTTGGTTTTAGGGACGTGTGTGTGTGTGTGTGTGTGTGTGTGTGTGTGTGTGTGTGTGTGTGAATGAGTTAGATGGGAACAGGGTCATCTCCACATGCATTGGGTAGGTTTGTGTCAACTTGACACAAGCTAGAGTCATCGGAGAGGAAGGAGCTTCAGTTGAGGAAATGCCTTCAGGAGATGCAGCTGTAAGGCATCACTATCAATGGGGGAGGGCCCAGCCCATTGTGGGCTATCCCTTGGCTGGTGGTCCTGGATTAGAAAGCAAGCTGAGCAAGCCATGAGCAAGCCAGTAAGTAGCATCCCTCCATGACCTCTGAATCAGCTCCTACCTCAGGTTCCAGCCCTGTTTGACTTCCTATTCTGACTTCCTCCAGTGATGATCTATGATCTGGAAGTGTAAGATGAATAAACCCTTTCCTCCCCAATTTGCTTTTTGCTCATGGTGTTTTCATTGCAATAGAAACCCTAGCTGAGACCCCAAACATGCGCATCTTTATTTCTGACAACCATACTGATGTTCAAATGAAGTCATCTCTAACTGGCTTTTTAAGGGTGAAAGGTTATCAAAGAAAGGGAAGGCAAAGTGGTTGGTCCATTCTCACAAAGTCAGTCACGGTAACCCAAAGTTCTAACATTGCAAGCTTTATGCTAGGAAGTCCCTAGATCCCAGGAAAATCTGGATTGTTCCCTAACATGATATTAGCATCAAGTCATTGTGGGACAAGTGGAAACATGTCACTAGACAAAAACCAAAGGGGTTGAGCAGATTCAGAAACCCCTGTACTTCTCATATCTGAGAAGGTAGGCATTTTGTCTACTCCCAACCCAGATCCTGTTCTGGAGTACATAACCACGACACCCCACATGAGGATCGTGACCACTAGTCACGTAGTACAGAGTTCTCCATGCCAATGAAATATCTAGATGGGCCACCTCAAGCCAATAAGCTTCCCTTCCTGGACATTCCTTCCTGCGAAAGGTATTTAATATCTAAGCCATCCTGAGTAAGTTATGCACCCATTTTTCATGATGAACAATAAATAAACAGTTTGGACATGTAAGGATTGTCTCATCAAGAACTGCCAAGAGGCCGGGCGGTGGTGGCGCACACCTTTAATCCCAGCACTTGGGAGGCAGAGGCAGGCGGTTTTCTGAGTTCGAGGCCAGCCTGGTCTACAGAGTGAGTTCCAGGACAGCCAGGGCTACATAGAGAAACCCTGTCTCAAAAAAAAAAAAAAAGAACTGCCAAGAGGGGAAAGACTTGGTTGTGGATCAGAACTGAGCTGCCTAAGTCTCCCGCAGAAGGCCACCCTGTACTCTGGACACTCACCCCTGAGCTAAGCAGGAGTTTCCAGTCCTCCAGGCCCCAGGTTCATCACCAGCCCTAGTGGCCCCTCGTACCCGACTCCACATGAGATTCCCAGCAGCAGCTGGGAGTTTGGGAACCCCCTCCCTCCTCGGCCTCAGCCTGCCTCATTTCTCACCCAGGGTTGGGATCCCCATCTTTGGCTGCGTTCTGTCACCCCCGCACCCTGGTGGTGGTGAGGATGGAATATAGCTTAATGCTCTCTCATTTCATCTGCTGGGGCAGAGTTCACACACCCAGACAGCAAGATGGAAAGCAGAACCACAAGTCACCTCCTTATCTCCCTTCCCACTCCACAAATCACTGTTCTCCAGCAAAGGTAGAGGATATACACACGCCAATTCCCCACAGGCTGATCAACACCAAACTGACTTTCCTCACATTTTCCAAAGTGGATTCTCATCCCTACTGTGCACCACACACCAACTGTGTACCACAGGTGATTCAGCATATTAGAAATGCTTTCTCCAAAAGGTGTTTGAGGTATGGAATGGTGGATTCTCATTGTCGATCTCACTGGATTTAGAATCAATGGTCACATAAACACATCTCTGGGTGTGTCTGTTACAGTGTTTCCAGAAAGCTTTAGGGGAGCAGGAAAGACCCTGATCATAAGTGGCACCGATCCTTGGCTGGAGTCCTGGAAAGAGGGAAGGAGCAAACTGAACACCAGTGCTTATCTCTCCCTGCTTCTTGACCTCAGATACAATGTTATCAGCTGTCATGAGCTCCTACTCCATCAGCCACACACAGCATGATAAACTGTATGTTCAAACTATGTGCCAGCATGAGTCCTCCATCGCCAAGGCCTTTTGTCCAGTATTATGACACAGCTCTTAAAAGAGTAACTAAGAAAAAATGCTTCAGTTGATGTACAGTAAATAATAAACATGCTGAGACCACATACGTCCCTGCGTGTTGCTGAATGGCAACTTATTTTTCTCACTTGGCCCTTAGATCACACACGAACACAATTGTGCTCCAAAATCTTCTAGAATAATGTCAGTAGGTCCTGTCTGCCTTCGAGAGCTCTGTTTACTCATAAAATGATTAAAGTCCTTCCATCTTCCTGGGTCTGTCTCATTGTAATGGCTGAAAATAAAATCACCTTCTAAGCCGAGGCATTTCCAGGTCAAATTTTTCCTTTTTAAGAATGTGTTTTATTAGACCAGAGAAATGTCTGCTGAGAGCACTGCCTGCTGTCCCAGAGGTTGCAGGCTCGATTCCCAGCACCCATGTGGCAGTTCACAACTGTCTGTAACTCTAGCCCCAGGGAGTCTGATACCCTCAGAGAGACACATGCAGGCAAAGTGGCAATGCACATGATATAAAAATAAATAAATAATTTTATAATTAAAATATGATTTATTAATTATTTGACAGTTTCATACACATATATGATATATCTTGATTGGTCTGGAAAAATGGCTCAGCCATGAAAGGCTATGCTCACAACTAAAAAGACGATATTTCATAATGATATCTACCTCCCAACCTCTTCCCAAGTACCCCCAAACACCACCTACACCCCCCTCCATGCCCTCATTTTTCTTTCTTCCTTTTTTAATCCCACCTAGTCCAGTCAGTGCTGTCTGCTTGAATGCTGACTGGTGTTCTTGGTTTGGTCTTGAGCAGATAATCAAAGCTGCTGAGTTCATTAGTGCAACAGCCTCTCATGGTGAGGACAGCTTTTCCCAGTGCCACCACATCAGCTGGCTCTTACATTCTTCCTATAGTCTCTTTAGCAATGTTCCATGAGCCTAGAGATTGATACAGACTTCCCTCTTAGGGCTAAGCACCCACGGTCACTTGCTCTCATACAGACTTCCTTCTTAGGGCTAAGTACCCACGGTCACTTGCTCTCATACAGACTTCCCTCTTAGGGCTAAGCACCCACGGTCACTTGCTCTCAGCTCTTCAACCAGTTTTGAGTCTCTACATTAACTGCCACCCACTGCAGAAAGAGCTTTTCCAACCAAGGCTGAAACCATATGGATATCAACACAAGTATTTAGAAGTCAGTTTGATAACATTTCCATTTAGCAGAGCAACGGTAGGTTCTCCCAAAGGCCGATGACGTCTGCAGCCACGAACAATTTTACTGTGCCAGGTATGACTCCTCTCCCGTGGAGCAGGTCTCAGATGTAATCAGAAAGCACTTGGTTACCCCCAACTTTTATGCCACTACAGCACCAGTGAGCGCATGGTACTCATGGTTCACTACTGGAGAAAAGCACTGACAACATTTCTCCCCCAGAAAGTGTTTCAGACCAGTGCCAGCTTGATTTCTGCAACCAAATATATTGTGTGTTAAGAAAATAGTCTTATCGCATAGTTCTGATGGGCAAAGAATATAAAGAAAACAAAAACAATAGTCTGTGTTGTTTGGGAGACCTCTGAACTCCCCCGAATAATAACTTGTAAGATGGTATCCCATGTCCAGCATTGAGATTTTTCAATTAATAACCAGTATCTTGTAGCACAAATATCATCCTCCCAAACAGGACACCTGTGTTCAAACTCCTGTTTGTTTTCATTATATAGTAACTTACAGAGTTACCACAAGAGGTTTTGAAATTACATTTTGTGTGTGTGTGTGTGTGTGTGTGTGTGTGTGTGTACCATGATACTCTAGTGTAGGTCAAAGAACAACTTGCAGAAGTCAGACTCCCCTTTTACCATGTGGCTCCCAAGGATCAAACCTAGGTCTTCCAGGCAGGTGCCTATACCCAATGGCTCATCTTGCTGACCCTCTAAGGAGTTTTCACACATCCTTAGGTTTGATTAACTAACCTCCTCACGCCCTCCTTTCTCCTGAACGCCCATTCCCTGCTTAAACCTCTAACCCTCAAGTCTTCCCCCTCCTCTACTTTCCAATCATTTGTCCCCAGACCTCTCACCCTTGAAATATAGACCAAATTTCTATGGCTCATTCATCTGAGAACATTCAGAATCAATGCGGACTTGATAAGTAGGACTTGCAGCCTCTGTGCTTTCTGTGGGTCTCTGTCACTGCCCTGGCTTTATGATGGAACTTTCAGTGTGGGAATTTGTCCTCCTGTGTTTTCACTGGTTCTGAGAGGGCATGGCAAAGCTCTCCCAGGGGTTGTCAGAGCTCTCTCCACAGCCTCCCACCATGCCTAATGCCTCAGAGCCAAGATCTGAAGTGATCACATATGCCCTGGTGTGATACCTGAGGACCTGGAAAATGTATTTCATTTGGTCATACAGTTAGTTAAATTCCGGGAGTTTCTGCATGGTTTATGGCGTTTGCTTTGTTCCAAATGGACTCAGATGGTTGCTTTTTTTTCCTGGATTAACTAGAGATTCAGACACCTTCCAAATCCACCATTACAAGCTTCAAAATATGTGACTAACATTACCCATAAAGTTGGTAGAATCAATTATTTTTTAGCAGGAAGAAACCCTTAAATTGTCCCTCTGCATCAGCTGTGCCGTCAGGCGAATATGCTATAGAACTTCACAGAAACACGATTTGATCCGAGAACATCTGTAGCCGTCTGGAACATATTTTCCCCAGGACTTTACTTCGAGCTCTCTATACATATCAGATGTTCTCCACAGAATCTGTGACATGTCTTAGGATTCTTGAATTAACATCAGTTACGCCTCTGTCTTGAATGGTGTCAATCTGAGCTGAAAATCTGCCAACCTTCTTAGCGCCGTCACCAGCAGACTTCTTAATTAATCTGCAGATCTGTGCATGGACAGATTTAAATCAGAATGTACACACGGACTTTTTGTCCCTCTAGAGACACTTTAGTTTCCAAAGCTTCGAGGGGCATTTCAGCAAGTGACACCCCCAAGAGCCTCCCATCCCTGCTCATGTTTACTGGGACACTGCTTATCTCAGGATGGCTGACAGGGTCCCTCACCAACGGCCCCAAGCCTGCTAATCATGCAAAATAAAAATACTTGAGCACAACTTGTCCTGCCCGTGTGTACTTTTTGATTATAGAATGAAAGAGTAACAGTGTGATTAATAGCCCTTGTTAAATGGGAAGTCTTCATCTCCTACACTGAACTCTGACACAAATGTTCAGCAAATTACATCTGAAGTATACATCATAAAGAAAAGAACCTACTTAATTAATTTTGATGAAATTGTCTAAGAGATGCACAAAGATGCATGTACAAGGATATTCTTCTCTGAGTGGCTTAGGAATTCTAACAATTTAGAGAGACTGTGCTACAGGAATCACTAAAAGATCCTTACAAAGACTGTGCTTTTTTAAAAAAATTAATGTAGCAAAAGTATTTTTACTTCCATGAAAAAAATATCTACCACTAAGTAAGCAAAAAAGGAAAAATTTAAAACAATATAATATAAAATAATTTTACTTTTGCTTTTTAAATTGATACTGATCAGTATTGATATCACTTGGAAATAAATGTGAGACGACTGAGGGCAGGTAGTGCAAACAGTTATGGTGGGGTTGTGGGTAAACTGAATATTTTTAGCTCCTGTTTGTAACACCTCCAAGCTGTGACCTATAGTCTCAAAACAGAAAGGGGTAACCCAGTGTGAAAGCGAAGGACAGTAGACTCATGGGTCAGGTGACTCCCGGAGGCAGAATGCCTAGGAGGGAGCTAAGAATCTGTACCCACATGAGGTGATGCTGAATCTGTTGACTGAGTAAACGCCGCATTCACTGAGTGTATTCACAGAACACTGAGTGGTTTTCTTTAACCCTCCCCTTGCTGTGGTCCTCTGGTGTGTGTATCTCTGTGCATGTGTGTCTATGTGCCCTTTTCCTTCCACTGTGTCTCCCTTTCTTCCAAACAGCAAGTACTTGATGCATGTTTATGAAAGAAACTAGGAGGGAGGTTTTCAGGCAAAGCAGAGATCTGAGAAAGATTGTGGTACCACTGTTCCTTCTCAGGTGGCACAGTACATTCATGAGCTTCATCCACATGTGGGTCAGAAGCCAAGCAGGGCCTGGAAATCTGCTCAGTAGCTTTCCACCCACGAGTTCTGCCTCAGAGGGGGAAAAGGAGTCTTTGACTTAGTTGGGGAGGTTTTGCATTGAGACGGGTAGTGTTCCTGGGACAAATAAGATCTGTAACATGGCGCTACCTTTTATCCCGCAACACTCCAGGATGCATCCTTGCCTCCAGTTAGCATAGAAGAGGGGGGGGGCGTGGACTTGATGTTGTTAGGATTATATAAAGTCTAAAGAGCTAGGAACCAAGGACCGGGAAGTGAACGTCCTTTTCAAGGGATCTGGGGAAGGAACACACGGTATTCAGTCCAGAGGCTCGCATGCAATCTCCAAAGAGAGAGGTTCTTAAAAGAAGCTCAGCAGAGAAAAAGAACTATCTGTTTCTACTTCCCAAGAGACTTTCCAGCCAGCAACAAGATGGAGGCCAAAGAGAGAGCTGGCCCAGGAAGGTCCAATGGGACTTCCGCTTCCCACATGCTACTGTTCCCAGCTGCACCCGGCTTGGCCTCGAGTGGTGGCACTTTATAAAAGGCCTTAGGAAAGGCCACAACACTTCCTCTTCTCGAGGCCCTCAAGTAAGCCGGAACTAATTCTTATGACAAGCTACAAAACCGCTAGCGAAGAGGATGGCGGCCCTGACAGCAGGCACACTGGGAGGTCTCACAGGAAGCCATGACCGAGTCCCACTGCTCAGCCAGCTCGCCCGGCAGATCCCAAAGCCAACACGGAAGCTGCAAAGGCCAGGTCTTCCCTGGAGCAGCAGAACATCCCTACAGCTGGCTCTGCAAACTGGATGAACATTTTCAAAGAATTTCCTTCCTTTAAATCAGAAGGATGAGGATTTGACTCTTAGTTAAAAAGTACTGTGAGCTACAGTATCCTACTTTTATTAAAATCATGATGTCCTGAAACAGGTTCACGCATGTCTGTGAATCATAAATGGGATGGGGAGAGAGAGAATCAGAGGAGGGGAAAGAATCAGAGGTTAAACTGGGGCCCTCAACGCTGAGACATGAGCACACATAGTATGGGGGCAGCACCCCACTTCCACACAGCTCCCTGAAGGAGCTCTAAGGTGATACATATATATCAGGTCTGGCTCCTGAACCTAAGGTATCTGGAGACCTCAGGGGACCCCAGAAAGGAGAGAGACTCCAAAGAGTTCCTTGATGTCCCACAGGTCAACTGGGCACCTTCGAGTTGAGCCACTAGCCTTAATAAGCTCTGTCTCCTGTCTTCAGATGGGCAAGTCACAGGACACACAGTAGGACTCTTGTGAGAGCTCTCCTGCTAGCACCACCGGCTCAGCATGAAGTTTAAACTAGACAGTGTTCAGAAGTGATCTGTATACTACCGAAAAGTCCATATAGGCAGGGATTCCCAGTTCCTTTTCTCTCTCAATGTAATGTCAACAGCCACAGCTCTTTGGCACACTACTCCTAAAGCCTTTGGTAGGTCTCCACTCAAAAGCATCTATAGGAATATAGGGAAACATTACCTTCCAAGAGTCATCAAATTGTTTCTAAGGGATGGTCAGGATCCTAACTGCAAATTCATCCAGTCTGCCTTTGAAGTGGAGTTCCCTTCCTGACCTTAGTCCATCAGCCTATACCTGCAGACACTTGAAATCAACACTTAAAATTCATCTTCCTTATTAGAACCTTTAATTATCATTAAGAGATGGACAGATAGACAACAGAAATCTGCACTCCTCCCAGACTTGAAGAGCCCCAGGACAGTGACCAGATATTACATGCTACTGTAGCTTTAACAAAGGACAGCAGCTGCTCAACAGAGTTTGAACGTTTAAGGTGTTCAGTATTCGTTAAAAAATCTGAGAAGCTGTTAATGCAACCTTATTTTGAGTGATCTACTGATGGGAGTCAGAATCTTCCTGACCAGCAGAAAATCTTTTCTGTGGTCATTTTCGACCCAGGATCATTGCCTTTCCCAGTTTTGCCCTCTCTGGGGTCCATGGAGTCTCCAGACTTCAGCCTTGTTTTACAAGCTCACTGTGTTATTTTTAAATGCCTACAGTGAAAAAGATGGCTCAGTCAGTAACATGTGTGCTATGCAAGCATGAGGGCCTCACTTCAGATCCCCAGCACCCACAAAAAATATTAGGTAAGGGACCTGAACCCAGAAACCCAGCAATAGGAAGGCAGAGACAGGAGGAACTCCAGGGCTCACTGCCTAGCTAGCCTTGATGAATAAATAAGTTTCAGCTTCAAAGAGAAACCCTGTCTCAGAAAATAAACTTGGAGAGCAACTGAGGAAGGCACCCTGTGTGGACCTCTGACCTCAGTACACAAGCACACGCACATCCGTATACATGTGCCAACATATGCATGCGTATATATCCCCACACGGAAATATCTGATATTACCAACTTGTGAAGAGAAAATATGGATTTGGGCTCACCATTTTAGAAACGCAAGTCTATAATTTATGGACTCTATTTGAGGCCTATGGCAAGGAAACAAAACCTGGAGTGAGAGAGCAAAACTCCACCTTGTAGTAAAGGGAGGATGGGGAGTTTTCATAAGGCCCTTTAGGATACTCCCTCGAAGACCTACATACCTCCTATTAGGCCCCAGAAAGCCTCCCTTGGAGCTGCCTTTGGGAGACATTGAAGACCCCAACTATAGCATACTGTTTGAAGGGAAGTCAGCGAGGAACTCAAGAAAGCCGGGAACCTTGAGGTAGGAGCCAATACAGAGGCCATGAAGGACTCTGCTTACTAGCTTGATCTCCATGGCTTGATGAGCCCACTTTTTTTTATCCTATTAATTTATGTATTTATTCATTTTACATCCCAAACTTCACAGTCCTCCCTCATATGGCCGTTCCCCAAGCCCCCTTCTCTTCACCTCTGAGAAGGGGGAAATTCCTCCTGGAGTACCAACACACTCTGGCTCCTAAAGTCACCACAGGACTAGGCACATCCTTTACCACTGAGGCCAGACAAGATAGCTCAGTTAGGGGAACAGGATCCACAAGCTTGCCACAGAGCCAGGGTAAGCCCCAGCTCCAGTTTTGCCTATTTCTTGGCATGACTGTACCCTCCTTTTTGCTCTTAGAAGAGCATTTTTGTTCTACTCATAAGCTATCTTATGCTCTGTAAGCCCACCTGAAGTTCTCAAGGATACAGACCCACCATGGGTGTCTTCTGGCATGCATCTGAGAAGAATAATATAATAGTAAGAAAATGAGGAGGAAAAAAACCCCAATAGAATACTCTGTTCTCACCTGATCACTGCTGGCTTCCCCGCACAGTCAGTAAAACACATTCCTCACACTTTAAATTTACTTCAGAGAACGCGGCATCTGAGCGGCGGCCAAGCTCCGCCCTGGACACAAAAGAGCAGAGTCTGGGGTTAAAAGCACAGCTCACACTCCAGCGCTTGCTAGACCTTCCCAAGAATAGGACTGGCCCCTTCAGATAGGCCAGCTTTTCTTTCCAAAAGCAAAACAACTATAATCCAATTAAAAAATAACTTTAAACAAAAATTATTGTAGCTAGGAAAGCATGAATAATTAGGAAGTCAAGAAATTGCTGGGTACAAATGAACTACCACTCTATAAATAAATTACTACTTTTTATATAAATAAATAAAGTACCACTCTATAAATATAAAGCTTCAAATTCTGAACTTGTAATTGTACAGATAGAGAGTCTCGTGATGGCTCTCCACTGTTAACAAAGGTACACATAATGTTAAAAAGGGCTGAAGACAAGGGGTTTTCAAGAAACCAAGAGGATTCCACAGAATAGAGACAGAGGCAACTTTGGATCTAAATGGATAGACGGCTGTGTATACCAACCCCAGAAAGCTGGATTCAGGCAACAAGCTAAGAACTGCTGTTGGTTCTATGTGTTCCTTAATTTAGTTTGGATAACTTGAAACCACACAGCAACTAACCTCCTTGAGAAATATCCTGCCACTCAACGTCACCAACTAAGACTGGTTTCCCATCTAGCTCAGACTAGTTTCCCATTTAGTCCAGATTAGAGAGAGGCTTTGCTGCTGAGAGAGGTTTTCCCATCAGGCATCTCTCTGGCTGAATCTTGTGAAAATACTGAGAATATTTGATCAAATGTTTAAGCATTAGCTGTGTGCAAGGAAAAGCCATTAAATGAATGAAACTTTAGTAGATTGAAGTGATTTTTTCGAGAAAACTAAAAGAAAATTGAGTCCTGGTATAAACTTTCTTAAAAATAATGTTGAATAAAGGCTTTTATTTTCCACTAGGGCTGGAAAAATTAAACTAGTTAAAAGAGAAAATAGACATCTATGTATTCTAAGCAATTCCATTCAATAGGACAACCGTTAACTGTGAACGAATCAGAACACCACAAGGAACTGTACTTATTTCTTGGTTTGATGCCTTGTGAAGCTAAAGGAACATTAACATTTCCCGAGTCACCCCACAAGAAGAAGGGGATCACATCATAGACTGCTCACAGAGGGACAGAAAGACAAGGCAGCAACCAAGCTGAGGCACAGCCTGCTAAGCTGCCACAGGCTCCTTCCCCCCTCTCAGCCCTCACCAGTATCACCAAGGAGCCTTTGGCTTTCAGTAGCTTCATACGGTCCTGATCTTTGCAGGGGCCAGGGCAATCAGCTATTCTGGGTTCAGCAGCCTAGTGGGCTCAGCAGCCATGGTCAACAGGCAACTACATCATGTTATAAAGTCTAATAAATGTGCTTGCTGTACCCAGATCCTTGTTTCATTAGCCACATAAGTTCAGAACTGCTGGAGCTAACTAGTTCAGATTTGAGACACCTGATACAATTTTAAAAGCCAGGTCTCCGTTTGCTTTGGTGACTCGGGAATCCGGGCTCTTTCTATCCTAAGGCAGTACACAGAAGGAAGAGAAGCTTGTGGAAGATGCAGTCAACTTCTGGCCATGTCTACACGGGAAACCAATCCCTTACTCACCTTCCTCTGCCAGTACTCAGTGAAGTGGTACATCTAGATATGTGGAGATCTGGGAAACACAGCTTTTCTCTGTGCAAACCTGTGTGTTGGCAGACTGTGACCATTTGTACTGCCAGGACTCTGTCTATCAACTCAGATGACACTGGTCCATCTATTTTGTTTCTCAAACACTGACAAGGGCTAAACAGTGAGTGATAAATTGCCATTAAGTAGTCATAGCCTAATGAGAAAGAAGAAGAGGTAAATTAATAATTGTGATAGATCATGATAAATATTACAACTCAGTACAAGAAGAATCCAGAAAAAGGTAAGCTCAGAGAAGTTTCAGGTATATTTAAATGGAGTCTTGAAAAGGGGTGGTCATGGGCTAAGATTTTTTCCAACACTATCTGCTCACCTGGCAATGTTCTGAGGACTTTTCACACATTAAACTTGGTCACTCCATGAACAAATGACAATGGTAGCAACTATAAGAGGTGAACTTGTCACCCAGGTTAGAAAACTGAGGCTCTCTGAAGAAAGGAATCGAAGAAGATCTCAGAAGATGGAAAGATCTCCCATGCTCATGGATTGGCAGGATTAATGTAGTAAAAATGGCCATTTTGCAGAAAGCAATCTACAGATTCAATGCAATCCCCATCAAATCCCAAATCAATTCTTCATAGATCTAGAAAGAGCAATTCTCAAATTTATATGGAATAACAAAAACCCCAGGATAGCAAAAACTATTCTCCACAACAAAAGATCTCCTGCGGGAATCACCATCCCTGACCTCAAGCTCTACTACAGAGCAATAGTTACAAAAACTGTTTGGTATTGGTACGGAGACAAGCAGGAAGATCAATGGAATAGAATTGAAGACGTAGAAAAGAACCCGCATACCTACGGTCACTTGATAATTGACAAAGGAGCTAAAAACATCCAGTGGAAAAAAGACAGCATTTTTAACAAATGGTTCTAGATCACCGGAGGTCAGCAAGCAGAAAAATGCAAATCGACCCATGCTTATCTCCTTGTACAAAGCTCAAGCCCAAGTGGATCAAGGACCTCCACATAAAACCAGACACACTGAAGCTTATAGAGGAGGAAGTGGGGAAGAACCTTGAACACATGGGCACAGGGGAAATTTTCCTGAATAGAACACCAATGTCTTATGCTCTAAGAACAAGAATTGACAAATGGGACCTCATAAAACTGCAAAGCTTCTGTAAGGCAAAGGACACAGTCAATAGGACAAAACGGCAACCAACAAATTAGGGAAAGATCTTTACCAATCCTACATCCAATAGTATGTATACTATCCAATGTATACAAAAAACTCAAGAAGATAGACTCCAGAGAGTCAAATAACCCTATTAAAAAATGGGGTACACAGGGAGAAGATAATTTCTTAACATTATACATCACCTAGTTATTTAATGACACTTGCCTTTGGACTATGGGATTAATGGATTTTTTTCTTTTGAGAATTTCTTTTCTTTAGTCCATGGATTTTTATAGTATTCTGTTTCATTATTTCTATTGCTAGGAGGCAGAGTGAGGGGCAAAGGGTGGATCATGACTATCAGTGAACTATTTTCATTTTGGAGAAATGTTAAACTACCAGAAAATTAATTAGCAAAGCAGCAGCCCCCAGCCCCACCCCAGCTCATCTGCACCTATTGGCACTTAGCGCCAAGGTTGTGCCTCATGCCGGATAACTGTGGCTCTAAAGCAGAGCATCTGAGAAACGTGTGATAGATGCACGCACCCTGGCCTCACCTAGAGTGGGCTGAATTGCAGTAAAATGTGAAAATAAATTGATGTGGATTTAGAAGTCGGGTCTCCTGACTGTCCTTCCCATCAGAGTGGAGGATTCAATGTTCCTAAGGATGTGTGTGCCACTTCTCCTTAGGTGTGAGATCAGCAGATGATGGCTGGGCAGATCAGTAAAGCTTCTGTGCTCTGTGAAAGCAGAATAAACTGGCTATTTCAGCCCAAGCCCGGGCATCCCCTTTTGCTGGATCCCCTGTGAATCTTTCATCTGAATTTGAGTCTTAAAAAAAAGCCATTTTTTATGCTTAAAAAAAATGGGGTACAGAGCTAAACAGAGAATTCTCAACTGAGGAAACTCGAATGGCTCTGAAGCACCTAAAGAAATGTTCAGCATCCTTAGTTATCAGGGAAATGCAAATTAAAACAACACTGAGATTCCACCTCACACTGGTCAGCATGGCTAAGATGAAAAACTCAGGGGACAGCAGATTCTGGAGAGGATGTGGGGAAAGAGGAACACTTCTCTATTGTTGGTGGGATTGCAAGCTGGTAAAACCACTCTGGAAATCAGTTTGGTGGTTCCTCAGAAAATTAAACCCAGCTATTCCACTCCTGGGCATATACTCAGAAGATGCTCCAACATGTAATAAGGACACATGCTCCACTATGTTCATAGCAGCCTTATTTATAATAGCCAGAAGCTGGAAAGAACCCAGATGTCCTTCAACAGAAGAATGGATACAGAAATTGTAGTATATATACACAATGGAGTACTATTCAGCTATTAAAAACAAAGAATTCATGAAATTCTTAGGCAAATGGATGGAACTAGAAAGTGTCATCCTGAGTGAGGTAACCCAATCACAAAAGAACACACATGGTATTCACTCACCGATAAGTGGATATTAGCCCAAAAGCTCAAAATAACAAGTTACAATTCACAGGCCACAGGAAGCTCAAGAAGAAGGAGGACTGAAGTGGGGGTGCTTTGGTTCCTCTGAGAAAAGAGAACAAAATATTCACAGGACCAACTATGGACACAAAGTGCAGAGCAGGGACTGAAGGAAAGGCCACCCAGAGACTGCCCTACCTGGGGATTCATCCTATAAACAGTCACCAAACCCCAACACTATTATGGGTGACAAGAAATGCATACCAAAAGGAGCCTGTTATGGTTGTCTCCAAAGGGGCCCTTCCAGAGCCTTACACATACAGAGGCAGATGCTAGCAGTCAACCATTGGACTGGGTGTGGGTTCCCCAGTGGAGGAGTTGGAGGGTGGACTGGAGGAGCTGAAGGGGTTATGGGAAGAACAACGATGTCGGCCACTCAGACGCTCCAAGACTCCCAGGGACTAAACCATCAATCAAGGGGTACACATGGTTCTAGCCAAAAATGTGGCAGAGGAATGTCTTGTCAGGCATCAGTGGGAGGAGAGGTCCTTGGTCCAGTGAAGGCTCAATAGATGCACCAACAAAGGGAAATGGGGGGGGGGTAGGTCGGGGGAGGGGCATATACTTGGAGGCATGGAGTGGGAGGAGGGGTTGAGGGTTTTGGGGGAGGGGAGAAACAGGGAAAGGTTTTAGCATTTAAAATGTAAATGAAGATTATTTTCAATACACACACACACACACACACACACACACACACACACATATATATATATATATATATATATATATATATATATATATATATATACCAAAAAAAGAAAACTGAGGCTCCTGAGGAATTCATCTTCAGTTTTCCACCAGTAAGAAGCAAGAGCTGGTCTCAGGCATTCCTTTTCCTGAAATGACTCTCTTCACCCTGACCTGTCCTGAGAGGCTGTGGAATCTCATCAGACACTGAAGACAGAATGCCTCTCTGTTAAGATGGCCCTGTGCTTGCATGCCTGCAGCAAGGACACAGCAGGGAGTTTGGAATTCTGGGAATATATGCTCTGGTAGAGTCCATTACATCCTGACCACCTGGATCATGTCTCTCTGGGTTCCACAAACATCATAATCTGAGAATCAGGTTACCACTTCAAGGCAGGAAAGGTGTAGGACATGAGGAAGCTAGATTAGAGTAGAACCAGGGCTCTCAATAGTAGCTATCCCCGCCATCTTGCAAGGCTCTACCTACAGCCATGTAAGCTGAAGTAGACATCCAGTCTGTGCCTGATTTCTGACTATACTCTGGGATTCTTCTCCATCTATGTACATGGTTGTAGCTCCTTCCTGTTGCTATGATAAAACACTGAGGCATACCCGGCTGAGCTCAGGTTCCTTCTCCCCTCTCACCCTTCACCAGTATCACCAACGAGCCTTTGGCTTTCAGTAGCTTCATAAAGCCCTGATCTTTTCAGGGGCCAAAGGGGCATACAGGGTTCATTTGTCTTATACATCCCAATCATGGTCCATCATGGAGGGAAGTCAGGGTAGGAACTCAAGGGGGGAAACTGATGCAAAAACATGAAGAAGTGATGCTTACTGTCTTGTATTCCCCTGGTTTGCTCAACTATTCTTGTTATAGAACCAAGATGTGATGGTTTGAATATGCTTGGACCAGGAGTGACACTATTTAAGGTGTGGCCTTGTTGGAGGAAGTGTGTCACTGTGGGCATGGGCTTTAAGACCCTCATTCTAGCTGTCTAGAAGCCAGTGTTCTCTTATCTATCCTTCATAAAAAGATATAAAACTCTCAGCTCCTTCTGCACCATGCCTGCCTGGATGCTACCATGTTCCCACCTTGATGATAATGAACTGAACCTCTGAACTTGTAAGCCAGCCCAAATTAAATGTTATTCTTTGTAAGAGTTACCTTGGTCATGTGTCTCTTCACAGCAATAGAAACCCTAACTAAGACACTAGGCCAGGAATGACACCTCTCCCAATTATCTGGGCCCTCCCTTATCAATCAACATTGAAGAAAATGACCCACAGATATGTCCAAAGAGCAGTCTAATGGAGGCAATTCCCCAAGTAAGGGTCCTTCTTCTCAGTGACTCTACTTTATGTCAAGTTGACAGAATCTAATCAACTCATACACTAATTGTCTTTGTGTTATAATGGTTTCTCCCTGATTACTTAAGCAAGTCTACACTCCCCAGTGGGGAAGAGCCATGTGACTAGTCCCAACTAATAGAAAATGGGCATAATTATTTGTAATTTTCTGGGTCATGACTGTCTAGAGTTGACCTCTAGCCCTTTACCTTAATAACCCGGAAGCCCACTGTTGAGTTGGCAGCATAACAAGGAAGAAGGGAGACTTTCCAGAGAATTGCTCTGCCCACACAGGACTTGATAAGGCCAGCCATTTCTTCCCTCACCCCTGGGATATCTGGATTTATAATCCACTGAGGGTATATAGCACATTTGGTTGAAAGTTCTGGTCTATCACTGGTTTTGTGATTGTTATTACTATTCACATCTTTTAGATGAAGCTATGACCACCACCTGGAATGGCAACAGCTAAACCTGTGTCATAACAGTCACAGAGCCTAACCTGTCTCCTAAAGCATCCTCCTGCTCTAAGTGGACACCTAACAGGATGATCTGTGTGGTAATGAGGCTTGACAGCCTTGGCTTGCAGGAAGGCTGCTAACTTCCATGCTGAAGTGTTGATTAGGCTGTCTGTACATGGCCTGTTCATGTAGGAGGTTTAACCAGTCACCTTCTGAACCTTCTGGCTCACCCTGCCCTCCATTCAACACAATCAGGAGATTAGACAAGCTAACATGTCTAAAACGGGCTGCCTGCAGCTCAAGTGTGGCTCTGCATTTTGTGAAAGCTACATCCAGGATATGCTGGGTACAAATCCAGTCAACGTTAAAAGACAGTGTCCTTTGTGTAGTGTCTCCTTACACAGAGATATGTCAACAGCTGTAATTGTAGCTATGATTTTTAAAGAAAATGTAAAGTGGTGTGTGTGTGTGTGTGTGTGTGTGTGTGTGTGTGTGTGTGTGTAAGCATACACTCACATATGCACCACTGCACACAGGAAGAAGTCAGAGGACAACCTTCAAGAGTGACTCTGGGTTCCCAGAATCAGAGTTAGGTCATCAGGCTTCCATGGCAATCATGTTTTCCCCCTGGGACATCTCCACATCCTAATAAACTCTTTAACCTCTAGAATCAGTTGGGCAACACTCGTAAGTAGACAGGAAAAACTATGTCCCTCTTCATCATGCTCAGATGGAACAAAGCTTAAAAAGTGGAACTCATAAACTGTATGATTGTCTAAACTACCATGGAGTTACTTAACAAAGTGTATTAAGGAATAGCATTGCTGAAAAATCATTATAGTAACCCTCATTTAGCTACTGACAAACCCCAGGTACAACAGTTTGCTATTATCTAAGTTAGATTCCTTGACCTGCACCGCAGACACCTCAGTCCTCCTCACACTGCTTCATAGCTTCTTTCTAGGACATTGATGCAATATTTATATTCACATATAAATCAACATGTAATTATTTTTACACATCTTCCAAGAATAATATTTTACCAAAAAATAGCACTTAAATGTAATCACTAATATTTATAATTATGTAGACATAAATAGATGCATACTAATAACTTAAGGGTTTGTGCTCATCATTTTTATACTCTTGCTTTCTTATTCTGATCATTTACTATAGTGTATTTATATCAACCTTTTTCCACTTAAAATTTATCTTCCATCACTTTCTTCAACAGACATATGTAAGTGAAACCTTCCCAATTAGAATTGCCTATCAGACCTTTTTTTCCCACAAAGAACATAATTCTTCTACTTTCACATGTGAAAGACAACTTGGTTGGGTATAAAATTGTTGAGTCTTACATTTTAGGAGTGAAATTCTATAGCTCATGTCTTCATGTAGTTATTACAGTATAGGGTGGCTATGAGTATTTTACCCTTTTCTTTTGCTCAGTTGCTTTATCAAACCATACAGAACACATGTTTATGTAATAGAAAAATGAATAAAATCTGTTGATTTACCTGAGTGATTATTAATTCCCCCAACACATTGTTGGATGTCAAGAAGTATACCAATAATCACTGTTGTCAAAGAATTCACTGTAAATGAATGTTGGTATGAGTGAATGATTTTATCACACAAGTAATTTTATAGTTAACAAAATATAGTATTGAAACTTAGTATTATGTTTTCTGAATGGAAAAGACAGCAGTACATCTAGAATAGCTAACAAAATGAAAGCACTGGATGCCCTAGATCAACCCATGTTCTTTACAAGATTCTGAAATCTAATGGCCATTGGATCTCTTAACAATTAAGCTCTGGTTTAATTTTCCTTTAGGCTCCACAAATACATCACCCTTTTTACTCAGAAGATCATAACTTCTGCCTCCTCCAAAAGAAAAGAATTATGCACAAACAGGTTATATGCAGTCCAGTCTCAGAGGAAAGATAAAGGCAGCATTGTCAGGAACATGCTTTCTTCAGACAGCTTGGGTCTGAGTCTAGCCATCTTACCACAGTCTATGTTTGCTTATGCTTCTGACACCAAACATTCAGACTTTCCACACCAATGCTTCCCCAACCCTCAATGAGGTGAAATTCCAGGAAGAACCTGCTCCAGTAATAGAGGAATTAAAATAGAAAAACAATACAATGTTGCTGCCCTTCATTATTGTCTCTGAATTATTAGGAAGAGGGGCCGAGACTGAGGTGTTGGCATGACACTTCTTAGAGCTGCAGAGATGGTGAGCCATGAGGAAAAGAGAGTACAAAGGGAATCTGTGCTAAAGATCTCCGCATGGAATCCGAAAGGTTGACATCTATGGAAGAGTTGGACAAGACAGGAGGAGATAAGAAGATAGGAGTGACAGAAGGTGACTTCCAGATCTGACATTTAACATTGAGGAAGGGAAAATCCATGATGCAACATGGAGATGTGGCCTTACTAACAGGCACATATAGAAATATGATAATCAGGTTAATCCCTGACTCATGAGGCTGTGGGGGAAGATGTAAGCAGTCTGCGTGCCGTAAAAGCAGAAAATATGACTGCACATGCTTCCTTGAGACAAAGACCGGATAGCCTAAACCTGAGTTGGTAAAAGGGAAGTTAGTCTCTGATGGACTAGCACATGTGAGAAATGACAGGCATTGCTTAGAGAATTGGTAGTTGAGAGGAAGGATTCAAGGTCCAGCACACAGGGCAATTAAGAAAGAACGTGATTTAGCAGAGACTTTAACACTGGTTGGTGTGAGTCTTTAGTGATGTTGCTGAGTCCGCAATGAGATGTGATCTTCACAAGGCAGGAGAGGCTCTGGCAGATCGAAGTAATTCAGGCTGGAATGTAAATCACATTCATAAAGTACTACTACAATCAAGAGGAAACAAGAAAAAGAAAAGAGACCTGACTGGATCACTGGAAAGCAGACGTGCCAAAATATATGACAAAATGGAGTTCTTAGGGAAGAAACTGACCAAGAGCCAAACTCAGTACCTGTGAGCTCTGACATTCTTTAAAGCTGGAGCAGTAGTTCCTGGAAGGCACATATGATAAAACAGCATGAAGACAAAGTTAGATCCAAGGATGGACAGTCACCCCAGCCCTGCCCCGTGTACACTTCCCTCCTGAAAGAGAGGTACTGGATGTGGAAATGATTTGCCCAATCTGTGTCCTCTCAGCAGCTAGACATCATGGCTCTTGTTTTGTTAAATGGATGCATGTGTTGTCAAACTGCTTTCTAAATATTTGTGTTTATAACCATCGATCACTGCTGCTGAAGCCTTAGTGGGATATGCTTTTCTGGATGGCAATGACCACAGAGTCTTGTAACTTATCACAGTTATGAGAATAAGTGTCCACTGAATGCTCAGCCCTAAACAGGACATCTATACCACCCCTATAAGTTTCAGGCTCTAACTAAGAAAGGGAAGCAGAAAGGATGTTAGAGCACAGATGAAGCAGTAGAAAGTTGTGGAATGCTGTCCTATAGGCTTATGATGAGGCTGTCTTCCTGAACTCTCAGTATCTGCAACAACTCACCCAAGACCTGCACAAGATTTGGACCATTGGGAGGGCCTGAAAGGCAGTTCACCAGACACACCAGACCCTCCCTTTCCCTGAGGGTATGTAAATACTTAACAGCTGCAAGGGCTAGAGGCACTTTCTTCAGTACTTGCTTGTAAACTGCCCATTCTTCTGCAGGTAACCCCTTACCTGTGCTTCTGTAAATAACCACAGTTAAACTCATTGGCTCACTTTGCAAGACTTTGGTCTGTCATTAGTGCCCCATCTAGGATGGATAGATATTTGTTTACCTGTCCCCTAGGACAAGTTGATACAATGCCTTGACTAACTGTGCTGGCTAGTTTTATGTCACTTGACATAAACTAGAGTCGCTAGAGAGGAGGGAACCCCAAATGAGAAAAAACCTCCATAACTTCAGGCAGCAGGCAATCCTGTATGACATCTTCTTAATTAGTGATTGTTGGGGGAGGGTGCAGACTGTTGTGGGTAGTGCCATCCCTGGGCTGGTGGCCCTGGGTTCTATATCAAAGGAGACTGAGCAAGTCAGAAGGCAGTTCTCCTCAGTGGCCTCTGCAAAAGCTACTGCTTCCAGACAGGTTTCTGCCCTGCTTGAGTTTCTGTCTTGATTTCCTTCAATGATGAACAGTGGATGCTGTGGACGTGTAAGCCAACAAACCATGTCTTACATAAGTTGCTTTGGTCCTGGTCTGGTCATCACAGCAATTGTATCCCTGACTAAGACACTAACTTTCCAAGCTGCTCGGCCATTGATCCGGATCATTCAGAGGTATCACAACTTAAGATCTTGTTATAGGGGCTCATGTAATGCTGCCGTAGTTCTCAAGGTAAATGGAAGGTGAGGATGTTCTTTCAGCTTGATGGGATAGTTGATCCTCAATTGTTTATCAGTTTACAGGTGATGTTACCAGCTAGGAACTGTTAACTTCCTTTCTTACAAGAAGAGGTTGATCCAAAGCCATGCGTAGTGGTTTGGATGAGAACAGTCCCCAGATTCATAGATTTGAATATTTAGTACCTAGTTGGTAGAAGTATTTGGAGAAGGAGAAGGAGGTTTGACCTTGTTGTAGAAGATGTGTCCCTAGAGGTTGCCTTTGAGATACCAGATCCAGTCTTGTACTCCCTCTCCCTCTCTCCCTTCTTTCCTCTTCCCCCTCTCTCCATCTTCCTCCTTGTACAATGAGATGTAAGCTCTCTATTGCTACCATGTCCTGCCTACTGCCATGTTCCCTACCATGATAATCTTGGACTCACCCTCTGAAACAGTAAGCAAGCCCCCAATTAAATGCCTTCTTTTCTAAGTTGCCTTGGTCATGATGTCCCTTCACAGCAAAGGAAAAGCAACTATAATACTATGGGTGGGAATTCCATGGGAAAATGCAGCATCAATGTGTAAAGCAAGTAGAAAGAAACAGAGAAAGAGTTTTTCATCTCTCCCATACCTTGCTGGGGAGTAGAAGTCTGTAGGCTTCAGGTTTCACAGTCAGAAGACTGGCACAATTAAAGCTAGAGATTTTACTCTTGCAGATATCAATCCTTAGTAGAAAAATCCAAAAATCCCACCGAGCAACGAGCACAGACACTGTTCCAACCCTAATGCTGCTGTTCACCTGAAGGACTTTCTCTGTCATAGATAATAGATCATTAGATCATTTGTAGATGCCGGGAACTGCTCTCCTTTCATTGTCTGTGTGGAGCCCCCAAACACTCATGGCATCCCTATATATTTTCCCTACGGTGAAGCACTTCCTTGTTGGCCTGGTACCAACTGACATTTAATCTTTATTAGTCAGACATCTGCTCCTCAGAGACACAAAGAGCAAGAGTGACTGGAAGGCTTGTGTTCTGGGTCCTAGCTAACCATGAGTGTCAGCTCGCAGGAGCTGAGACGTCTTCTCTGCTGATTGCATCCTTTCTTCAACCCAGCTTCCTCTCACCAGGACAGTCTGGGGAGATCATCTCTCACCTCTCTCTTCCCTGCACCCTCTGCCCCATCATCCCAGACTCCCATCCCCAGCTTCCTGTTCCCTTTCTTCTTCCCTTTCTAACAACCCCCAAAGACCTTACAAACCAGCAAGAGCCAGGAAATGTGGACACAGTGCTAATAATCTCCCACAGATATCTCATAATAACTTTATAAAGCAATGCTTTAGATGGGGTCTTCTGGGAGGCAAGCTACATAAATAGTTAAGGACCTAATTCAAAGACCCAGAACTAACAGGAGGCCAGGAGTCTATTTAACTGCTTGTGAAAATGAGACTGAGAGGACACAAGTCACATGCTCCCATTTAACCTTTACCAGAAGATCGTTGGGCCTGGGTTCTCTCTCTCTCTCTCTCTCTCTCTCTCTCTCTCTCTCTCTCTCTCTCTCTCTCTCTCTCTCTCTCTCTCCACTCCAGCACCCACACATAGTATCAGTGAGCTAAGGGTGTCTATTGTGGTCAATGAACCCATCTCAAGCAGAAAAATCTCCTTTAGCACAACTTGGCATATCAAGTCACAGAACAAAGGCAGGAAGCGTCCCTTTCACTTTATTCACCGGGAAGGACTCTGCCCACTCCTTACCCACAGTCTGATTTCTCACCAAAGGAACATTTGCAAGATGAAAGATTTATATTCTGTGAAATATTTCACTTGTCATCGCAGGGGACTCCAGGTTCCCCGGCTGTCCGTGGGTTCCGGGAAGGCTCCCTGTGCGGCCTTCCTCACAGGCAAAGCCACACTGCTCCCAAGTGGCTTCTGTGGAGAAGCAGAAAGCCAACTGTGGCTGAGACTGAACATTTCCAGCCCCGGGGGCTGTTTCCCTGCTGCCTCATGCTATGGAGGAGACCTCTACAGACCTAGCATCAGGCCTGTTACAGCGGTTCCCCCGGGGAGCTCAGCTCTCCCAACTGGAGGAAGACCCTAGGTCTTAGCAAAAGTTCAGCCTTTTTAAGTAAAATTGGAAACCTACAGGGCTGTCAGCATTGGTACCTATTACACTGGATTGTTTGTACCCGAAAAGGCAGATCCCTACTGCTCACGAATCTTCTGTCACTTGGGAAGATAAGGCTGTCACAATAAGTACTATCCCGTTGCTGGTCTCATCCTTTTGTCAACAATGAAAAACATCGCCTTCCTTTATAATTACCGATCTTGTAACATTACTGTTCCTGCACCCTGAAGGGAACTAATTGCTCTTTCTGCCACTAGAATAGGTGCTCTTGCAGTTTAAAGTAACTCCGCCCGATAAACTCTAAAATTATTGAAGTAGGGGCAGGTCGGTATCACAGCAACATAGGCGCTTCGCTCCTAAAAGCTCCTCAGAGCCACGCCCCTGCTTTCCTCTGCCCTCGTCCAAAGCTAGGGCTGCAGGGCTCCAGGTAAATTAAATCCAAAGCGCCATGGTGGACACAGGAACCAGTGCGTAGTGAAGTTCTTCAGGTCTCTAAATGCTGTTGTCTGCTGATGAATTCTTAATTCAAGTTGCACCAAAGACACACCAGGCAAGCCAGGAAGCACTAGCCCTCCTAGATTCCACCTAGGCCACCCAAATTAGAATGAGGAATGACTATGTCTCACAGTATGTTAGAGATTCTGACGAGCTAAATATGGAGAATAAAGTTACATTATTTGACTAGATGACTTCATTATTGACAACAGTATGTTCACAAAAATAATCAAAAAATAGAGAATAAAAAGGTAATGGTTGGAGATCTCTCTCTCTCTCTCTCTCTCTCTCTCTCTCTCTCTCTCTCTCACACACACACACACACACACACACACACACACACACACACCATTAAGGCTAAGGCTCACGACCAAGAGAATAAAGAGTTGTGCTGGACATGATTGTACACACCTTTAGTTAGCAGCTAGGAGGCAGGGACAGATGGACCTTTGAGTTTGAGCCAAATGGGTCTATATCAGTGGTTCTCAGTCTGTGGTTCATGACCCCTTTGGAAGTCACATATCAGATATCCTGCATATTGGATATTTACATTACAATTCATAACAACAGCAAAACTACAGTTATGAAGTAGCAATGAAAGTAATTTTATGGTTGGGGTCACCACAACATGAGGATCTATCTGATTAAAAGGTTACAGCATTAGGAAGGTTGAGAACCACTGGTCTACATAGTAAGTTACAGGCTAGCCTGGGACCCTGTCTCAAAAAATAATAAAAATAAATTTAAAAAGAAATAAAAAGCTTTTTAAAAGATACACATTTGGGACATGAATTCTCCCAAACCATGCCTTCCAGTAATGACCAATTAGTTTATCTCTCTGAAGAGTATAAAGGAAGAAGAAGGGATCCAAAACCTTTGTGGCCTTCCTAACCCTGGCCCAGCAGCTCTGGGAGTGAGAGGCAGTACCCAGCAGTACACATCCCGTCACTAGAGGAGGCAGGAGACTGCCACGCTCTTCATCACAAGACGCTTTTAACATTTCATTTTGTGAGTGCCTAAATTAGAAACATTTTCTTCATTAAATCAGATTTATGAAGTAACAATTACCTCATTTGCCATTTTTTAAAATTAATCAAAGATTTATATAACTCCCAATCAGAGGTGCTGACCAGTAAAAACCCTACCCATTGCGAGCATCGAATTGCAAGAATGCCATTCCCCGGCAGAGGAAAGCAAGGCTGGTTGAACCCACACAATTCATCTTAAATAGGCAGGCTCTCCAAAAAGCAAATTTGAAATGCTAAATTGTGGGAAACAAATCATTGCCACTGAAAGCTTGGGGACTGTTGAGGAGGAGTGAGGCAAGATGAATAACAAATATCTCAGGGCAGCAGGTTAAAAGGGGAAGGGTCAGAGAGTAAGTGCAGGCTTCTACCACAGCCCTACACTATGAGGGACTTTATTCTGCCAATAATTGACATGGATCCTTGCGCAAATCAAACCATCACTGCTGGACTCCATTTTCCCATTTGTAAACTGAGAGGGGTTAAGCTAAGGCAGGTCTCCTCAAGCTTGGCTGTACTGATATTGGAGGCAGATCATTTCCTTGCCGGCCTGCCCTGTACATAACAGGACATTTAGTGGCATGCCTGGTCTCTACACATTAACTGCTAGCACCATTCCCTGTCACTGTGGTAATCACAAGGGTCTGGAGACATGGCTAAATATCTGTACCACTGTTCCAGGGGGGTTCTAAGTTCCCTTTATTTTTGAAAAATCCATGACTTACATGGAAGAAGCTGAGGGGTAACCATTTGGTGGATTCGGGAACACAGAAAAAGCCAAGGAGGATCCTGCACATGAAAAGGCGCCTTTACAGAAGATGTTGTCAGGGCATGCTGGAGTTTTAATCAACCTAAGGAGCTTTTCTAACTGTCAGAGTCAAGATGAACTGTCTGACCCATTTAATCAGAACTCCATCGGGCTACAAGGCTCTACAGCTGACTCCAGAGTCATGGTTCAAAGGTCATCACAAGAGACCATAGCGGAAGACAGAAAGAGCCGTCTGTCTCATCATCTCTCACAATTCTGCTAACACTTTATTTCAATCAATATGGGTGGGGGGAAAAGGTCCCATCTGTGCAAAGCATCAGGAAACATGGTATTCTCCAGATGAATCCCCAAGTGTATTTAACATATTCAACTTTACACTTTAACCCACTTGACAACATACCAGACTATGTGATTTTTGCATTCCTCTAAGAACAAAGCTCAGCTTTAGTAGTAGCAACTCACAATCCTCAGCACAAGGTACACACACACACACACACGTACACACACACTCATACATACATGCATATATGCATATACTCATGCACATGTGTACACACATACACATACTCACACATGCACACATGTGAATGTACACACACACACACACACACACACCCCAAGACTAGTTTGAAGCTTTGCCTTTAGTGAAATTCACATATACTTCAGAGTGCTTAGACACCTCAATAAAGTCACAAAGGCAGTGTTAGAGGAGACACCATCATCCTCCCCAAAGTCCTCTTTCCCCATGTCGTGAGCCTGAAATCACACCAGCCATAGACTCCAAACCATGACTATCAGATGCATTATCCTGCCCTGAGATTAATTTATCTGATTTCTCAATTAAATGACAATCACATCAAAAGAAAACATGTGCGCTCCTTGGGGAATGACAACAGATCCTCTGGACTCAATTCTGAGTGAAATCAGTCTCTGTAGAAGGCTCCAAAGAGGCTTTCACAGGGAAGTGAGCAGGCAGAGCCTCCACCAACCTGCTTTTATACAATTATAAGCACAGCAAGGGAATTCTGTGCTGATCAATCTGGATCCTTTTCAAAGTTCCCACTGATACTTATCTAAGAACAAGGCTGTGACACAAAAGTGTAAATCTTATTTACCATAAATTTTTGTCTGCTCTTTCAAATAAATATTAGGAATAGCCCAACTTTATTGCATATGCACCCAGTGCCAGCTCTATACCAAACATTTTAGATAAATCAACTCATTTACTCTTTACAAGTATTTCGTTCAATTGCTGATGCAGCTTTACTGCTGACAAAACTGGGTCTTGAAACAGTTGCATGACTGTTATCAAACACAGGATGAGAGTTCAAACCCAGGCTGTCTAATAACAAGAGCCTACATTCTTGAACTTGTCGAACCATGGCCTCGTGCACTGTCTGCTCACTTGTCAGATCGGAAACAAATAACTTCACAGGGTGTTCTTCCCACCAAGGACTAGACTGGTGTGTGGTGTATAGGCTTAGTCCTAGAAACAATCCAAAGCATAACTTCAGCCACACTCACCAGAATCACCAAGAGGGTCATTAAATACAGGTGGGCCCCAAGTTGTTCACACCATATCAGAATTTGGGGTACAGAAAATAGCCAGGATGGTAACCTCTATTGCAGACATATTTCTTGGGAGGTTTTTAGCCTGTTTCAGCTTCAGAACAGCTTCCTAGAATCAGTATGCTTCAACATCCACAAAGTATAGCCTCACGCACTGTAAGAAGTCTTCTCTCTCTAGAATCACAATACAGATAAACTGCAAAACAGAACCTTCAGAGGAAGACAATTTCCGGTAAGGCATCATGCTCCCCCCAAACATCCCTGGATATATTTCAACATTTTTTATTTTAGATTGAAACCTGCTCGCCAGAATATACCACATTCTATGCTGAGGATCTGCCTTCCTCTGGAGACCAGAAATCTGTTTTGTTAATTCCACTTAAGCTGTTACTCAAAGCTCTAAATAGTTAAAACATATGCAGAATTCTCTCTTGCATACAGTCTCTCTCTCTCTCTCTCTCTCTCTCTCTCTCTCTCTCTCTCTCTCTCTCTTTCTCTCTCTCTCTCTCTCTCTCTCTCTCTCTCACACACACACACACACACACACACACACACACAAACGTCCTTACACAAATTTGAGTAAACACTGTGTAACCAGAAAATGAAATTGCTCTCCAATAACCATTATGGCTTTTCTTATATGCTCACATTACAATAAAATTTGGAGTGAGAGCCATCAGTAGGGAAGGAAATTAGCGACCAGGCATTCCACAGTTAGATATGAGCCCTTAAGGGGTGGGATAGCATCCTATTCTGCCTGTATCTCTAGCTCCAAGCACATAGTAGGCAATTAGTCCAGCTTTGCACTTAATGAGGAAGAAAGGGTGCCAGGCAGGAATTTGTGAGCAAATCAATTCCCCAAGGAGAAGAAGAACAGGGCTGTTCTTCAAAGAAAAAGGAAAAAGAAGGGTCTTTTTTTTCCCTAAATGCCTGGCTTCTTGCATTAATTCTTCTAAAATCTTGAAGCTGTGCCTGCTTGCATCAAAAGACAATCACCTAACTTCTTCAGCACACACATAAAACCCAAAATGAGCCTCTCAGTGAAAGCCAGAATGAAAAAGTACTAAGAAAAGAACAGAAAGAGAAGACAGACTGGGTTGGAAAGTGGAGACGGTGACAGCATACAGCCCACCAGGGCATGGCAAAATATCAGTTTCATTTATAGCAAAGATAGTTGGAGTTTTCCTTCCTTGTGCTATGCAATAATTTCATATTCTTCCTTACAAATAAAACACATTCATTCCCCTGCCTTGTTCCCTCTGCTCCCCGTGTAGCATGAATTCTCACAGCATCACTATTAGCCACAAATGCATGTGCACAAATACATCCACAAGCATGCACACACACACACACACACTCATGTACACAGGTATGCATGCACATGTATCTACACACACTGAATGTCAGGCCTTTGTTCCCTGGGAATGCATATGAAATTTCCAAACCAACACCGAATGACTACTATGAATGATTCTACCCCAACAGTCCCAGAATGTTTCTGGCCACCAGGATTAGTCCTAAAATAGTGTGTTCCGAGTGTCATATTTATAAACATTCCAGTCTTGGGGATACCCTAGGATCATCTGCCTCTTAGCCCCTCACTGTACAGACAAGGAAATAAAGTACAAATTCAAAGGGAAGCTTCTTGCCAGTTAGCAGACAAGGAGTCTTCACCGAGTACCCATTCCAGTTGCTGCCCACTGAGTCAGAGTGGGACCAGTGTCTTACATTTACTACTGTGGTTCTCCGCCTTCTTACTATTGTGATCCTCTAATAAGATTCTTCATGTTGTGGTGACCCCCAACCATAAAACTGTTTTTGTTGCTACTTCATAACTGTATTCTTGCTACTGTTATGAATCGTAATGTAAATATCTGTGTTTTCTGAGGGTCTTAGGTGACACCTGTGAAATGGTCATTCGATCCCAATATATTATAACCCACGGTTGAGAATTGCTGACTTACTAGGTTTCTGGCAGCTCGGGGAGAAAATTCATTATGTTCTCTCAGTCAGTCATGAGTATAGAATCTAGACTTAGTTGTAATAAATATCAGTCGTTGTTACATTTCCTAAGGAATGCTGGACTCCAATAACCGAGTTTATTGGAATTAACATTGGCCTAGCACTTCTCTAAAGTACCAGAGACTAAAGAAAATAAAATATGAAAAAATTAGAGCCCTGAAGGCTCAGAAATCTACACACTAGATGCTGCCATTGGCACCAAGCCTTCACTTTGAAGCTTCTCAAACTTCAGTGTCCTGGGAACTTGACAAGTTCATGCAATAATCCAATGTGCCATTATATGGCTTGAAAGTGTGCATTTCCGACAAGCCCAGGCTACCCCAGTGCTGCTGGCCACAGGTCAATTCCAGTAACAAGATTTTAATGAACCTTCCCTTCTGACCACTAGGAACTGAATGAGATGCTCCTTAGAAGTCTCTGACATTTGGATTGTTGGCCTCCTGGTTGGTGGCTGTTTGGGGAGGCTTTTGAGGTTTGATCTTGCTGGAGTATGTCACTGGGGGAGGGCATTGAGGTTTCGCCATTGAGTTAGCCCTGTCTGCTTCCTGATTGTGGTGTGGGATGTGACCTGTCGGCCATTCCTGCCACCATGACTTTATCCCTCCATCATGGACTCTGGCCCTCTGAAACTGTAAGCCCATTACTTGCTTTATTTTATAAGTTGTCTTGGTCATGGTGCTTTTATCACAGCAATAAAACAGTAACTAAGACACTGAGGAAGATAGCAGTGCCATGCACAGCAAACCGGGTGGCCAAAGGTTCCTGAAAGCAGTCCTCACAATGAAAGCGGCAGAAGAGTGGTCCTGGTCTCAAAGATTTAGTCGCCAGCCAACTAAAGAATGTCCTCTGTGATGCAAGTCTATCTTATCTGTCAGTGTCAGTAACGCCTCCTGTGGGTCACGTGATGACTGTCCAGGAAGCTCACCTAGAGAAGGAAATGCAGCAGAACAGACTCTGGATCTCTAAAGCGTGAGGACTGAGCGAAGCCAGACGGCCCCAGTTACTTATGAATAACTTCAGTTCCAAGCACTGAGAAAGATCTCTAATGCTGCACCCCAGAGAACACAGGCTGAGGCCAACCCCATTCTTGCTTTGCGAAGCAAACCAAATCATCATGGCTAACAACTTTGCTTCAAAAATAGCTTTTGTGCCAGAAGGACATTTGCTTCAGAAAATCAAATGGGCAACTTAATTTCAACCTCTCTGATTAAGTAGATGCTAGCCTGTCTGTGAACATGCTTCCAACATTTCCCCCCAAGGGAGCTGGGTGGTAACACAGAGAGCATGACCGTTTATTTGGCTTAAGGAACATATTAATTTATCTGGTTTATAGAATTTAAACATCTGACGGATGACAGTGGGGCTGATTTTATTCATCAGCTAATTGCTTTGCCACCTGGAGCTGAAGCTTTATATATGCAGCTTATAAAAGATCTGAAAAGGATCTCAATTATTCTTTAATTTGTTCCTTGAATATAAAGTAGGAAAATCTGGCTTAATCAAACATTGTCTCAATTCTACTGGGATATGTCTGGTTACCTTATAACAAGGTACGCTTTCATTTAATCATATGATATGATAATTCCCCACTTTCAAGCCAAGTATCCTCTTAGTTACAATCAATTTTCCACTGAAAAAATAAACACTGTCTCTTTACTGAAATCCCAGTAGAGAAAAATAGCCCTTTTTAATGAAACTTGCTGCTCATGCAGCCACACTAGGAATTTCTGTGTAGGACTCTATTAAATTCCCTAATTTTACATTGCTAGTAAATTGTAGAATAGAGCAAGTTCTGTGAGCAATTCTCTGTATAAATGGTCATTCTTGGCTCATGTGAAAGAGATGGTTAATGGATACATGTGTTTGCATGCACGCACAAGTGCACTCATACACACAGAAAGAGGGGGAGAGAGAGCTTCTCTCCCCCTCTTTCTGTGTTTCTGTGTGCTGGGATCTATTAAGTCTCACTTAATAAATGTTTTAATCAACTTGGATTCTATAATTTATCTGAGAGGGAAAAGAGGAGAAACTGGCAGTCATGTAATTTCTTTAATTGCACCAAGCAAATCTGAAATGCTGGCATGTTCTAGCAGGCTGCAGAAGTCCCAAACATAAAAGAAGTACCTGGTA
Source organism: Tokudaia tokunoshimensis (assembly GCA_036184795.1). NCBI lineage: Eukaryota > Metazoa > Chordata > Mammalia > Rodentia > Muridae > Tokudaia > Tokudaia tokunoshimensis. Next base: position 89,794,389 of record BTHU01000014.1, read on the forward strand.
GGCAAGAGGGATGGATGCTCCTGAGACACAACCTTGCAACAAGCTGGAAGTTAGACTGTAAAGACACTATATTAATGACCCAGGTGTTTGAAGGGAGCCAAATGTTTGGTCCCTATCATACAAAATTTCTCTTCCTCATCACTTAAATGTTCCAAGAAAAGACAATGAAGGTGCCCAAATGGGCAAGTCAGGGGAAACTAAGGCCAAGGATTGCACAGGCTTCTGGGAGTAGACAAAGTCATCAAGTAGTATCCCATCTGAAAATAATGGAGAGTTCCTGGGGCCTCTGGCCACTGAACGCATTAGTACAAGCAGAGAAAATGCAGGTGGAGGGGAGTCCACAGTCAACCAAAACAGTCTGAGAATTGGATGAGCAACTATGCAAGACACCAAGAGATGGAAGTTAAAAGCAAAACCAGACCTGCTTCATCATCTTCCCATGTCCCGAGAGCCAGGCCTCCTTACAAGTCAAGTCAGGTGTTAGAGAAGGGTAAAGATTAGTCAAATGAAACCTTGAGTTTCTGACATTTGGATGCAGAATGGCTTAGAATATGAGAGTTGGGGCTTCTGAATTGGGTCCTAACCCTGTAGATCACCAGCTATACTCCCCTAAGCAATTTGTGTCTATGGAAAAGAAGACACCTAGGGTTGTGTCTGAAGAAAGGGGAAAACAAAGTAAAACATTTGCCCCTTCACATTTCAGAACTTTTTCCTATGTGGAGGCAAGACATAAATACAATTATACAGTGACTCAAAGATGGTTGTGGTTATGGAACAGCTCCTATAGAACCCTGGAGGTACTGTGCAAGGTGTCAGGCACAGGATAGAAAGAGTTTGAGAGCCTAGAATGGTAATCAAAGACCAAGTCTATACTTTGAGTGGAGCTCAAGGATCCAAGAATGGGGGGATAGTAAGCTTGGGACAAATGTTGCTACCCAAAGCTAAATCTGGGCAATGAGCCAAGTCTGGAGCAGCAGGTACATGAGGACACACTTTAGGTACTACAAGCTAATGAGTTCAGATTTTATATCTGCTCTCTCCCTTGGGGTCTCATATTGGCACAACCAACTGCTGAAAGACTTGAATATCCCATAGGCTTAGGCAGCATACTAGGTTTTCTCCGTTATATTTGTTGGGATAAAATTTGTTTTTCATTTATTCATTTTTATTCATTTATTTTACTATCTATGAGTGCCTTACCTACATGTATGTATATTCACCATAAGCATACCTGATGTCAGTGAAAGTCAGAAGAGAGCATCAGATTCCCTTGAACTGGAGTTACAGTCAGTTGTGAGCTACCATGTGTATGCTGGGCAAAAACTCTGATCCTCTGGAGGAGCAACAAGTGTTCTTAATCACAAAGCTAACTCTCCAACCCTAGTATGGCTATTTAGAGAAAGCCAAAATAACAGAGACTTGACCAAGATGGACTTGTGATTCACAGACAGCCTCAATTTGGGAGACCGGGCCCTGTTCTGTAAAATCATCAGAGGCTGCCTCCTCCTATCCTGTTGCACTCTTGTCTCTAAGATCTTTCCACCTGTGGAAGATCTCACCATTATGAGGCCATATTCCAAGCCAGGAAGGAACCAGTATCCTCCAAGAACATGATGGTTTATACATACTCTTAAAGCAAAAATTTGGTCATATATGTCCACACCTAGCTGTAAGGAAGTTTGAAGACTATGGTCATTATTGTAAGAGAAGCCTTGTATTTCCCAGGAGACTGGGCATTGGCCAACTAGTAATCCAAGTTACCCACCAATGGACCCTCTCATTGCCACCAGCACACACAGCTAGATCAACAAAATATAGTTTGTTACAAAGTGAGATAGTAAATGAAATTAAACATTAAAATATGTGTGTGGAATGGGATACTAAACAAAGAAAGCCAATGATAAAAGATCATCTGTTGAATTACTCTACTTATTTGTAATAGTTCACAATAGGTGAATCTATAGAAAAAAAGTTAATTCTTGGCTGCATAAGGTTGGAGGAATAGAGAAAGAAAAGAACAATAGCGAAAAGGGGCTTCCTTCTGAAGTGATGAAAGTACCTGTCTTAGGGTTTCCGCTGCTGTGATGAGACACCATGACCAAGGCAACCCTTATAAAGGACATTTAATTGGGGCTGCTTACAGTTTCAGAGGTTCAGTCCATTATCATAAAGGTGGGAGCATCCAGGCAGACATGATGCTGGAGAAGAAGCTGAGAGCTCTACATCTTGATCCAAAGGCAGCCAGGAAGAGATTATCACTCCCGCACTGAGTGGAGCTTCCGGACTGGGCCTCAAGCCCACTCCCACAGTGACTCACTTCCTCCAACAAGACCATGCTTACTCCAACAGGACCACACCTCCTAATAGTGTTACTTCCCATGGGCCAAGCATTTTCAAACCACCACAGTGCCCTAAAATCAGCTATCATGAGTTTTTTTTTTTTAGAATTTATTTGCAACTTTATTTTTTCTTTTTTTGTTTTTTTATTGAGAAAGGAAATAAAAACATTTTATGATAAAATTAAAGATTTATATGGAAAATGTTTCTGACAAAATTGAAGAAGTATATAGAAAAACACATTAAGATTGACAACTTTCATGGAAAATTAAAGAGTAAAATGGTAAACATTAAAAAACATTGCTACATTAATTAAAAAAGGAAGTAGAAACATTTTATGATAGAATTGAAGATTTACATGGAAAATATTTCTAATAAAATTGTAGAAAAATATAAAATAATATATTAAAATTGAAGATTATCATGGAAAATTACAGATAAAATGATAGACATAAAACATATTTCTAAGTTCGTTGAAAGTAGAATTATAAACATTTTCTCATAAAATTGAAGATCTACAAGGAAAATATCTCTGATAAAATTCAAGAAATATATAGAAAAACATGTTAAAATTGACTATTTCATGGAAAATTGTACAGATAAAATGGTAGGCATAAAAATATTCCTAAGTTGATTGAAAGTAGAATTATAAACATTTTCTGATAAAATTGAAGATTTACATGGAAAATATTTCTTACACAAACATAAAAATGACATCAAAAATAACAGGAAGCAACAATCACTATTCCTTAATATCTTTTAACATTAATGGACTCAATTCCCCAACAAAAAAAACAAACTAACACAAATATTTTTCATGTAAATCTTCAATTTTATCAGAAAATGATTGTAATTCCTCTTTCGATCAATTTAGTAATGTTTTTTATGTCTACCATTTTATCTGTATAATTTTCCATGAAATAGTCAATTTTAATGTGTTTTCCTATATATTTCTTGAATTTAATCAGAAAATGTTTATAATTCCACTTTCAACCAATTTAGGAATATTTTTATGCCTACCATTTTATCTGTATAATTTTTCCATGAAATAGTCAATCCTAACGTGTTTTTTTATATATTTCTTCAATTTTATCAGAGATATTTTCCATGTAAATCTTCAGTTTTATCAGAAAATGTTTATAATTCCAGCTATCATGATTTATAGAGCTGTTTAATTGTGAATAAAGTGGATTGTACTCTGCAAATAAGGGAATTGTAACTCAATAAATTTGTGTTCATAAAAGAGTTCCTTAAACATTTGCATCCTTATTCCCAGTCCTAAATGTTTCCTATTGAAAGCTTACTCCAGCAAACGTTTGTGTATGATGTACATCCATTTGACCTTCTAAGTCAAGGACTTATTGTAATTCTGCTTTGGTCTTTTGGTTTTAGTTGGTTGGTTGGTTGGTTGGTTGGTTGGTTGGATGGTTGGTTTGGATTTTGTTTTTGCTTTTTAAGACACAGTTTCTCTGTGTAGCCTTGGCTGTCCAGCAACTTGCTTTGTAGACCAGGCTGGCCTTGAACTCAGAATCTGTCTGCCTCTGCCTTCTAAGTGCTAGGACTAAAGGCATGCACTACCACCACCTAGCTCTGCTTTGGCCTTTAAAATTCCCCGTAGATCCATAGTTTTCCTTGTCATTCCGTTAACACATAGTTTATTTTTCTAGAATTCCATAAATTTTTGCAAGACACTTTTCTGTATCTTTGCCATAGATATCAACTCTACTTCGAACAGAGCCAAGATGAAAATGTCAATGATATCAATTCTGTTCCAAAACATTTGCTTCAAGAGGTGGACCAAGACATAGATAAATAAATAATTTACAATATTCTTTCTCACCTTCAGTTACTAAAAGTTCTTATATCCTGAAATGTCTAGAGTACTAATTTTTTTATTAAAAATAAAAAGTAGAAACTGAAGAAACGGCTCAATGGTTAAGAGTGATGACTGCTCTTCTGGAGGATGCAGGTTCAATTCCCAGCACCCACATGGTAGCTCACAACCATCTGTAGCCCCATTTTGGGCAACCTGATGTCTTCTTCTCACCTCCACAGGCACCAGGCATGTATTAATGCACAGACATACATGTAGGTAAAACATTCACATACACAAGATCAAATAAAATTTAAATTGAAAACAAATTGAAAAATAAATGTCTGGGATACCTAAATAGCCAGCTAGCCAGGAGGGAGAAAACTAATCTACCTATACTCACAATGGGTAGTGCCACTCTGGTGGTTTATCATTTCTGAACACCACATTCATTTACATTATCTGATTTGCTACATTTACAAATGTAGTTGCTACCCAGGCTTTTTGATCCAGGCATCTACTTGGCAGGAAAGCAACCATCGGGACCATGAAATCATGCTGGGATACCTGTCTGTGAGCCCTCCTCCCAGCCAAACAGAACTCAGTAAAGAGACTGTAGAATCAGAGGAAACAGAAGAGCACTGTGACTCCAGCTCATCTCTCCTTCCTCTGCCTCGTCTCATTCCAAGTCTCCTTGTTCTTATCACCAAATAGAAGTTCCCCAAAAAAATCAATTTTTTTCTTTAAAATATAAAAGAATGTGAGAAATACATATGTTTCATGTTAACAGTGGATAATTCAGGTTGACGGGAATACCAACAGATTCTAATTTTTCTGCAATCCAGACTTTACCTTCATAGCTTCAGACACTGGCCTCTCCTCGTCTCCATTCAGGGACCCCCACCCCCCAGCCACTCACCTGACCTCAGCAGCTTTCTTTAGTCATGGAGGGAGATTCCACAGCCCCTTTCATGTATCTTCCTTGCTAAAGCCAGAACCATGTGGCCAAAACTGCTGAGTTCTTCTGCTTGCTGGGGCTTGAACGTGGCCCTCTCCCTGACTTGCATTTACATTGCTGTTTAGGCCTTTTCCTCTCATATATTGCAGGATTAGCTGTGTGGGGCCTTGCACTGATGTAGGTCACCACTCCCTTTATTCCTTAGGGTCAGGCCTCTCTTTAAATTTTTTATCTCCTTGAGCACAGGACTTTGATCCAACATTACATTTCCTAGAGTTCTTTTCCTCCTCAATCTGTACATTTTACATTTTTCTTTTCCTTACTCTTCCTTTTCATTGTAGATCTACATAACAGTGATCACTAATAGACACATGACAGAGTCAATACTAGACTGTCTTGAAATCTCCTCTGCCAATGATGTTAATCCAAAACTCTTCAATTTAACCTCAGGCAGATCCTTAGGACAAGGGGAAAATGCAGCTATGTTCTTTGCCAAAATGTCACAAGAATGGTCTGTGGGCCACTCGTTAATATTCTTTCTCTCTGAAACTGCTTGAGTTGTACCGTCATTGTGCAAATTGCCCTTAGCACTATTATCTTTCATGTTCCTACTGGGATAGCCTATTAGGGCTTAATTAAAATGTTCAAACACTTTTCTAGTGAAAAGTCTTCAATAATTCTCCAAACATCAAACATGATAGAGCTGTCACAGCAATACCACAAGTCCCTGGTAACCCTAACCCTGTCTTTGTTAGGGTTAGTACTGCTGTGATGAAACACTATGACCAAAACAAGTTGGGAAGGAAAGGGATTATTTATCTTATATTAACACATCACTGTTCATCACTGAAAAAAGTCTGAACAGGGACCTGGAGGCAGAGGCGATGCAGAGACCATGATGAGTGTTGCTTACTGGATTGCTCACAGTTAAAGGGTGAGTCCATGATCATCATGGTGGGAAGCATGCAGATACTGAGAACTAGGTAAGAGCTTTACATCCTAATCCCCAGGCAGCAGACAGAAAGAGGCAGGGCCTGGTGTGAGCTTTTTAAATCTCAAAGCCCACCCACTCACTCCTAGAGGCACACCTCCTCCAACAAGGCCACACTCCCTATATTCCTCCCTGCCTCCCCCCTCCCCCGAACAAATTCATTCCTTGGTGACTAAACATTTAAATATATAAGTAAGTCTCTGGGGGCCATTCTCATTCAAACCAACATGAGGAGTTTGCTTTCATAAAACTTGGAAAAATAAGTGTGTAAAACATGCCTATATTTTTCAAAGCTATGTTCCAATATCAAACTCAGAAAACATTTTGGTATAATATAATGTCAGGATGGAGAATGTTCTTTTTTCTATTTTCTCTTTCCATCTATTATCCAACTTCACCCACCACCAAGAGTCATTACTTTCCCACCTCAAACTTGGGACTCACCTGACGAGGAATCACAATTTTTTTTTATTTTGAAACTTTTTAGTTTCACAGAAAGTTTCAAATATATGTAAATATGTGTGGTGACACACATCTTTAAACCCAGAATTTCAGAAGCACAAGCAAACAGATTGCTGTGAGTATGAGACCACTCTGGTCTAGATAGCAAGTTCCAAACCAGCCAGGGATGCATAGTGAGATCCTATGTCAAAAACAAAACAAAACAAAACGAATATATAATACATAATATACATGTCTTGTATGGAGATACATACATACATACATACATACATACATACATACATACATACACAGACAGACAGATAGGTAAACAGACAGACTCCCACACACATAGATATATAGATATATAGTTATTCAAGCAGAAACCAGCAAGATGGCTCGACAGAAGCTAGAGAGAAGGCTCAGCATTTAAGAGTACTTGCTATTGTTGCAGAGGACCAGGGTTTGTTTCCCAATACCCATAACTTGCAGCTCACAATTACCTATAACTCCAGTTCCACGAAATCCAATACCTTCTTCTATCCCCAGGGACACCTGGTTACACATGGTACATACAGATACCATGGCATAGCTAAACCTGTACTCTAATAAATAAAATGAAGTAAATTCAAAAAACAAAAGAAAAAGAAATATAGAATCAAGACTCGGAGAAGATCACCTAGTGTCCCCCAATATTAACATCTTATGTGATTCTTGTACTACAGAGCAATGTCAAAGCCAAAAAACTGAAGTCATAAAAGGAACCAAGTTATCAGGAGGCTGAGGTAGGCGGAGCCTGAGTCTGAGGCTACCATGAACTAACTATATACAAAGTTCCAGGCCAGCCTGGGATACATATCAAGACCAGGACTTAAAAAATACAAAAACAAAAAAAAAGTGAAGGAAAGAAAATAAAGATTGGGGATGTGGCTTAGCATTGCCCACATCCTGCCTAGCAGGTACAAGGTCCCTGGGTTTGGATCCACCACCACAAAACAGTTCTAGAGGTTATTCAGCTTTCTGTAATCACTCATGAGCCTTGAGTGTCCTTGTGCATATTCGACTGCAGCACATAACAGCTTCCTGTGGCCACCATCACAGTGAAGATAAAAAGCTACTGCATTGCCACAAGGTCTGCTCTGTGCTCATCCTTTATAGGCATACCCCTGCCTCCTTCACGCTGCATCTGTAGCCACAGGCAACCTCTCCATCTCTGTGTCCCTTCACAAATGCCCTATAAGTCCTATAAATGGGATCATGCGGTAGAGAGAGATTGGGAGCTGACTATTATCTTTTGCTTTGTTTTTTGTTTTGTTTTGTTCTGTTTTATTTTGCATTGCTTTGTTTTGTTTTGACTTAGCACACTTATCTTGAGGTTGCTGCAGGTTGTCTATCAATAGTTTATTCCTTTTTACGCTGAGTAGCATTTCAGGGTCTGAGCTACTATGTTTACCCATTCAGGCACTGAAGAAGAAGTGTGTGGTTTACAGTTTGAGACTATTCATAAAGGAGCTACAAACATCCTGTGAAAAATCTCTGCAACAACGAATGCCCCAGGATGGATCTACCAGTTATATAGAGGTTTTGTGTTTAGATTTTAGAAACTGATGGGTTGTTTTCCTAAGTTCTTGTGTAATCGCGTATCCGTGTTAACAACATGAGTGACTCAGTGTCTCCACTAACTTGCCTTTGTTTTTATCCTGACTTTTTGTTGGGGGGATTAGTGTGTGTGTGTGTGTGTGTGTGTGTGTGTGTGTGTGTGTGTGTTGTGTGTGTGTGTGTGTATTTACTTGCTTTATGTCTGAGTGTGTCTGTGTATCACTTGTGTGTCTGGTGCCCACAGAGGCCAGAAAAGGGTGTCAGGCGCCCTGAAGCTGGAGTTATGGATAGTCACCATGGATGTTAGCCACTGTGTAGGTGCTGGGAGTCGAACCCAGGTCCTCTGAAAGAGTGCTCAGAGCTCTTTACTGCTGAGCCATGTCTCCAGACTTACTGCTGTTTTTCACGTTCTCTGTCTGTGAGCTGCGTCTCACTGTGGCTTTAATTTGCCTCTCCCTGAGGTCTAATGTTGATGAACATTCTTCTGGTGCTGGTTCTCTCTATAAACCTCTTCAAAAATACATCAGCATCTTTTTCTCATTTGCCCCTTGGATCACTGTATTTTAAATATTGAGCTTTGCAAGTACTTTAGATCTTCTCTGGGCATCTTTTGCAGGTTCTTTGCAAGTTCTTCTTCCCAGTCTATAATTTGCCTTTCACAAAGCAAAAAGGTTGCAGTGTTAATGAGATTCAATTTAATATTTCTCCTTTTATGATTTATGCTTTTGGTATCAAGTCTAAGAACCCTTTGTCTCATCTGGGGTCACAAAGATCAAGCATTTCCTAGAAATTTTTATAGTTTCGTGTTTCATATTAAAGTCCTTGAATCAGCGTTGCATATCTGGAATAAATCCGATTTGGTTCTAGTCTATTGTTCTTTGTGTACACTGTTGGGTTTGATTAGCAAAATTTTATTGAACATTTTGCATGCCAAGTTCATGAGAAATCTCGGTCTATATTTTTCTTTTTAAGTGTTATCTTTGGTTTAAGAATGAAGGAAATACCTCATAAAATGAGCTAGAAAGTGTTCCTTTGTTATACAGAATACCCCCTCAGGCTCACACATCAAAGCCCTGGTACTCATTGGGTGGCACTTTGGAGAGATGGTTCTATCATAAGGGGGCTAACCATGGATGGAGTGGCCCACTGATGAACATATGGCTTAATGGCCTATAAAGGAAGTTGGTCAGTAGGAACAGATATGTAAGGATTTGTCTTGTTGTTCAGGTATATATATATATATATGTGTGTGTGTGTGTGTGTGTGTGTGTGTGTGTGTACACATGTATATAAAAACATACACACACATATATATATCACATGCATGCACACATACACACACATATGCACACATGCATACACAGACACAGACACACACACACACACCCTTTCTGTCTGTGGGCTACCTCCTCAGTTGTCCCTCCTGCTGTGCTGATATCCTGCCTCCCTCCAAGCCCAAATCAATGGAGCCTACTGGAAGCCACTGGACTGAAACCTCTAAAACCACCAATATAAATAAATCCTCTCTCCTTTATTTTTGAAGTTATTTTCCTCAGATATAAGGAAATATCTCAGTGATAGAATGATAACACATAGGATATGTGTTTTTTCCCTTTGTTTTTTGGAAACACATGAATAAAGTTGTTATTAATTCTTTGAATGCTTGACAAAACTGCCCAGTAATAGAAATAGATGATTCTTTCTCAACAGGTATTTGTTGACAAATTCAATATTTTTCTTAGATTTTTGAAACTATGTAGCCCCAAGCTAGCTTGGAAACTCTATATGGACCAAGCTTACCTCAGATTTGTGGCAATCTTTCTTCTTTTGCTTCCCATGTGATGAGATTACAGGTGTACAACGCCATGCCTGAACAAAACTTTAATTCTTCATAGTTAATAAGTTAGTGGAAACCTTCATCCATTTACTCTGTAGTAGTAGTAGTTTCTAAGTTAGGGTTTTATTGCTGTGAAGAGACACCATGACCAAAATAACTCTTAAAAAAAGAAAAAACACTTAATTGGGGTTGGCTTCACAGTTTCAGAGATTCAGTCCATTACTGTCATGGTGAAAAGCATGGCATCATGCAGTCAGACATGATGCTAGAGGAGTGGAGAACTCCACTTCCTGATCCAAAGGCAGTCAGGAGGAGACTGTCTTCCACAGCCAACCATCAGGAGAGTCTCCTTCTCAGAGCTTAAGCACAGGACCTCAAAGCCCACCCCCACAGTGACATACTTCCTCCAACCAGGCCACACCTACTCCAACTAGGCCACACCTCCTATTAGTGCTACTCCCTGAGCCAAGCATATTCAAACCACCACAAGCAGTAGTGTGAGCATGTGTGTGATGTGGCAGGGGAGCCGCTTGTGCATCACCAGCACATGTGAAAGCCAGTGGACAACTTTATGGAGTCAGTTCTTCCCTTCCTCGAACCGCTTTCCGCAGGTATGAACCCAGGTCACTCACCAACCATGGGCAGAAGGTGCCTGTAGCCACTGAGCCATCCCAGGAGCCCTATCATTTCATCCTCACTGGATTTGGTACATGGTTGTGGAAGCACTGGTTGGTACATTTCTCCTAAGGCTGTAATTTTCAAGCACAGACCCACCACCCCAGTTCCACTCTCTACCTAAGAATCTTCCCCCTCTGGAACATACTTTCTCAATGGTACAAAGCACATAAGTCATTCCCTTAAGGATTATTGACATTTTTAGAAAGCCCAGTGCCCCATGCACTAGTGGAATACGGTAAAGCCCAGGTCTAAGACCTGATGGAAACAGATGACAGACGAGATACCCAAACAAGTCAGTCAGGCAAAGTTAAAACTCATTCCAGTTAGAAAACTGAGAAATCCCAGGATGTCTATGAAGTAGCCAAAAGTGAGTATCTTTACTAACAGCTGAAACCAGGGACCAACCAAAAAGTTCACACTGCTTGAACTAGCTTGGCTCAGCTCTGAGACAGGCCATGTTTTCTGCTCTCACAGACACATTATAGTCTAACTGCAGAAAACAAAGATTTTAATATTTCCTGCAATTGTTCCTCAATATGTGTCAAATTAATACATCTTTTGATTGTATTGTTACAATAGTTGTTTCTTCTAAATGCTGCTTGAGTTGCTAAGTTTCATTTTTCTAAAACCCACTCAGTGAATTTTGAATTGGGATTAGAACAGACTTTCCAACAGCTCCTGAAGTCCCCTTAAATGTTCGTCTGCCATTTTGTGTCACTGTGTATACAATATGGCATCCTCAGTACCAGTAACTATGAAACCAAAGAACTGATCAGCTCTGAAAAACATTTAAAAATGTTCTACATCCAGAAGTACCAAATACTGAGCCAAGTTTTAATTTTTACATAAAAAAAAAGCAAACAATCCATTTCTTAAGTATGGACATCAACTGTCACTTTTAATAAATAGCAACATTATATGTATTTTCATTTTTATTATATGCATATTCAGAGTACACCCCCTGTATACTCCCAGCTCATTCTAATACCACCTTATTTGACCCATGTTTCGCTTTGGCCCTATAGAAATTACCCAGCACTTAGGAAGGGGATTTCTAGGGATAGTGTCAGAAGAGTGACCTTTGATATAAAGAAAAGTCTACCCCTGCAACTGACAGCTAGACTGTACAACCACCAGCTCCTGTGCCTGCGACTCTAAGAGGCGGAAACCGCCATCTTGATGCTCCTTGCTGTGCTTGGCCTATTTCTCCACCATGTCCTCTAACTTTTAATAACTCCAAAACGATGGCAATACTATTCTTAACCACGTTTTCCACCTGCCAGTGACTCTTGTCCTTTGATACCAACACTCCAACATACAAGACAGGAGATCCTGCTCAAGACCCTGTCCCTTTTCTTACAGTCTGGGAGTTTTATCCTCAAACAGAGATCAGTATCAGCACCTACAGCTCTCAGCCATCTGTGCCTGTGACGGTGCAAGTGACCTAAAGCTTCCCAAGAGATCCGGCCTGGGGAAAGTGTTCTGGAAGTCATGTGACACACTTGGAAGTTCAGACCTTTAAGACACAACAGTTCTATCTCTCTTATAAGCACTCTGGAGCCAGGCCCTTCTATGCTTTCACACTGTTTCATCCCAGGCAAAGAGCAAGTCCTTATCCCACAGAATTCTCCACTGTAAGTAAGACTTATGGAAATGTAGCCATGGAAAACATCCCAGGTCACCTTCTTAATCGTGCCTATCCCACTGTTGCTATATCCAGATGGAGATGAAACAGATGTCCCTGTAGGGGAACCACTGATTTATTTGATCACATATTTTAACTGAGGCACAAAATCTACACTAAAATAAAGTGGAAAGAGGGCATCTGCAAAAAGCAGCAGCCACACAGTAAATGGACGCCCAAGGATGCTGAACTGAATGACTGGCTCATCAAACCGAGACCCTATGTAGTGATAATGTGCAGCTACATTTCAGTATGGGGGCCCCCACAATAAAGCCGGCACTGTAATTACTATAATGACCTCCTACTGCTATTGTGTCTTTAATTAAGTCTCTATCAGTAGGCATTTGCCACTTAAACCTAACTCACTGTAACTACAGCAGCATATCATCTACATTTTCACAAAGAATTATGGAATCATATTTCTGTCACCAAGATGAAAGGGAATATTTAGTTCAAGTGTCATCTGCAGACAAGCCACATAAAGAAAAATCAAACTGTCCTTTATTGGTTCTTTCTGGAAAGCGAGGCTCGGCTGGGAGATGCCAAGGGGTTTGTGTCTGTGTGTTTTGGTTTCACTCCACTTCTCCTTACAACTCCATGTCCTTTTACATAAACCATGGGGGCGTGACACCAAATGAAGAACACACTTGATTACAGAAAATTTCCTGAGGTGGAAAAGGGCAGAGTCTGGCTCAGAGACACTGAGTGAGATGTTTCAAGTGATGCTCTGATGACTGACCAGGCCAGGTCTGCAGCACCCTTGGCCCATACCTGGGCTCTCGTCTATCATCTTACCCAGCAAGACACACCAGCAGTACCCTGGGCCTAAAGAGATCACATTCCAAGGTCTTCAGGTTTCCTTTCCTGATTACTTCCTTATGTTAGCATTAAAGGGAGCACTGGCTTTGGCAGAGTCCAGCTACACAGGCCAGACAACTCTGTCAGGAAAGGCTGCCAGTTCCAAGCCTCCTCAGGGTGTTAACAGAGAGCTGCTTCTGCCCTTGTTGAAAGAAACCTGAGTACCCACTCTGGCCCTCTTCTGGAGGTAAACGGATCTGTTAGGGATTCAGTGAAAGCCCCCACCTATCCCTGTGGTCAACAAGTCTGGCCAAAACCAACCTCTCTCGAGAGGCCAGGCCATAGCGCTGTCCCTATCTTAGATGCAAGCACATCAAAAGCCTTTTGGTTTGAAAACCTGTTCTACCAATGGTGTACATTCTTCCTAAATGGAGAGAGGGTATTACACTGTGGGTCTCTGCGAAGGGCAGGGAGGCCTAGAAGAGAGGAAAGGGGTGTGGTTGGGGCTCTCCCTGGGACACCCCGTAGAAGAAGCCAGGCCTCCCAGTGGCTGTGGGGTTCTGCTTTGCCCCACAGGCCTGAGGCTGAGCAGATGTTCCACAGTCAGCTGCTGATTCCAGGGTTTCCAGCTCCTGCTGGGGAAGGCTGGCCGGCCACCAATTCCCACCTCTTTTCGATGTCATCTTTGGCCACTCTCCTTTCAGTTCTAATTTCATTTTTGAACTGTGTAAAGGCCACCGAAGAACTTGAAAATGAGAACAAAACGGAGATCCACGAAAAAGCGTGCTTCCCACGGAGGACCTGAGGGGAAATAATATTCAATTTACTCCCATAGATTTGCACCCGGCTGGGAAGTGTTTCAGGTTTTCCCACCTTGCCAGGGACACATGCTGAGAAGGTCCTTGGTCTCACAGTGGAGCTGCTGCCTACCTGCCTGCCTTCCTGCCTGCCTGCCTGCCTGTCTGACTTCTACTGCCTGCCACTGCTGTTTACAAGGCCAAGTCTCGAAAGAGCACCTATTTGCAGAAGAAATCCAAATTCCACTCTGAATTTAGCTACAAGTGTTCTCAGCCCTTGAACAAATGCAGCTTCACCGTTGAATCTGCACTAATGATGGAGGAGTAAGGCCCGAAGCTGGAGACAGTCCGTGCACACTGGCAGGCGTTCCTCCAGCTTGGCATCCATCATAGGAGGGCTCTTTACTACAAGGGAGGGTGTCAGTGAATCCTGGGCAACTGCTGTCATCGCTGCCCTCAGCCTTGCTTCTCCTTCCTCATCGAGCTTCGGTGTGGTCTTCCCTAGGGTTTTGTACACAGCCAGCGATCCTCTAGACTTCTGACAGCAGGAAAGCAGGCTCTGAGCACAAAGAGTCTGAATTTCTGAGAATGGAGGGTCTGTGCTTAACAGGACCCCTCAGGTAGCCCAACCCAGGCTCCATTGAGTCCACTGCTCTTAGTGGGGGGTAAGAGTCTCAGGCTGAAGGCTCTCATATGACACCCTCATCTGCTACCCTTTCATTTGACAAAGGGGCTTGTCAAGTGATGAGACCCATGAGCCAGCATCCACTAGTGTGCCTCAGCATATAAATACTTGGCTTTCCCGGGGCCAAATCATCGCCTGCTAATAAGGAGTCTCTGGGTTCTTTACCACCCTCACATGAGATGATGCCTCTCTGAGTAATGCCAAGCTCTCCCCGGAGTGGAAAAGAAATGAAGTAAAGCCATCATGCAGCATATATCTAAAAGGCATATTTGCTAGAAATAATCACTATTAGTAATTATTTTTACCCAAACTGAGGTAATTCCCATCTCCAAAAACCAGGAGCTGAATCCAAAACATTTCATAAGTCTTTGTTGAACGCTAATGAATGATACATGGATAAGTTATTGTTTCCCTAGAGAGGGCCCTGGTCCCCTCCCTTCCTTCACTGTCTTTACTCTCAAGCATCCGGATGTTGCTGCCTCCTAAGAAGTCACGTGCTACTTCTTACATGAAAGGTGATGGGAGATAATTTGTACCAACACAGAAAAATACAGACAAGAGGACTACAGACAAGACTCAGCTAAGGGTAGGATGGGTGGAGCAGCCCATCTCAGAGTCCTGTGCATCTACCCCTCTGAGGACCTTCCGCATCCTGATACCTGTGTCCTGTCCCCACATCCTGACATCATTGGTATGAGGTGTGATCTAGCTATTGGGATTGTTTTAAGTACCCAGTTTCTACAACAGTACAGACAACATTGCAAGAAAGTGGTCTGTCTCTCATTTGCCAAGATCTAGACACTGGTCAGAAAAGTGTAGCAAATTTGGCTCTGAGCCTGTTAGCATAAACGTTTAAAGAAAGAAACACAATCCAATCCATGACCCATGATGTCCACAAGACAAAAATCAAACCACTTGTTTAGAAGTACAGTCGCAGGTCACCTAGAATTAGCTGGAGATCCTCGTGATGGAGATGAAACAGAAGCATGAACCAAAGTATCTGTGATGGCGTTCAGTCTGGCTGCCCACCGACCATGAGACAGCTCTGACTCAAAGGCCTACAGACCAAAGCACAACCAGGCTTGAGCTTTCTCTCTAACAGCAGTGAGCAGGCATTGCCTATCAGTATTCCCTGGTGAGGAACACTTCCCATCCATCACCTCAGTTTATCCCTACAACTGCTTGACAAAGTGGCCATCTTACAGGGCACGGGGACTGAGGCTCACATGACCTGAATGTAGGGAGTCTGGGATGAGATGAAGCTGAACCTCAGAGGGAGCTGACTTGAGTCCTGGCTCTCAGTAACTGTAACAGTCCCTGAGAAGTAAGCTCAATGCCGAGAGTCAGAGCATCCTTCTTACACTGTTTTAGTGTGAGATAATAACATCACCCCAACCACCATTCAGTTCAAGTAAATTCCTGAAACGATCTTTACACACCACATGGTTCAGGCTGTGTGAAAATCACACGTGCTGTTCTCCTTCACCTCAGGGAAGGCATTCCTACAGGCATGCTAGCACACACCAAACACAAATACATAGGGTTTGCATTCTGTGTGTGTGAGGGGGGGGGTTATAATGCAAAGGCTTTGTGCATTCCAGACAAGCACTTTATCCCTGGGCTACACCTCCAAGCCATCATAGTCTTTTCATAGCAAAAGACCAGAAACAGCACACGGGGTGCTGGCTGGACAGACTACATTATATGCAGTAGCATAATACGCAGCTATAAAAAAAATAAGATGAATTTTTGTGTCTGATAGTATGAACTGGAAAAGGCACGGCAGTGTATATTATGTGATGCCTTTTGGGTAATGAAAGACGGGAGGTAAGAATATAGGCCCTATGTTTACAGTTGCATAAAACGCAAGGGTAGCATGGATGTAGTGGATGAGGGCAAAGGGGAAAGTGAGAGGAGCCAGAAGATTCTAAGCACATACAGTTTTTAGACTTTTTAACTCTTCAAGCAGGTAAAGTATGACGTATAGGAAAAGTAAGCAACTCGAAAGGTAACTCTGAAAGGATTTATAACCCTTCCCTGGTAGTGGCACAGATGGCATGCTTTTCAACGCATATGTGTCTGCCCCTAACTTCATGTGCTCACTTTACCCCCAAGCCCACGGAATCACCTCACCTTACATGGACCTGCCCCCCTGGGGAGTGGTCTAGGCTTGAGATTTCAAGGCAACACGTCCTTTAGGTTTTGTCTGCTCAGTGTCCATTAGGAAATAGAGCAATAGCTAACCAATCGGCCAAGAAGCCACCTGCCCAGCATCGAATGCTCTCACCAGACAGGTTTCTAACCACTGCCCTGTGCAAGTCAAGTATTTTATTCTCATCTGTTTAGGATGAGTTGTGTGCTCTAAGTCCTCCTGGTAACAAATAACTATACTTGCCTAACACGCATTATGCCTGTCAGCCTGCTTTACGGCTCTGCCTTGGCTTGAATTAAGGAAAGGGTTGGTGCTGCCAATGTAGAGAGAGGATGCTGCTCCGCACGGAGCAGAAACGTCAAACAAAATCTGCAACTTTATAGCCTGTCTGCTCTGTTTCAGAATGCTGTGTCTTCCAAAACAACAACTGAAAAAAAGGAACAAAAGAAGGTCATCTTCTACCCTCGCATCGTTCCTCAACTGTGGAATTAACTCAAAGCTGCCCAAGAGCTTTAGGTCACTTGCACCGTCACAGGCACAGATAACTGAGAGCTGTAGGTGCTGATGCTGAACCGCTCTCAGCACACTAGCCTCCGCCTCAGAGACCCAGGCCTGAGCTCCATAAGCCACTCGCTTTTCCTGGAGTGTTGACGGGTCAGTGCCCCTTGCTCTCCTCTACACAGACCAGCCACATTTGCTTCCCTTCCCACTGCGAGAAAGTAAAGTGAACTGCTTATGTTTTGTGGGTTTCTGAGCTGTGGATGGAGAAAGGGAGTTATTTTGTGTCTAATTGTTGTTATAAAGCGGGCCCACATTGGCAACAAATTGAAACAAGACATTTATTGTCAGCCATCCTCAGCTTCCCCTTCTGTTAGAACTTCCCCTCACCTGGTGATACTTACACTTGTGTGAGCGGTCAGTGGTGCTAAGAACATGGCGGACACGTGAGTAAGAAGGGAAACATCCTTAAAAAGATCAAGACTGCTAGTACTGAAACAGGTGTGCTGGAAAATGAGAAACCCTGAGGCTCCCTGGAAGAGGTGATATTTAAATCAAAGTTTAAAGGTTATACAGATGTTAGCCAAGCACTGGCTTGAAGTTCAAGGCTCTGCATTTTAAAACAGCACTAGTCCAAGTAGCTTTAAACCATTCCTAGTGCCAGGAAAAATTGCTTATCATGTAAATTGGTTATCCCTCTTTTTTTTCCCCTCTTAAAACTCAGCTTTGCCAGAATTGGTGTGCTTAAGTTATCTGAGGTAAAGTGTTTCCAACCACTGGAAGATACAAGATAACACTGGTAGTAGTAAAAAGTTGCTATTTCTCTAGCCCTCGTGGGCTGCAGGTACTTCTGCTGAGGGAGGTTTTCCACACACATTTAACCCTACTCTATGAACTGCCTACTGTCTGCCAAACACTGAGGTGGAGGACTCTCCAGCACACTCACTGAAAGCCTAAGGCACTCTTAGAATGGGACTGTGTGAAGGTCAGTCCACTGATGTTCAATCTTCATGAGATCCGTTTCTACAGCTTCCGAGCTCCCCCGCACCCATCTCCCTGTTGACCTCAAAAGCGATCAGTGCCTGGAGCAGGACCAAAGCACCATGCAAGAGGCAGAGCTTGGTCTGCACGCTAGGTCCCAACAAAAGAACCTGGATGCCTCCCTGCTCCTCCCAGCTCTCTGGTCACAGTAACCCCCAGCCAAATACAGTAAGGGAGACTGATACTCCAGGCTGCCCTTTTCTGAAGACCAGTTTGCACTATACCATGCAACTCTATGAGGCGGGTGCTGTCATTCTACAAAACCGAGCAGTAAGTAATGTGTTCAGCGGCACAGTTAGCAACTCACAAGTACAAGATTCA
Source organism: Tokudaia tokunoshimensis (assembly GCA_036184795.1). Lineage (NCBI taxonomy): Eukaryota > Metazoa > Chordata > Mammalia > Rodentia > Muridae > Tokudaia > Tokudaia tokunoshimensis. Next base: position 89,813,019 of record BTHU01000014.1, read on the forward strand.
TGGCCAGAAAGTCGAACCTTTGAGCTCATTCCCAGCTGTGTCCTAATCATCTCTCGGGTGAATAAGTGGAGTCTTCGGGTACCCCATTCAGAGATGAATCTCTGCCTCATCATTTAATTATCTGAAGGACACTAGACAAGTCACACAAGCCTCTTCCAAACTTTAGTATCCTCACCTGTAAAGTGGCATTAGTCTCAGAAGCTACATCCAGGGCAGTAAACAACTCTGTCCATCACATAAAGCTATTGGCATGGAGCCAAAGGACATAGATGTTTCTGTCATCACACACTTGCAAGCCTGTCTTTGCCCCCACCAGCCCTAAGAGCAGTGATCAGTCTTCTCGGGTGCCCATTTTCTTGTAACAGCTCTCAAGAGATGTTTGTTCAGGGACTGGTTGGACATACAGCTATTCTCTGCTATTTCAAATGATCAAATAAGGACTGCCTCTATTCGGACACAAAATAGCCTCTTTTGCTGAATTTTATTCCTTAACACTGGGAAATAAATTATCAAGTGCTTAAAGAGTTCGTTCTTGGATCCTTGAATTAGAGAGCTCCATAATTCTTTTCTTCCCCGTGGGAAATGAGTGAAAGTTGCCTTTGTCTCCAAGGGCTCCTGGGGTTCCAGTTCCTACCTAAGGAAGGCCTCTCTGGCCCTGTGAAATCTACAAAATAAATCACACCCCCTGGTTTCATACAGAGGGGTGGATTTCCCCTCAAAAGGCCAGTGACCCATTCAGATCCCACCTTCCCTCAGAGACACTCAAAAGGAGGCAAGCAATGGTCAAAATGAGACATGTTGCCACTGATCCAGGTAAATTGTCACTTGGCACTTAATCTGCTCTTTAAAATAACTGGTACCGTACCCTCAACAGACTACCTGCATCCTCCCTCCAGCTGAAGACACAATCTCCATACCCTGTTCCAACATCTCTCCTGCTGCTGAGCCATCCTGAGCATCTACCAGAGTCTTACCAAGTGAATGGTTTCTTCTCCCCAAGATCTTCAGGACTAAGTTGGGTGTTAAGAGGGCCCTGCTCCCTCCGAAGGTTCTGGGGGAAGATTGTTTGCAGCACCTAGTGTTTGTCAGTCTCTCTGTTGTTCTTTAGCTTATAGATTGCACCACTGCATTTTCCCTGTCTGTCCCCCATGGCCTGACCCCATCTTTGTGTACAAATAATCCTCTTCTCATGAGGTCACCAGCATGTGGAAGCAAGGGCCTACCGTAATCCAGGATGACCTCATCCTCACTGGGTTCTGGTCTCTCAGACCAGTGTCATGTTCTCAAGTTTCAAACAGACACAAAATTGTGGAGGACACTTTCATCCCAGGACAAAATAGGTCAGCATGGATGGAAAGACTCAGAAGTTAACTTCAGGATATGACTTGAAAGGTTTCAGGTTCTCTCCCTCCATTAAAAAGAAACAGCTTATGATGCCATATTCCACAATTAGAGAGACATTCCTGTAGCTTAGAGACATTTGATGCTTTACTGCCTAGCAGAATAAAGAAAAGCCTTTACAAATCTAAACTCTTGTCTGTAGGAATGACATTCACGAATCACCACCACCTTACAGCTAAGGGGTCATCAATCCCTCTTGCAGCTAGACATCTAGCAGGACTGGTGTTCAATCAGAGTATAACCTGAAATCTGTGACTGTAAGGACAAGCATCATGAGTGACATGAGTAAGAAACAGAGACATTGCTTCAGGCTTGCTGTAACCATGGAGGTCTGAGTCAGAAAGCAAGGACTAAGGGAATGGAGGAAGCAGAGGGGCTCCCCGCTCCATGTCATACACACTGCCTGGGAGCCTGCTTGGTGCTTCCATACAGAGAAGATCATTCTCTCACACACGGGAGAGCTAACGGTCCGGGAAGTCGGGTGGCTTGGGAAAGGGTGAGAAACAAGCAGTGGTAACCAAGGCTGGGCTCCAGAACTGACATGCCAGCCTGCCTTCTGCCGTACAACAGTGGTAACCAAGGCCGGGCTCCAGAACTGACATGCCAGCCTGCCTTCTGCCGTACCACAGTGGTAACCAAGGCCGGGCTCCAGAACTGACATGCCAGCCTGCCTTCTGCCGTACCACAGTGGTAACCAAGGCCGGGCTCCAGAACTGACATGCCAGCCTGTCTTCTGCCGTACCACAGTGGTAACCAAGGCCGGGCTCCAGAACTGACATGCCAGCCTGCCTTCTGCCGTACCACAGTGGTAACCAAGGCCGGGCTCCAGAACTGACATGCCAGCCTGCCTTCTGCCGTACCACAGTGGTAACCAAGGCCGGGCTCCAGAACTGACATGCCAGCCTGTCTTCTGCCGTACCACAGTGGTAACCAAGGCCGGGCTCCAGAACTGACAGGCCATCCTGTCTTCTGCCGTACCACAGTGGTAACCAAGGCCGGGCTCCAGAACTGACATGCCAGCCTGTCTTCTGCCGTACCACAGTGGTAACCAAGGCCGGGCTCCAGAACTGACATGCCAGCCTGTCTTTTGCCGTACCACAGTGGTAACCAAGGCCGGGCTCCAGAACTGATAGGCCAGGCTGTCTTCTGCCGTACCACAGTGGTAACCAAGGCCGGGCTCCAGAACTGACAGGCCAGGCTGTCTTCTGCCGTACCACAGTGGTAACCAAGGCCGGGCTCCAGAACTGACATGCCAGCCTGTCTTCTGCCGTACCACAGTGGTAACCAAGGCCGGGCTCCAGAACTGACAGGCCATCCTGTCTTCTGCCGTACCACAGTGGTAACCAAGGCCGGGCTCCAGAACTGACATGCCAGCCTGTCTTCTGCCGTACCACAGTGGTAACCAAGGCTGGGCTCCAGCACTGACATGCCAGCCTGCCTTCTGCCGTACCACAGAGGACAGCAGGCAACAGAAGCCACAATTCTGCTGGGAGCCAGTCCAGCCTGAAGCTCTCTTGCTGTAGATTTGGGTCTGCATTTTCAACTTCTGGTTGGCAATTGGCAGCTGTTTTCTATTGCATTTCCAATGTGCCTCTGTGTGTATCTTGGAGAGATGGAGAAAGAAAAAATATGGGTCAATATAACCAGACTCTTAAAGGCTTATACTTTATCATTGTAATAATCATAATATATTTTGCTTTACAGCCACTCATAACTAAAGCTTCTGGGCACCCTAACAAAAATAGCTAAAAGAAAAAAAAGAAATTATATTAAACAAAGGAAATATGACTATAAAACCCCAATAGCCAGGAAACTAAATGAACAACATAAAACCTCCAAACAGCGAAACTACAATGAAACCAAGAAGCGGGGGCAAGGGAACCTTTTCACGAGCATTACCCTGAAGAATTCCACGCAGTGAGATCGCATCTGTTTAAAGCACCATAATTTATCGATGTGACATCAAACCGAGAGCCAGCCATTGTAAACCTTTCCAGAAGAAATGCTCAGAAAACTAACCAGGTGGTCGGGGGTGGCGGTGCAGGGTGTCTGGAGCACGTAGCTAGGGCAACAATGGCTTTAAATTTTTATGTTCAAATACATCCATGTGAAGTTCCACATCTTAGTACTAAGATGTAAACATTAGTTTGTTCCATGGATATGCAAGATGTACGAAATAAGGTCTTTTAACAACAGCTTTTTTTTTCTCTGAGCTAGTTCACTCACTATGACTTGCTGGTAGCTTCTCAACTGCTGTTAAACATATAGTTTTTTAAGAACAGATCCTTTTTAGAGCTAGTCAATAGGGGTGCTTAGGGAGGGAGACCATGTTGCCATTTGTAATTGGCATGAGCACCCCAGTCTGAGGACATAGACTAAACCCATTTCCCTGCTCTGAAACTGGAGTCACTTCAAACCAGCCACTCCCCCCGACCCACAGTACCACCGTATCTTTCATTCCATCTTCCCACCCACACAATCGTCTCTCGTATCCCTCCAGCACATTCCTATTGAGTACGGGGAGCAGAGTCTGCTAGGGAATGTTCTCAAGGATTCCTTGGGTTAGGATGGCCCAAGTGACTTCAAAACCACCTGGTTGGCCGACTAAAACTAAGCACACAAATGCTAAGATAGGCACATCCTGTGCCAACATAAAATGTTTCAAATGCTGGCATAAAAATGTTTGCAAATCCTGAAATACTTTCAGAGTCGGGCTAGATCTGGCCCCTGGAATTAGGACACTTGTGAATGTGTCATGGAGCCTGATGTGGCTTCAAGAGAAAAGTCACTAAGACAGGGTGGCAGAGTAAAGAGGCAGATGTCAGTCTCAGAGGGCAGCTGGTGGTCTACAGGATCCACCTGTGCTAAGGACAGCCCAGCCTCTGACCTCCACTGCTGTCTAGTGGATCCTAACTGAAGACAGTAAACATCTTCCTTCTTCTTATCTTTGATGAGAAGAGAAACTATTACCACCTGCTCTTATCCTGTGGGTGTTCACGGAACTCCTCGGCCTCCACAGAAGGACGCACCGGTTTCCAGACATGTGCTCCCGCTAAAGCAGTAAGCTTGGGAGAGGACACAAATAGATTCGTCTGAACCACCCGCCCTATTGATAGGTATTGTATTGATCAAATTGCACTTTTGTAAAAAACTTTATTTATAAAAGTATATGTTCATAAACTTTTGCATAAAAATGGTAAAATGTATTGACAAAAAATGTGAAATGACACATTCAAGAAGATACCTATCACCTACAGTTGGATTTTTAAAAACAAAACAAAACAAAAAAAAGCAAAAGCAAGAGACAGTCTTGACAGCCCCCAAACAGACCACAAAGACAAGAGGGTACTCATCTGGAAGCCTCTGACCAGGGCAAGCCAATGGGGATTTTATTACAAAAAATCGTGCATTTATATATTGCTTATACAGGGGGGGAAAGAAACTTATTTTAAGTAATCAATAAAACTACCCTCTAGGCTCCTAGATTCTACTAGGGGATGGAGAGATTGCTCAGCAGTGAGAACTCAAGCACTCCTCTAGTAGAGGATCTGATTCAGGTCCAAGAACCCACATGATGTGCCCACGACCAGCTATAAGTCCTTTTATAAGGCTTCTGCTGGCCTCCACAGGCTTCTGCACACACCTGGTACCATACATACATAAAATAAAATATTCTTTAAAACTAGCACCTAGCTTGTTCCAGTAAGTAATATCATTCTTAAGAAATCCATGCCAGTTAATAAATGGAAGCTAGGCCATCTTTGCTCCAGTGACCAGGTAGTTGGGACCGCCAGGCTCAGAGACAGACAGGCATAATATCGCTTCGGTTTCAGGCAGCTTGTGTGTAACCTGCTCCCAGGTGCTGGGCTGATCTGCAGTAACCAGCGCGCCAGTTCCGCGGTGGGACCTTCTGCCTGGTGGCGGGACCCCGCGCAGGGAGGGAGCCCGCCAGCTTCCCTTCCGCGACCTCTGTTCCCGCGGACTGCGCTGGAGAGACCGGTACCCAGGCTCTCCCCCCGATATAACATCACTTGGGACACGGCCTGTTGGGGCTTCTGTCTGTGCCCGAGGGCGGGTTGGCGCTGTGGTCGTCTGGGTGCCAGATCGGCGGGCCATCGTGACCACAGGGTGAGCGGCGCCACGGAGACTGCCCTCCGCCATCTTTGCTCCAGTGACCAGGTAGTTGGGACCGCCAGGCTCAGAGACAGACAGGCATAATATCGCTTCGGTTTCAGGCAGCTTGTGTGTAACCTGCTCCCAGGTGCTGGGCTGATCTGCAGTAACCAGCGCGCCAGTTCCGCGGTGGGACCTTCTGCCTGGTGGCGGGACCCCGCGCAGGGAGGGAGCCTGCCAGCTTCCCTTCCGCGACCTCTGTTCCCGCGGACTGCGCTGGAGAGACCGGTACCCAGGCTCTCCCCCCGATATAACATCACTTGGGACACGGCCTGTTGGGGCTTCTGTCTGTGCCCGAGGGCGGGTTGGCGCTGTGGTCGTCTGGGTGCCAGATCGGCGGCCATCGTGACCACAGGGTGAGCGGCGCCACGGAGACTGCCCTCCGCCATCTTTGCTCCAGTGACCAGGTAGTTGGGACCGCCAGGCTCAGAGACAGACAGGCATAATATCGCTTCGGTTTCAGGCAGCTTGTGTGTAACCTGCTCCCAGGTGCTGGGCTGATCTGCAGTAACCAGCACGCCAGTTCCGCGGTGGGACCTTCTGCCTGGTGGAGGGACCCCGCGCAGGGAGGGAGCCCGCCAGCTTCCCTTCCGCGACCTCTGTTCCCGCGGACTGCGCTGGAGAGACCGGTACCCAGGCTCTCCCCCCAATATAACATCACTTGGGACACGGCCTGTTGGGGCTTCCTTCTGTGCCCGAGGGCGGGTTGGCGCTGTGGTCGTCTGGGTGCCAGATCGGTGGGCCATCGTGACCACAGGGTGAGCAGCGCCACGGAGAGTGCCCTCCGCCATCTTTGCTCCAGTGACCAGGTAGTTGGGACCACCAGGCTCAGAGACAGACAGGCATAATATCGCTTCGGGTTCAGGCAGCTTGTGTGTAACCTGCTCCCAGGTGCTGGGCTGATCTGCAGTGACCAGCGCGCCAGATCTGCTGTGGGACTTCTGCCTGGCAGAGGGACGCCCCCTCCCCCCCCCCCAGGAGAGATCACACACCCCTGCACAGGGCAGGAGCCTGCCAGCCTCCCTTTGGCGACCTCTGCTCCAGGAATCCACTAGGCTGAGCCTTTAGATGTGCAAGGCCTCCCCAATATAAGATCACTTGGGGCAAAGCACATTAGGGCTCCAAAGTCACTCAGGAGCAGGCAGGCCCCAGAAATCGGTGCCAGGGGAATCCTGGTAATCCAGGGGGGGCAGAAATAGCTTTGCAAGCTCACAGGAGGTCCAACCAACAGCCAGTGGCAGCAGGACCAACTAACACCAGAGGTATCCAGATGGCAAAAGGCAAACGTAGGAATGTTACTAACAGTAATCAAAGTAATGTGGGACCATCCGAACCCAACTCTCCAACAGCAGCAAGTCCTGGATACCCCACCACACCCGAAAGACAAGATCTGGATTTAAAATCACTTCTCATGATGCTATTAGAGGATCACAAGAAGGACACAAATAAATCTCATAAAGAGTTACAGGAGACCATGAATCAACGGTTAGAAGCCCTTACAAAGGAAACACAAAAATCGCTTAGAGAAATGCGGGAGAACATGGATCAAAAGATGGAGGCGCACAAGGAGACAACACAAAAATCACTTAACGAGATGAATCAACGGGTAGATGCACTCACAAAGGAATCACAAAATTTGCATAAAGAAATGCAGAAGAATATGGGTCAACAGACGGATGCCCATAAGGAGGCAACACAAAAATTGCTTAAAGAAATGAATCAACGGTTAGATGCCCTTACAAAGGAAACACGAGAACTGCTTAAAGAAATGCAGGAGACGATGGATCAACAGATGGAATCCCATGAGGAGGAAACACAAAAATCGCTCAGAGAAATGCAGGAGAACGTGGGTCATCAGGAAGAAATCCTGAAAGAGGTAATGCAAAAATACCTTAAAGAAATACAGGAAAATACAAACAAACAAGTGAAGGATCTCAGCAAATCCATCCAGGAACTAAAAAAGGAAGTAGAAACAACTAAGAAATCACAAAGGGAGACAACTTTGGAGATAGAAAACCTTGGGAAGAAATCAGGAGTCATAGATGCAAACATCAACAATAGAATACAAGAGATGGAAGAAAGAATCTCAGGTGCTGAAGATTCCATAGAAAGCATCGACTCAACAGTCAAAGAAAATGCAAAATGCAAAAAACGCGTAACCCAAAACATCCAGGAAATCCAGGACACAATGAGAAGACCAAACCTAAGGATTATAGGTATAGATGAGAGTGAAGATTTGCAACTTAAAGGGCCAGTAAACATCTTCAACAAAATTATGGAGGAAAACTTCCCTAACTTAAAGAGAGAGATGCCGATGAACATACAAGAAGCCTACAGAACTCCAAACAGACTGGACCAGAACAGAAATACCTCCCGTCACATAATAATCAAAACACCGAATGTTCTAAACAAAGAAAGAATACTAAATGCAGTAAGAGAAAAGGGCCAAGTAACATACAAAGGAAGACCTATCCGAATCACATCAGACTTCTCACCAGAGACTATGAAAGCCAGAAGATCCTGGGCAGATCTCATGCAGACACTAAGACAGCACAAATGCCAGCCTAGACTACTATACCCAGCAAAACTCTCAATCACCATAGATGGAGAGACCAAGATATTCCATGATAAAACCAAATTTTCACAATATCTTTCCACAAATCCAGCCCTGCAACGGATAATAGGTGGAAACCTCCAATACAGGGAGAGAAACAACACCCTGGAAAAAATGAGATAATAACCTTCTTGAATCAAACCCAAAAGTAGATAACCACTCAAACATAAAGATAGCGTCAAGAATGGCAGATGGCAATAATCACTATGCCTTAATCTCTCTTAATATCAATGGTCTCAACTCCCCAATTAAAAGACATAGACTAGCAGACTGGATACGTAAACAGGACCCAGCTTTTTGCTGCATGCAGGAAACGCACCTCAGTGTCAAAGACAAACACTACCTCAGAGTAAAAGGCTGGAAAACAATTTTACAAGCAAATGGCCCCAAGAAACGAGGTGGAGTAGCCATCCTAATATCGGATAAAATTGATTTTCAACCCAAAGTCATCAAAAAAGACACAGAAGGACACTACATACTGATCAAGGGAAAAATCCACCATCAAGAACTCTCAATCCTGAATATCTATGCTCCAAATGCAAGGGCACCCTCATTCGTAAAAGAAACTTTACTAAAACTCAAAGCACACATCGCACCGCACACAATAATAGTGGGTGACTTCAACACCCCGCTCTCTGAAATGGATCGTTCAGGAAAGCAGAAACTAAACAGGGACACAGTGAATCTAATTGAAGCCTTGGACCAAATGGAACTAACTGATATATATAGAACATTTCATCCTAGAGCTAAAGAATACACCTTCTTCTCAGCTCCTCATGGTACCTTCTCCAAAATTGACCATATAATTGGTCACAAATCAGACCTCAACAGATACAAGAAGATAGAAATAATCCCATGCCTCCTATCAGATCACTATGGAATAAGGGTGGTCTTCAATGGCAACAAAAACAAAAGAAAACCCACGTACACATGGAGGCTGAACAATGCTCTACTCAATGATAACTTGGTCAAGGTGGAAATAAAGAAAGAAATCAAAGACTTTTTGAAAGTTAATGAAAATGAAGGCACAACATACCCTAACTTATGGGACACAATGAAAGCAGTGCTAAGAGGAAAATTCATAGCCCTGAGTGCCGCCAAAAAGAAACGGGAGACAGCATACACTAACAGCTTAATGGCACACCTGAAAGCCCTGGAACAAAAAGAAGCAAATACACCAAAGAGGAGTAGAAGGCAGGAAATCATCAAACTCAGGGCTGAAATCAATCAAGTAGAAACAAATAAAACCATACAAAGAATCAACAAAACGAGGAGTTGGTTCTTTGAGAAAATCAACAAGATAGATAAGCCCTTAGCCAGACTAACCAGAGGGCACAGAGATAGTATCCAAATTAATAAAATCAGAAACGAAAAGGGAGAGATAACAACAGAAACTGAGGAAATTCAAAAAATCATCAGATCCTACTACAAAAACCTGTATTCAACACAACTAGAAAATCTTGAGGAAATGGACAATTTCCTTGACAGATACCAAGTACCAAAATTAAATCAGGATCAAATAGACCATCTAAACCGTCCTATAACCCCTGAAGAAATAGAAGTTGTCATTGGAAGTCTTCCAACCAAAAAAAGCACAGGTCCAGATGGTTTTAGTGCAGAATTCTATCAGACCTTCAAAGAAGACCTAACACCAATACTCTTCAAACTGTTCCACAAAATAGAAACAGAAGGAACACTACCCAACTCGTTCTATGAAGCCACAATTACACTAATACCAAAAGCACACAAAGATCCGACAAAGAAAGAGAATCTCAGGCCAATCTCTCTTATGAATATCGATGCAAAAATACTCAATAAAATTCTTGCCAACCGAATCCAAGAACACATCAAAACGATCATTCACCACGATCAAGTAGGCTTCATCCCAGGGATGCAGGGATGGTTCAATATAAGGAAATCCATCAATGTAATCCACTACATAAACAATCTCAAAGAAAAAAACCACATGGTCATCTCATTAGATGCTGAGAAAGCATTTGACAAAATTCAGCATCCTTTCATGCTAAAGGTCTTGGAAAGATCAGGAATTCAAGGCCCATATCTAAACATAGTAAAAGCAATTTACAGCAAACCAGTAGCCAGCATCAATCTAAACGGAGAGAAACTTGAAGCAATCCCACTAAAATCAGGGACTAGACAAGGCTGCCCTCTCTCTCCATATCTTTTCAATATAGTACTTGAAGTTCTAGCTAGAGCAATTAGACAAGAAAAAGAGGTCAAAGGGATACAAATTGGAAAGGAAGAAGTCAAACTATCACTATTTGCAGACGATATGATAGTATACATAAGCGACCCAAAGAACTCCACCAGAGAACTCCTACAGCTGATAAACGACTTCAGCAAAGTGGCCGGATATAAAATCAACTCAAGCAAGTCAGAAGCCTTCCTATACTCAAAGGATAAGCAGGCTGAGAAAGAAGTAAGAGAAATAATACCCTTTACGATAGCCACAAACCATATTAAGTATCTTGGCGTGACGCTAACCAAACAAGTGAAAGATCTGTATGACAAGAACTTCAAGTCTCTGAAGAAAGAAATTGAAGAAGACCTCGGAAGATGGAAAAATCTGCCATGCTCATGGATTGGCAGGATTAATATAGTAAAAATGAGCATCTTACCAAAAGTAATACACAGATTCAATGCAATCCCCATCAAAATCCCAACTCAATTCTTCATAGAGTTAGAAAGAGCAATTCAAAAATTCATCTGGAATAACAGAAAACCCAGAATAGCTAAAACTATTCTCAAGAGTAAAAGAACCTCTGGGGGAATCAGTATCCCGGACCTCAAGCTGTACTACAGAGCAATAGTGTTAAAAACTGCATGGTATTGGTACAGTAACAGACATGTAGATCAATGGAACAGAATTGAAGACCCAGAAATGAATCCACACTCCTATGGTCACTTGATCTTTGACAAAGGAGCTAAAACCATCCAGTGGAAAAAAGATAGCCTTTTCAACAAATGGTGCTGGCTCAGCTGGAGGTCAACATGCAGAAGAATGCAAATTGACCCATCCTTATCTCCTTGCACTAAGCTCAATTCTAAGTGGATCAAAGATCTCCACATAAAACCAGACACACTGAAACTAATAGAAGGGAAACTAGGGAAGAACCTTGAACATATGGGCACAGGGGAGAATTTCCTGAACAGAACTCCAATAGCTTATACTCTAAGATCAAGAATAGACAAATGGGACCTCATTAAATTACAAAGTTTTTGCAAGGCAAAAGACACCGTCAAAAAGACAAAGCGGCAACCAACTAACTGGGAAATGATCTTTACCAACCTTACATCCGACAGAGGGCTAATATCCAAGATATACAAAGAACTCAAGAAGTTAAACTCCAGAGAGGCAAGTAACCCTATTAAAAAATGGGGTACAGAGCTAAACAAAGAGTTCTCACCTGAAGAATATCTAATGGCTGAGAAGCACCTAAAGAGATGTTCATCATCCTTAGTCATTAGGGAAATGCAAATCAAAACAACCCTGAGATTCCATCTCACACCAGTCAGGATGGCTAAGATCAAAAACACAGGAGACAGCAGTTGTTGGCGAGGATGTGGAGAAAGAGGAACACTCCTCCACTGCTGGTGGAATTGCAGGCTGGTACAACCACTCTGGAAAGCAGTCTGGCGGCTCCTCAGAAAACTGGGCATGACACTTCCGGAGGATCCGGCTATACCACTCCTGGGCATATACCCAGAGACTTTACCTGCATGCAATAAGGACACATGCTCCACTATATTCATAGCAGCCTTATTTATAATAGCCAGAAGCTGGAAAGAACCCAGATGTCCCTCAACGGAGGAATGGATTCAGAAGATGTGGTATATTTACACAATGGAATACTACTCTGCAATTAAAAACAATGAATTCACGAAATTCCTAGGCAAATGGTCAGAACTTGAAAATATCATCCTTAGTGAGGTAACCCAATCACAAAAGATCACACATGGTATGAAGTCACTGATAAGGGGATATTGACCCAGAATCTCAGAATACCCTAGACACAATCAGCATATCAATAGATTTCTAAAAAGATGGAAGGAGAGACCCCTGGTCCTGGAAAGACTGGATGTAGGGGAACGCCAGGACAGAGTAATGAGAGGGGGTTGAACGGAGAAAAGAGGGAGGGAAGGGGGCTTATGGGACTTTCGGGGAGGGAGGAAACGGGAAAGGGGAAGTGATTTGGAATGTAAATTAAAAAAATAAAATAAAATAAAATTTAAAAAAAAAAAAAAAAAAAAAAAAAAAAAAAAAAAAAAATAAATGGAAGCTAATGCTACAGTAAGACTAAACCCTGTGGAGCTCAGGGCTCTTGTGCAAAATGGTGCAAGTCTATGTTGCCTTACAGAGCTGGGCCTAAAACCCATTAGAAAAAAGACACACTGTAAATTGCAGCCTTGGCTATAACTAAGGTAGTTGTGATGGTTTGTATATGCTTGGCCGATGGAGTGGCACTATTAGGAGGTGTAGCCTTGTTGGAGTAGGTGTGTCACCATGGGCGGGGACTTAAAACCCTCATCCTAGCTGCCTGGAAGCCAGTATTCTGCTAGCAGCCTTCAGTGAAGGTGGATAATTCTTAGCTCTTCCAGCACCATGCCTGCCTGGATGCTGCCATGTTCTCGCCTTGATGATAATGGACTGAACCTCTGAACCTGTAAGACAGCCCCAATTAAATGTTGTCCTTAATAAGAGTTGCCTTGGTCATGGTGTCTGTTCACAGCAGTAAAATCCTAATGAAGACAATAGTTCTCCACTGTTTGAAAGCCTAGATGGGTTCCCTCTGCCCTGCACATTAACCAGAGAGGATGTGGCCCATCATATAATCCTCATGTGTGGGACATGTGCTCATTAGTACCAAACCACTCAATAGGTTTCGATAAAGTAGATGGCGTAGGCCCATATGATGAAGACCCTGAGTGGTCTCTCTCCCTGAGTGTTGTTCTAGAAGAGTTCAGGGCACGACTCTGACATAATCTTCAATCATTTCAATTATTTATCTGCACTGCTCAATTCAGGCAGAAAGAGCTATGCTGGGTTTTCCTGAAACACAATGAAGACATTTTCTTCTTGTGTTCATTAGGGATATTACTCTCACACAAAGAGAATAGAAAATAAAATGATCTGTGACACCCTGAGACTGTCCCAAGACTAAATTATACCTCTGAAATTGAGATAGAGAGTTGGTATGAAGCTTATCTATAAGTAAACCACCTGTGTCTTCCACTGCCTGTATTGTTTAGGCTGGCCAATCAAAGCCATTCTGCAGATAGATGGCTGGGGAGATCCTTTGGAGTTCACAACAAAATGACTATGGTCCCTTGGCAACTTGTAGAATATATTTCCAACCCCACAAATCAAATAGACAGTGGTCCAGAGCTAATATTTCATCATTAGTGAAGAGAAGCCAGAGAGTCAGATATTCTCTCTTTCATCAGGACATTTGCACACATCAAACCCCAGAGATACCTTCTCGTGGGGTAGGATGGGTGTGGCATGTCTTAAGTATCAGGTTTTAGACAGAAAGTTTATTTTAAAACAATAGCAAATAGCAGGGCAAATGAAATACCAGCTCACAGTGGGGACAGGGCAGGGGTGTCAGGTTGTGATTTTCTTCTGTCTTGTTGATATAAGCAAGTAAATGTAGCCTATCCCTATTCTCTCTCTCTCTCTCTCTCTCTCTCTCTCTCCCTCTCTCTCTCTCTCAAGTTTGAGTTCAGTTCAAATTGCCATTTGGGTTTAGCAAATTAACTGATTGCTTGTTTCTATAGACAAGGTCCAGGTCTGTTTTTAAGCTTCAGATTCCTGGAGAATTGTGTTTTGTTTGGTTTTGGTTAGGTGGGTTTTTTTTTTCTTTATTTTAATTCACAGATCTCCTAATCTGCCACTCTGGTCAGAAGTATCCAGACTGTCAGACTAACACATGAGCAAACCTCAACGAAGCAGCAAGAAAAAGTCTCAAACAATAGACAAATAACCACAAGTCTTTTGTTGAGTTTGAAATGTGCCAAGTTGGCAGTATGGGGAGAGAGGTTCGTGATATTCCAGGGAACATATTGTCCCTGTTACAACCAGCCCACGTTCACCCGGGCTGCCAATTATTCCCCAGCCGCCATTTTCTTCCTGTAGATTGATCTCCTGCTCCAGGCTGTTTCACACCCGTGACTCTGAAGCTTCCCTTGTGGCATGTTGGCTAATTAAGAGCAAAATCCATCTCTTGATGAAATAATGCTGCCACTGAAAAGGAATTCTACATTTTTTTTATTCCTAATCAGACTGAAAGAAGCGGTATTCAACACTTGTATTAAGCATAGGAAAAAGGTCTATAGCTAGCAATTAGCGATGATGAAAAGGACAGCGATTTAAAGCATGTTGCGGTGACATTTTTATCAAATTAAATGAGTTTGCTAGGCCACCGACTGCATATGCTTATTGTCATTTACTGTTTGGACAGAAACACATCAGCCACTGGGTATCAGAAGGTGCGGGATTTAATAAGTCGTTTTGACACCGGTGCGAAACGAACCGATCAGGATTCTGAGAAATGAGTTCACACTCCGAACAGACAGGCAGACATTCTAAGCATGCGAGGTGATACCAATCAACAGGAAGAAATGATGAGAGTGGGGAGCAGCGGGCAGCAATGGAGGCAGCGGCAGAGGAGCCTACAGGAGCACCCCACTGCGGGCGCAGGAGAGACATGAGACCCACACACACCCACACACACCCACGGTGTCTGGAGTGAGCCCTACGGAGCATGCGGAGGGGCTCTTCTGGCGCGGTTTGAACAGCGTCCGTTCTAGGCAGTGGAGGTTTTCATTTATAATTTAAAAACCCAGTTTCCTCAGAACAATTATAGGAAGACAGATGATCAGTCTACACATCTGGGTGTGTTTTGCCCCTGTATGTTTGAACACACCATCCAGTTCTAAAGAAATAACAACAAAAATCCTCCCCCTGCTGAGAAATCCAAAACTCTCTTTTCTCGGTCCACCTAACAACTCACTTGCTGCCTAGCTAGGGTGAGGAGAGTTAGGAATACTTAGTTTAAATTTATCATGGAGTGGTATGTTGCTTTCAAAGGTCTTGCTTGAAATATGAGAATCTAGCATGCCATTTTGATCCTCCCAGAAGCTATTTCTGTCCTTGGAGAGAGCTGATACCAATGTTTTAACCGGGTACCTGGCATCTGAGTTAAAACACGCAAGAGAGTCGATTACCAATTACATCTTAAGACACACAGGTGTAATTGAGAGCCTAACAAAGGTGGCTGGTAATTAGCTTCTGGCTTCAGAAGTTGCTAATGCCATCTAGTGGAAAAGGTAAATTCGGCCATTTACACATCAAAAGCAGCCTCATCCCAGACTCTGTGGCTTTGTGTTTCAAGTCTAATCTCAAATGACTCTAACCTCCCCCCACCCCCACCCAGAGCTTCCATAAAACAAGAGCAAGTTCCAGAAAACAAGACTTGCCCAGCATCGCCTGGAATGAGACAGCACCCTGCCATGTCCACTATGAACAGCGGCTCGAGGCAGGAAAGTTACAGTTAATTGTGAGTTTTACAAGGCTGGTGGTACTTTTTAAATAAATTCTGAAGTTTTTATTTATTTCTTTCTATCTAAAACATAGTTCAAAGAAAGTGTGTCTTGCAGGCTTAACCGCAGAAGCTGCTAAATGTCCGGCAAACTCTCCATTCCTCCATGGAATTCTACAGAGAGCTTCTGAGCGAGGAGTGCGTAGGTGACTGTGAGTCTCCTCAGATGATCAGGCAGCTTCAGCCATGGACGAGACTGTGCCACGGGAACCAACACTTTGAATACTGTGAAAACAAACATAGCTCATATTTCATTTTGTATACGGAGCTGGGCAAATGACTGACCCAAGGACTCTTCATGAGACCGTGGTTTGGGGGAAATCACTATGCAGAGAATCAGAAAACCCCAAGTTTCACAAACAAGTGTCACACTCATCCTACCCCTTCTTCCCCACTTCCTCATCCACACAACGAACAATCTGATCTAAGGCTCTTGGTGGGCAGAGGTAGCACACACCTTTGATCCCAGCACTGGAGAGGCAGAGTTAGGAAGGTCTCTGTGAGTTCCAAGGCCAGCTTGCTCTACATAGTGAGTTACAGGAAATCCAGGGCTACACAGTAAGACCCTGTCTCAAAATAAACAAAACAAACACACACAGCCCTTTTGGAACTGGGGAACCACAAGTTCAAAGTCTGGCTGTCTCAAAAATAAGTTAGGTTAAACTAAGTTTTAAAATGTTTTATTCTTTAAAACTCACTTATTTAGAATTTCAAGTCTAAACTTCAAATCTTCTGTCTCAGTATAACACCTGGACTTAAAAATTTGACTTTATTATAGCTATTTCCTATACACAGTTATTTAAAATACATTTTTGTTTTTAACTGGCACAAAACTTTAGATATTCGTGGAGTACAGTGTGGCCGCCCAGTGTTTGTGTGCACTATATAGTGATCTTATCAGAGTGGCTGGAGTCTACTACTTCAGAGAGTTACCTTTCATTCAACATTAAAGTCCTTTCCACTAAGAATTTTGAAATAAAAATAGTTTTACTGAAAGTTACATGATTATGAGTTTTGCAGTGAACACCATTGTTTAGACCAACCCCAGTTTTTTTTTTTTAAAAAAAAAATCAACTTATTAAAAAGAGGAAAAAGGGAAAAACTACAACTTACAGGAACTCTATTCAATCCTTGAAGATAAAGCTGTGTTCCTAACACTTAAGGACTGAGGTAGGAGGATTCTGAATTGGAAGTTAACCTGAGCTTCAAAGTGAGAGTTTATCTCAAAAAAGGAGTTTAAATATTATTGTAGTGATTAAGATATATTTTATTGTTTATGAAATAAAATATTTTTCCAGTTGAGAAATACATAGCCACACCACAAGCAAACCCTTTTCCGGAATAAAAGAGAGAGGGCTGGAGAGATGGCTCAGTCCGTGGTTAAGGGCATTTGACTGCTCTTCCAGAAGATCAGACTTGGGTTCCTAGCACCCACGTCCAACAGCTAACAACCGCCTGTAAGTTCATCTCCAGGGGATCGTACGCTCTCTCCTGACCTCTGTCAGGAACCAGCACAAACATGGCATATACAGACACATGTACGTATAACTAAAAACGAACCTAAAGGTGAGGCATGGTAGTGCAGGTCTTAAATCCTAGCACTCGAGAGGCAGAGGCAAGCATATCTCTGTGAGTTCAAAACCACCCAGGCCTACATACTGTGTTCCTGACTACACAGAGAAAGCTACATAGAGAGACCCTATCTCAAAAGAAGAAAAGAACAGGTAGGAGGAAAGAGGAAAGCAAGGAAGGAAGGAAAGAAGAGAAAGAGAAAAAGGAAAAGAACAGAATTTATAGTCATTTTGGTATCTGAACATCTCTACATAGAACACTATTCATTTAATATAATGGTTTACACCTCTCAACCTTATCCTCCTATATAATATTTTCACAACCTTGCCAGATGATACTTAAAATTATATATATATATATTGATTTTAATAATGGCACTTGCTTTTCTGAAAATGAATACAATGTATTATTGTCCGAAATTGCTTAAATATACAAATACATAAAGAAAATTAAAATTCCCCAGAAGCTCACCACACAGCTACTCTAATTTACTATGTTATTTCTTTAACGTTCTTTTTCTATGCATAATTTAACACAGTTAAGATTGTACTACATATTCTGATTTTAAGTACAATTAACCCAAGAAGAGTCATTCACAAGTCCTAGTTGGAAGATGTTATAAAGAGGATCTTAATCACAGATCGTATGTGCCACTGGCATTTTATTCATTTTTCATAATTACAAAAAAAAAACCCATACACTCAGGTCATTCAAAATGAGCTCTGAGAAGCATAAAATTATTACTCGAGTTCTTTGTCAGTATAAGGCTTTTAAAACACCAAGGAAAAATCTCTCACAGTGGAAGGAGGAAGAACATACTTTTCCAGTTTTGTACTTCTGCAAACACCACATCCCTGCCATGGTCATGCTGAAGGCCTAGTTTTGCACAGAGAAGAGGTGGCTTTGGGAGTTTTAAGTAGCAGGAGAGTCTAGTTAAACCATCAGATAAGAGGACAGGTGTTGTTCTCCTTAAGGGATTTATTCCCAGACCCTCAGAGATATAAAGCTTACGGATGCCCAAGGCCTTGATATAAACTGGTGCTGATTTGCATAAAACCTATCTGTTAAATGGGTTCTAAACTGCTCAAAGTGCCTGAGAGAGTGTGCATGCTGTACAACAATGAGAAGAATCTTTGCACAGTTTTCCCTTTGTCAATATCCTTGACAGGCTGTTAGCTGAATCCCCCCAGATGGTTTTGAAAAGCCTACTACATTATCAAATCATTTCCTGACGTTGAAAAACAACCAGACTAAGGACTTGGAGAGATGGCTCAGTAGGGAAGAGCACTCTTCACTTGGCAATTCCCAGCAGGACAAAGAGGCTCACAACAGTCTGTAACTCCAGTTCCAGCAGGAATCCCATGCATTCTTCTGGCCTCCAAGGGCATTGCATGTGATACAGAGACATACAGGTAGGCAAAATGCTCAAACATATAAAATAAAACTATATAAAACAGACAAAGAATGACAAATCCTGGAAGCCTTGCAGACCCCTCCCTTTACTCCCAAATTACAAACTCCTGTGAAAATAACTGATACAATTAAACTTCTGATTGTGGAACTAAACTACACTTACGAACATATTTATAAATCATTTCATGCCATGGCTTCCTTGTTTCCAAAGCCTTTCCTACTCTATTGGCTAAGGTACAATTCTGAGTAACCGTCCATGTTGTCTACACCTCCTCGCGCTGTGAGATCTCCAGGGTAGTGTTTATGAAGGTTCCCAGGGACCGGGATCCGGACCAGCCAATTAGCTTTCTAGCTTGGACCTCTCTAGGGAGAGCCCAGGAATCGCCCTAGGTTTTGTACCTTTACAGACTAGTTTGAACCTGCATGCTGAAGAATCTTTCTATAGCCCGCTTATGCAAAAGCGGAATCCAAGCGTTCAACTCTCCACGGACTCAGGTTTCCCCTCATCTTTAGCCAACTTTGCCTGTTGGCACTTTCTCTTCCTATTACAATCTCTGATTCTAATTTCTGTGTAGTTTAGAGTGCGAGCTCGGCATCAACAGTGTTCCTTTCTGTCTGTTCCTTTCTCTGGCCTCCCTGTCTCCCCTTTCATCTTAATCTTTTTCTTTTTCCAAAAAATAATTCTTAGGAAAGTCTTATTTTCTACAATACCTGCCCTACACTGCAAAACTCCGTTATGTATTTTAGCACATTTCTAACTTTCCCTTTGTTCTTTTACTTGTTTTGCATTTTCACTTTCAGCTCTGATGCCATTTTTTAGGTAAAAAGCAAATTTTTTTTTAATTCTTAGTTTAGAAGATGTTTTTGTATTTTTAAGGGATAGAAACACAGCAATAAAAACAAAAGGTAAGCGCTATGGAGTGCCACGTGTTGATACATGCATATACTGTGGAATGTTTAAATGATGGTTAATGTTTATCTCCTTAACCTGACATCTGTTTTTCATGCAGAACACATTCTAAAGCCTTACTTCTGGCTTTTTCCCCACTCCTCCCGGATTCTTGAGACATTCTCACCATGTTTGGCTGGCCTTGAACTCTTCATCATCCTGTGGCCTGGGACAACAGATGGCTATCACCAAGCCTCATGTGTGGTACAGTAGTCTCTGCAGCGAGCCCACTGTGCTTGTTCCAGTCTAACTATAGCCCTGCCACCCATGCAAAACTGTTGTCCATTCCTTCCCACCCCATCTTCTCTACAGCCTCTGGCAACTATCATATCCACTGTGATTTTTTTTTTCAGAACGCATATCAATAAGGCTGCTCTGTACCTGTCACTAGATGCTTGGCTGATTTCCCCTCCAGTTTCATCTACAGTCATGCCCTTAATACACACGTTTAGTCCCAAATAATGAAGGTAAATTAATTGGTAGAAGGAAGCAGCCATGTTTGAAAGTGACTTCAAATTATGGAGCAGATGAAGTGATGAATCAGAGAAAGATTTGATAGAACGAGTCGGAGATAGAATATGCCCAATTCTCACAAGAAGAGACTGGAAAGAGAAGCAACTTAAGGGAGCAGGGCAGAAAGAGAAAAGAGGCAGTTTACTGGGAGAGTTTTACAAAGACAGGTTGAATAGAAAACAATCTAGACACATGTGAAAACAGACCGAGCCAGGGAATGAGAAGGAGCCAGAAGATTAGAACAAATTGCCAGAGTTAGTTTGAGGCCAAGCAGAGCAATTTAGTCAGAGGCCTAGAAAGAAGCCAGTTTGAATCAGTCAGCTTAGAGAAGAGCCAGAAAAGATGCGTTAAACCATCCATCCAGAGCTCAGAAAGAACAAGAAATGGTTAGATTATTCAGCAGTAAGTCTCAGAGCTTGAAACATTCTAGGCCTAGAAAGGATCATACAGAGACTAGAAGCTTCTAGGACGAGACTTAGGTTAGCAGACAAAGGCAGTAAGCCTTTGGAGATGACAATTACATCCAGAGAATAAAAAAATACATTTGCAATTTTGTCCTTTTTGTGGGTGACTACTATTGATTATATATGTATAATCAATACATAATCAATATATATATATATATATACACCCCCATTTCCCCATCCATTCCTCAACTGATGAACACTTCTCCCACCGCCTGCTTACTGTAAATAGTGCTACAGGAGGCATGAGAATGCAAACATTCCTCCAACAATTTGACTTTATTCGATAAGATGTTCCCCTTCATAACTCTTTATCTACATAATAAATATTAATATTTTATTCAGGTCTTTATTGTACAAATAAAATGTCATTGATAACACTCAAACTTCTACATTTCCCCAGATGACCCAATGGAGGCTCCCAATTGAGGCCTATAGAAGCTTCTAGGACAGGTTATAATTCAATAATTCTGGATTCCTACCTTCCAAATTCTCCTCCATCTTCATCATTGTGAGATTTTGTCTCTGCTGGGATGTATGTACCCTAAACCAGGCCAAAAATGAAATTAATTCATAAGACAGCGGAGCCCTTCCTGTAAACCTGGTCTGTTTCCCTTCAGAAGTCTCCTGGGCTCTACCTAATGCCAAAGGAGACAGCATGAGAAAGGAAGCATCTGGAGCTCTCCTGCTGACAATGATGAAGCCACGTTCATAGAAAACAAGGCTATTCCCTTGGCAGCCAAATATTGTGATTCAAGAAATCCCATCTCATCATCCCTTTCTTCCATGGCAAAAAAAAAAAAAAGAATTAAAATGTGCCACATGCAATTGTGAGCTAATCAGAAGACTTCAGAGGCCTTTGTAGATAGCCAGTTCTAGAACTAAAATCTACTTGGCCCAACGTCACGGCCTTTACATCTTAAGAAACCAAAAGATGTCTTTGAAATTCGCACACTCGGTTTTGTGTTTGTTTGCTCACTGGGGTGGGCGGTGTTGTTATTGTCTAGAGTTTGATTTTGGGTTTTGGGACATGGAAGAGCAGAGAAAACCTTGAGTGAGTGAGCGGAGCCCTGACTGTAGGTGTGTGGTTTGCACGGGCACAGCCATGCCAAGGACTGCATAGCCCCATGCTCAAAAGGATGTCAAAGCCTTCCTCAGGGGACAGAGTGTAGGTCTTGAGAGTATGTGTAGAAAATGGCTACCGTAGTTCTCTCCCCTCAGATATTCATGACCTGAAGACTGCTCCCCGACAGTAACTTCTGAGATTAGCTAAACCTGCCTCCTTGATCCAGCTGTATACTACAAACCCTGCCTCTCTGTTCAACTGTGTATAGTAAACACACCAAGCTTCCTAGGCGATACAGTTTCTCCAGCAGAGAATTCAGACCACCTGATCCTACATTTCTGTCTGTCTGTCTTTTCTTCGTTCCCTCATGGCCCAGTTAGCTCCAAGTCTCTGGAAGCCATGCTGCACAAAGCAGAGAGAATCTCTCATGCTGCATGAGGATGAGTGGCCGAGGATGATCCCGACCTTCTGGACCCCTTGCCCCTTAAACTGTATAAATTAAAGTAGCATAGGACATTCACAGTGGAGTTCACATTTCAGAGATTAGTGGCCCAGAGTCTATCCCCTAGCTAAACCTGTACCTTACTTATTACTGTGTGACCTTATGGAAATATGTAAACTCTCCAAGCACCCATTTTCTTGTTCTGAGACCACGGCAGGATGATCGTATCTTTCCATAGGGTGATTGAGAGAAGTCCATGAAATTCTGTATATGAAATACTGAGCTTACCACCTGGCATCTAGTGTTAATCCAAACTCCTTATCTGTCCTCTCTTTGTGTGGAATATTCGGGAGCGAGAGTAGGAGCAAGGGACTGGTCTTGTGGCATGTGGTGAAACCCATTTCAAAGGTACTAAAGTATTAGACACAAGGAAAAGAAAAAACAGATTGCCCTTGATATTGCTTGTAAGCAATAAGCCTCAGAGATGGCAGGCTCAGAGCCAAGGCTCATTTTATGTGAAACCAAAAATCCACCCCACAATATGTGCTGTGTTCTTCAAGCTTGGAAGCTCCCTTATGCTAGAGACCTCATTTGGGGAATATTATACAAAATGGAATGGACAGGGTTTGGAACTGTACTGTGAGCCATCTGAGATTTTCTCTACAATGTCGCTCACAAGCTATTTCTCTTGTATAATGAAAAACTTCAAGCTTGAAACTAATCATAAAGGCCCATTCCTCTCACCCGGATTCTCTGACTGTAAACTCATTCACTTTTTGGTTTCATATACATTCACCTCCTCATGTTGAATTATTTCAAAGCCATGGCAAGCTTATTTCATCTTATTCAAAAATATTTAAATTCTAGGGAAACCTCTGGAGCTGGAGAGATGGGTAGCTGGTTAAAAGTATTGGTTGCTCTTACAAAAGACTTGGGTTTAATTCCCAGTGGTTCCTATCTGTCTGTAACTGCAGGTCCAGGGGATCAGGTGCCCTCTTCTGTCTGCCACAGGCACTGCCGGCATGTGGCGCACAGATAACATGCAGGCAAAACCCCACAGCATAAAATAAATGCTTAAATTCTAGAGTACCCTCAAAAGGACTAGTAAATCACACAGTAAAATTAACAAGCTGAAGGGGGAGATAAACAAGATGATAAAAATGAATTCATCCTTAGGCAAAAGCCAGGAAGACAATAGACAAATTGGGAAAGTAAAAAAAAAAAAGAAATAAATTAGCCAGACTTAAGGGGAAAATACTGAAACACTGAGATTCAGGACAATTACTATGAACGTGATAGTATTATTTATTCATCAGATTTAGAAAAATGTAAAGACTGATTCAGCTGGCTTGACTTTTGTCACCAGCATGCTGTGCCTTGCTAGAGGGAGCGCCAGGTGTTGCCATCACTTGAGAAGTAGTCTACTAACACTAACACGGACAGAAACACTCATTATTAATGTGCTCTTCACGTTAAGGGGACTTGACAGTAACTTGGACTGGTTTGTCTTAATCTAGCTGAAACATTATTTATGTGTGAGGCTATTTGTTATAACAACTACCTTACTACAGCCATTATATCCTTTGATCCGCTAATATCCCTCACGGGTGTCTTAATTAAGGGCTAAAAATAACCGTATGTAAGATTTCAGTGAGACATTCTGTGGGTAAGAAAACAGCTGGAAGGACCAGAAATGACCTGAGGACCCATTGCAGGTTGGAGTGAAGGAATCATGGGACATGCATGCCAGGGAGCAGTGTGTGTCAGTCATACAGCATCTTCAGGCCTGCTGACCCGGAAAGAGACCCATGATAGAGAAGAGCAATGGGCTAAGAAATGCTTCATGCACTCTGATTCATGTTGAAGCAGAAAAGAAAACCTGTCCTCAAAATGGAATTTTGCTTATTTGTACATTTCATGGATGTTTTTGTCATGACAGAGAAAGGTCTGCAGCATGTGAATTCAGTTTTCATGATAGTTAGCTCTGGAGCAAAGAACAGGAAAGCATGGGGAAAGGAAGACGGGCTACCGAAATACAAGTTCATCTCAATGTGAGTCAATGAAAATGGAGAGAACAAAACTGAATCACAAAATATTGACTCAGATATGCAAAAAAATGAATATGTATGTAGACAAGGATAAAAGGTAATGTTAACCCACATAAAACTCACTTTTGTCTTAAATGCTAATATTTTAATATTACTTTCCTAAGAAAAGAAGATAGAAAAATAAAACAAACAAGACAGCCTCTTCTTGGATGGGGCTGTCCATAAGCACAGTTGGAGGTTTTTTAAATGGCCAGTCTGGATTTGACTAGACATGCTAGCGATTGTCTTCTTCAGCTGGAGTTTTCCCTACCACGAATAACTAAATAGTGTTCCATGGTCAGCCATCCCAGAGAGAGAGCTCAGACCTGGAATGAGAAGTGAGGATATAACTGCTCAGCACACATTACTATAATGAAATGCTTGAGGCGGGTTAACCTCATAAAGAGATCTATTTAGCACACAGCCTCCAGTAGCCCTTACTGGTTTAAGCTTGGGGAGAGCCTAATGACATCACAGCATCCCATAACAAAACAGGAACCAGAGAGAGACTCAGGTGCACAGTTCCTCTTAAGGGACGAACTTAGCCGACCTGAGGACCACCCAGTGGACACTCCCTCTTTATGGTTCTGAGATACCTGCTAATACCAGTACTCTGGGGACTGTAGCTTTTTGTAAAAAATGATTTTAATTAGTATACAAAATAACAGGTTTCATTATGACATTTTCATAAATATAATCACAGTACTTTGTGCCAAGACATGAACCTTTAAGGGACACATTTTAAATCATCTCAAACCATAACAGTTGACTCAAAAGAAAAGCAGTAACTAGAACCGCCTGATACGCTTTCCTTTCCTTGCAGTTTGCCCAAACTTTTCAAACACAGCTTATAATTCAGTGGGGCACAAGGCAGGCCTGAAATTCTGCATTTCTAATAACCTTGAACAACATTTTGTACTACCTAGGGACTAGTGCCAGGAAGTGTTTCTTTCTTTTTTCCTTCTTTCCTTCCTTCCTTCCTTCCTTCCTTCCTTTTTAGTTTCAGAGGGTTACTGGTTTTTACTCTATTTTCTTTATTTTGTTAAAGATCTTTTCCAAATCTGTTGGTTGCTGTTTTGTCCTATTGACAGTGTCCTTTGCCTTACTTAAGCTTTCAATTTTTATGAGGTCCCATTTGTCAATTCTTGTGTGTGTGTGTGTGTGTGTGTGTGTGTGTGTGTGTGTTTTCTTTTTTTAAGTTAATTTTTTTATTTTTTATTTTCTATATTTTTTATTTACATTCCCAATGATTTCCCTTTTCCCACGGGAGGGGGTTGACTGCAGAACAGGGGGAGGGAAGAGGGCTTCTGTCAATTCTTGATCTTAGAGCATAAGCCACTGGTAGTCTGTTCAGGAAATTTTCCCCTGTGCCCATATGTTCAAGGCTCTTCCCCACTTTCTTATCTATTAGTTTCGGTGTATCTGGTTTTATGTGGAGGTCCTTGATCCACTTGGACTTGAGCTTTGTACAAGGAGATAAGAATGAATTGATTTGCATTCTTCTTCTACATGTTAACTGCCAGTTGAACTAGCACCATTTGTTGAAAATGCTGTCTTTTTTTTCACTGGATGATTTTAGCTCCTTTGTCAAAGATCAAGTGACCATAGTTGTGTGGGTTCATTTCAGGGTCTTCAAATCTATTCCATTGATCTACCTGCCTGTCACTGTACCAGTGCCATGCCATTTTTATCATGATTGCTCTGTATTAGAGCTTGAGGTCAGGAATGGTGACTCCCCCAAGAGATCTTTTGGTGTAGAGAACAGTTTTCACTATTCTGGGTTTTTTTGTTATTCCAGATGAATTTGCAAATTGCTCTTTCTAACTCTATGAAAAATTGAGTTGGAATTTTGATGGGAATTGCATTGAATCTATATATTGCTTTCTGCAAGATGGCCATTTTTACTACATTAATCCTGCCAATCCATGAGCATGGGAGTTCTTTCCATCTTCTGAGATTTCTTTGATTTCTTTCTTCAGAGACTTGAAGTTCTTGTCATACAGATCTTTCACTTACTTAGAGTCACACCAAGGTATGTAATATTTTTTGTGACTGTTGTGAAAGGAGACAAAACAACAGAAACCAAGGAAATCCAAAAAAATCATTAGATCCTACTACAAAAGCTTATACTCAACAAACCTAGAAAAATCTGGATGAAATGGACAAATTTCTGGACAGATACCAAATACTAAAGTTAAATCAGAATCAGATAAATGATCTATACAGTCCCATAACCTCTAAGAAATAGAAGCAGTGATTAATAGTCTCCCAACCTAAAAAAAATCCAGGACCAGATGGGTTTGGTGCAGAGTTCTCTCAGACCTTCAAAGAAGACCTAATACCAATACTCTTCAAACTATTCCACAAAATCAAAACAGAAGGAAAACTCGTTCTATGAAGCCACAATTACTCGGATGCCTAAACCACACAAAGACCCAACAAAGAAGAACTTCAGACCAATTTCCTTTATGAATATCGATGCAAAAATACTCAATAAAATTCTTGTAAACAGAATCCAAGAACACATCAAAATGATCATCTATCATGATCAAGTAGGCTTCATCCCAGGGATGCAGAGATGGTTCAATATATGGAAATCCATCAATGTAATCCACTATATAAGCAAACTCAAAGAAAAAAACCACATGATCATTTCATTAGATGCTCAGAAAGCATTTGAAAAAATCCAACACCCCTTCGTGATAAAAGTCTTGGAAAGATCAGGAATTTAAGGACCATACATAATCATAGTAAAAGCAATATACAGCAAGCCAGTAGCCAACATCAAACTAAATGGAGAGAAACTTGAAGCAAACCCACTAAAATCAGGGATTAGTGGACAAGGCTGCCCACTCTCTCCATACCTATTCAATACAGTACTCAAAGTCCTAGCCAGAGCAATTAGACAACAAAAGGAGGTCAAAGGGCTACAAATTGGAAAGGAAAAAGTCAAAATATCACTATTTGCAGATGATATGATAGTATACTTAAGTGACCCCAAAAACTCCACCAGAGAATTCCTTCAGCTGATAAACTTCTTCAGCAAAGTGGCTGGATATAAAATTATATATTGTTGCCTTCCTCTATTCAAAGGATAAACAAGCTGAGAAAGAAATAAGGGAAACAACACCCAGGAAGTGTTTCTACTTTTCCAAAAGCATAATGAGGACAAGGAGTCTTTGGGGTACCGGCCTGCTGAGACACTCTCAAGACAGGTCTATACCAGTGCCACAACTGGACCAACAGTCTACGTATACTCCATGAGCTATAAGCCCTCAAAGGTGTATCTTGGTCTTTGCTGAACTGTAAGAACTTACAATCAGTTGTTCCTAGAAAGATTGACCCCTGCTTACCATGAAGCAGTGGATGGTCAAGGCTGGACCATCTCCCAGGAGGTAGGTCTTTGGGTTGTAGAGAACTCATCATCAGGTAGCACTCAGACCAGGCGACCTTAGGATGAGCAGGTCCTGCCAGGCCATTTGTGAACAGGGAGCAGTGCTCTGGCATGTAAGGCAGACAGCAGCAAGCCAGTTGAATGGCCTAAGCAGTAAAGTTTCCCTCACACAAAGCAAGAAGTCTAGAAGACAAGCCTTAGCGCTTGATTCCTAATCCAATACCATCAAAGACCCAGCTCTCGCCATCTCTCAGGTCTGCTCTCCCAAGCATGTTAGCTTTGTGCTTAAATCTGTCCCTGCACGGTATCCACTACCTACAGTGAGACAATATGAGAGTTCCTTCACCTGCCACTATTAAGTGTACTGGGAATCTCTTGCTTGACTTAGAGATACCACCTCTGCTTTGGCAGAGGAGGAGGCACGGGTCTCCCGTGAAGTATGCAGACGCTCAATGACATACAAAACCTGGGTGTGTTAACAGGAAATTCTCTGGAGCAAGGTGCTGGCTTTGCCATTGGATACAGAGGATGACGGGGGGCAAGCGGGGGGGGGGAGAAGAGGGACAGGCATTCCTTCCATACCTGTATGTTTTCCACAAGTAAATGGGTACTGCACTGAGTGGGTGTTTGGGAAACCCTCATGTTCATCCATCTACTCCAAAAGACAACTGATAAAACAGCTCTACAAACTTAAAAAGTGCTACACGTTGGATTCAAAGCAATTCTTATAAAGACAACATTTAATTGGAACCAGCTTACAGGTTCAGAGGTTCAGTCTGTCATCATCAAGGAGGGAGCATGGCATCGTCCAGGCAGGTATGGTACTCTCAGGAGCTGAGAGTTCTACATCTTCATCTGAAGGCTGCTAGAAGACAGGTTTCCAGGCAGCTAGGGTGAGGGTCTTAAAGCCCACTCTCACAGTGACACACCTACTCCAACAAGGCCTCAGTAGTGCCAACCCTGGGCCAAGCATATACAAATCATCGCATGGCTTTTATTCCAAGAAGGTTCCAAGGCTAATATTACCAGGAAGAAGGAAAGGACAGTGACAATGAGAAGACGTTTTCTGTGATCCTCCCCGCCATACTCCCAATTGCCTGATGCGTCCTCCTTAGCATATAGAGAGAAATACACTGACCAAAGCAACAACCTCAGTCAGCGCCAACTTGGAGTATGTGGTTGGGCTCACATTCCCAACAAACCCAAGTGAGGTCCTCATGGTTAGGTGATCTGTGGGCTTTCTCTCCATCACACACCTAAATAGAAATGGTAGCTAATAAACCAGATACGGTGATGAAAACTCTATTTGAAAGAGAAGAGATTGGGAAATGCCCAGGAGCTGCCAGTGGGCAACTTGCCACATTCCACTGGGCAGGGGAGAAAGGCTCCCCTTGCCTGGACTCTTAAGCAGCAGCACTGTCTCCTTTCTAAGAATATCCCTATTGGCTGCTTCCCCTGCTAATGGGTTCCTCAGCTGTCATCATCTTGACCCCATCAGAGAGGGACCTTGGAGAGCACATGGCCACCGACGGTAGCCTCTTTCTGTGACAACAAGCCCAAGAACCCAGGCAGGATTATAGAGGCTGGTGCTTTGGACTTCCTGCTTCTTAGTACAGTTCTTCCAGTGTATTTGCCTGTACATATGGGAACCTCAGAGCTGTCAAGCCTAAAATCTCAGGCCTCTTAGATACTGACCTCAGTGCTCAAGCTAAGTACAGTGGCAACTACACAGGCAATTCCGACCTCACATCCAGCTTGGCTAATTCTCACTGTATGGCAGAGAACATTCCCTTTTCACATTCATGTACTGATTATTTTATATGTGTGAATGTGTGTGTCATAGAATGTGTGGAGAGGTCAAAGAACAACCTGTGAGAGCGGCCTGTCTTTCTACCATGTGGGTTCTGGGATCAAGCACTTTTACCTGCTAAGCCATCTCACCAGCTCCAGGGAAGACAACTCAGACAAGGAGATGTTAGGCTGCCATTTTGCTGTCACTCTTAGAATGGGTTCAATTATAGGTACAGACACAGCTTATTCAATATTGCTAAGACCACGGATTACTGGCTAGAAACTATCAAGTGAGAGTTCAGGCTCCAGTAAAGTCTGTTTCTTAGCAAAGCTATACTTCCTTCCACATCTACTCGAAGACCAGTTGGCTATTGGCTGAGTTCAACTCTGTTGGATTTTTCTACTTTTGACAGGAAGTAGCTAACACCACCAGCATGCTGACCTTTTAAAAACCATTTCTACAAACATCTGGTCTGTCTTCCCAATATGCAATTTGAACACATGTTTTGCTACTACCTAACAGGGCCCTCCATCTTTCTAGTCTGTGGTGTCTGTGCCTTGCAGTCTATAACCTCCTAAAGTCCCTGCTTCATGTTCCAGCTCAGGACAGAACTCTATATGGGTAAGTATAAAATTGAATTGTGAATATCAGAAAGGCTATGCTATGCGATGGAGTTTAAAAGATGATGTCTATTTCTCTCTCATGTGAATCTTTCACTGATCACTCCATGTGTGAGTCATGAGGCCCCAGCTGTTTGCAACTTATTACCTTTTTCAGTTGGATGGATGCAGTCAGCTGGCCTAGAGGAGCCATCATGGTCCCAAAGTTGGAAGCAGGATGCCGAGGAGGTCCAGTAATAAGTTTGCAAACAGCTTGAAAGACATGTCCTGGAAGTCATCCATACTCACCATGCCACTGACCCCATTTAGTCACACAGCATAGCTACAAGGGAAGCAGGAATGATCCACATGAGATGACCCACATGACTGAGCCAACATTGAAGACAGGATCTGGTCACAGATCAAGAAAGCACTACTGAAGTTAAGAGCTCTCAACAAAGCCAGTTTACTCCTTCTCAGCAGGGTGCCTAGCAGCCCCAAACAGGAAAGCCAGCGCAGCCAGCTGAAAGACATTCATCTTTTATCCCTAAAGCAGGGGGATGCTGGCTGTTCCTCACTGGCTGAGGTACAATCATACGTTCTATACCTAAAAAGATATAGGTATTTGAGGGAAATTTTTGGTACTTGGGGAGTGGGGTGGAATGGCATATACATGGGGATTTATGGAAAAGGAAAGACTGGCAGACAACAGGGGTAGAAACATACGCACATGTTCAATACTCATTTGATTTTTACAAAAAGACAGTTTCTCCAGAGGTGTCCCCTAAAACCTATGGAGCACCAGAGGCTGATGACACAGTGCTTATGGGAAAACCTAAGGCGAAGCTATGGACAGCTCTTCTGAAAACCAGCCTGACACCACCTTAAAGGGTCTTTCACTGAGAGAGCCCCCTGGGGAGCAGCTGGGACACACAAAAAGCTTCTTTGTGCAGATCAGATTACTAGAATCCCAGAGGCAACTGCAGAGAGGGAACTCCCGGGGAAGAAAGGCAGTCTCTGGAGGATACACAAATGCTCGCTCCTACCCTGCAAGGAGGCCGCTCTAAACATCTGCCATAGTGAAAGATTAATACAGCCACTTCAGAAAAGTTAGCATCTGATCCAGCAACTGCACTTCTGGGTGCACAGTCAACGGAACTGGATCTGTATGAGGAAGAAGTGTCTTCACTCCACAGTCATCAGAACACTGTCTGCAAGAGTCAAGATGGAAGCAACTGAAATGTTCCTCCAGAAGCAAACAGATAAAATGAGATAGGCACATACACTAACGGATGCCCGTGTGGCCTCTACCATGCAGCACACAAAACTCTGTCATTCTCAATGGCATTAATGGTCCTAGGGAACATAACAATAAGCAAAATAAGCCAGGCACACAGAGACAAACACTCTACTTTCTCAACTATATGAAGTCTATCTTACAGGAACACAGGGTCGCAAGGTGGCTAGACTGGAGAGAGAACACACATTTCTGGGATTTATGAGGACCCTAGTCAATAATAATGTATTGTGTGTTTTCAAATTGATAAAAGAATAGATTTCTAATGTTCTCACTATAAGAAACAGACTGGTGATGTGATGGCTATTTAATTAACTTGACTGAATCTTTCTGCTATGTATACATAAATCAAAACATCATGTTATATATCCAAAGCAAACATAATTACTATTTGTCAACTGAGAAATAAAAGTTTTTATAAGTCTGCTGTAGCCAGAAAAGGCTACCCTTAACTCAAGTGGCATCAGTGCTGATCAATTTAGACTCTCCTGCCTTTCTCCACCACCCCACACCCAGCCACAGGACAGTCAGTGGGAAGTACAGGAGTCCCCTGCCCCCCACTGCAGCTCAGCGCTGCAGGCCTCAGAAAGAAAAGACAAGCTGTAATTTGAAATCGAATCGGAAGTTTTCATTATTTATCCAGAACTGCATATTTCATATCTACACTCTCAACCCTGGCTGCCCATTAGGATCACCTGGGGAGCTTTTAAAATTACTGATGTCTAGGCATTGTCCCCAAAGATTCTTATTTCATTGGTCTAGGGGGCAGCCTGGGCATCAATATTTTTTAAAGCTGCCCAGGAGATTTTGAAGGGCATCCTGGGCTAAGAGCCATGGTAGTAATGTTGAATTAAGAACATTTTTGCAAACAGAAGATCATGGAGCGGCTAGCATCGTGGCATAACTCTTCATCTCACCTGGGGGATGAGGAAAGGACGGCACAGCTCACACAAGATCAAGAGGATGCTGTTTAGCATGGCACCCTGCAGGAGTCCTCGCACTCCATCAAACCCAGCATTTTTGGAGATCAGAATCCTGGGGGGGGGGGAATGTGGGGAGGCGGGGGAGTTGCTGCAGAGATGGCCCAGAGTTGAAAGCACATACTGCTTGCTCTTGCAGAGGACTTGAGTTCGGTTCCCAGCACCCATGTGGGGTGGCTCACAATCACCACTAATCTAGCTCTAGGGGATCCAATGCCTTCTCCTAGCTTCCTCAAGTACCTACACACACACACACACACACACACACACACACACACTTTTTAAACAGTTGAGAATCCTCCTCAGGACCAGGCAGGTCTCCGTGTCGCCCTGTACCTACCTGCCTCTAAGGAAACTCAAAGCTATCAGCTCAGCAACACCGACCCAGCTAGTTAAGTGAGAGAGTCCCCACCCAGAACCTTGACCCCACCCACACCCTTGACCCCACCCACACCCTTGGCCCCACCCACACCTCTGTCCCACCTACACCCTAACTAGACTCTGCTAGAGCAGACTTCCTGGTTACACATCATTACCATGACTACTGGCCTGAGTCACAGTAGCCATATTCCCTTAATAAAGGCAGGAACAAGAAAGCAACAACTGGTGTATTCATCAGCTGACATTCACACGCAGCCTTATTCTGTCAACACATGCCATGTCTACATGGACACCTACAACACCAAGTCTCCCAAGGAGATGCCTCTCAACATATCTGACTCCCCCAAGCTCACTCTTATGGTACAATTCTATCAAACAGACAGGGACTGGCTGCCAAATACACCCAGTGCCAAGAGATCACCCTTCACTATTAGCGGCTCCCAAAGCCTGACCAGGAGAACAGTTTCTCCATAACCTAAAAAGGAAAGAAACTCACCCTAAGTTCATTCCTGTATCAAAAGCAGCCTTCTTCGGCATCAGCTGCTGTCTTTCACTTGACTCAAAAAAAATTTTAACTAGTAATATAATGTACTCCACTGTGATTCCAAGCTGAGAGAGAAGTCTATACTTGGTGGAAAAGGCCCTTTGTCCCAATATATTCCTCTAGACTATTACAGGATAGGGAAAACTACATCTGAGAGTTGAGTCCAACCAGAGACGAAATCCTGGTCTCCAGTCCTGTCACTCATCAAACAAAAACAAAACAAAAACAAAAACAAACACAAAAATCCCTTCTGCACCCCTCCCCCACACTGTGAAACCCTCAGGAGAGCTGGCATCTTGCAGAGATCAATAGTAAAGGTCCCAGACAGTTGCAAAAGACCACATTCTCCCTCTTTAAAAGAGGGTGGGGCGGGGGCGGGGAGGGGGTGGTGCATTGAGGGTGAATATGATCTAAGTACACTTTATATAAAATTCCAGAAGAACTTGATTATTTCATTATTTTTTTTTTTGAAATAGCACACACTGTGCCTTCTACCCTGAGTAGCTCAAACAGCACCCAGTCTCAAGCCCCAGCCTTTGGCTTTAATCAGGGACTAAAGCCTAGAACGTTAGACAAAGAGAGCCCCTGCTGGTAACAGTAACGAGTGGACCATTAAAGGTGATTTCTTCAGGTCGCTGAGCTCACCCTCAGAACAGCCACATGCTTTGCTGAGAAACATCCACAGGACAAGGTGCACCTCCTCGCTATTTATTTAACTTTATGTGGCTGTCATAAAACTTTTTTATTTGCTTTCAGTTAGCCCATAGGTTTTGACAAGATAAATTTTTATTTAGGTCTTTGCCCAGCTACAATCAGAAACAGGAGACTCACTCTCCAAGGCTGATAGATGGATTAATCAAAGCAATTCCCCTCCCCACGTTCCTTCCAGCAACCGCAGGGATCAACACGCGGAGTTTTTCCTTAATTAAAGAAACTCAGCAACAAGGTGATTTACCGATGATGAATCTTGCAGGCTCTTTCATTGTGTGGTCACTGTTGGCCACTGTTTGAAATTTACCAACATAAATAAAACCTCTCCGTGACTAAACAAAGTTAAAGTAGCAATAAATTGAGGCTGCCATGTCCTCTGAGCTAGATCTGAAGCCAACATAAATACCAGAATGTCTTGGCTGTGACACACTTGACACAATGACATCATGCACTCCCAGAAGGAACGGCCTCGCCCAAGCCAAAGCCTCAAACCGAACACAATTCCCCTAAATGAATCAAATTGCAACGGTCTAGACTCGCCTGTACTAAGGACTCCACTCTGCCTTCCTCGCCCTTCTCTGTCGAGCAATCGCATTAAAAAAAATCTATACGCTGATCTAAATTTTACTTTTTCTGCATGATTAAACTTTGGCAGGAGTAAATCTCTGCAACTCACACTTCCTGGGAATGTTTAGAAAGTCACTAAAATACTCAGGATTTATCAGCTTAAGGTCCAGCCGTGCAGCCCTGTACTCTACCTACCACTACCTTCAGTGGTGGCCCGGGGCAGCGCTTGACACAAGAGCAACACTCTTAACTTAAAAACCACTGGGCACCTGCTCCCCTCGCCCAGGCCTTGCTTTGTCCAATTCCAGCAGCAGGCTCTAATGGAACGCCTCTATGCAGCAAGAAAGCCAGCCTAAACTGGGGCCCATCAGCCCCAATGCCGCCACTCAGAGAAGGGAGAAACGTTGAAAACGCACTTGGAGGACGGCAAATTAAAAATGGAGAAAGTCTAATAACTAATTGGTGAAATCATAAAAGCTGCCATAAAAGACATTTTCCTTAAACTACTTTACACGAGGCTATATAATTTTATGTCACTTTTTATTTATGCTGCTGTAATGAAAGCTGTTCTGGGAGATGAAGAGCTTGTGAAGAAAGAAATTGAACTGTTTCTAAGAGGAGGGAAAAACCTGCAGACCCAGGGCTTGGGACAGATCCCTCTGAAAGACAGGAGGGCGGGAGGAGGATCCACTCACTCCAAACACCTCTGAGTCAATATTTCGCCATAAGGGACCAGTGAAATGGCTCAGCAGGTAAAAGGGCTTGCACCAAGCCTGATGACCTGAGTTTGATCCCTGGGACCCACATGCTAAATGGGGCGAAACTGACTCTGGAAAGTTGTGCTCTGACTTCCACATGACACCCGGGAATGTGTGTATCCATAGCCATGCTCACAGACTGCACATCGTTTACAGAACCAGAGAAAGAGCCACAGAGACACATGCCACACAGCTAGCATTCTAAAAGCAGATGTTTTTAGACATCTTTTGTGTGCATGGGTGTTTGTCTACATGTATATCTGTGTTCCACTTTCATACTGGTGCCCACAGAGGCCAGAAGATATCGGATTTACTAGAACTAGAGTAACGTTCGATCTGAGCCACCACATGGCTTCTGGGAACCCAATACGGATCCTCTGGAAGAGCAGACAATGCTTTTAACTGCTGGGCCATCTCTCTAGCCCATAAAAGCAGGTTTTTGTTGTGAGGAATAAGAAAGGGTTTGAGATTTTAGTAGGAGGCACATACAGGAGAGCCCATGTTAACCAGAGCCTAGTGACTGCAGGGCTGACAATGGGTCTCAGACCACACTCAGGACTTTACAGTCACTGTTTCTTATTACCCGGAGGTCAGACAAGCTTTCTCCCTCTCCATCTGCATGGAGTGAGTCAGACAGTGGACAAAAAGGAACAGTTCTAATACAGAGAATACTCGAATAAATTATAAACAAAAAAATGTAAACTTCTCTGTGCTCAAGTGGAGGACAAGGAAGGCCCCTGGGTGCCCATCTGTATTCCTTGTTGCTGCACTGTTCTGTTTATTAAAAGTCACTGTGCATGCACAAAAGAGGCTACTTTCCCTGTATGTTAGCCTTCAATTACAAGTTCTAAAATAGCTGGAGTTCAGCTGAGTCTCCCAAAAGAAATGCAGAAAGTACAGAACACGTATGCAAAACACAGAAGTGTAGTGTAATTTTCCCAGGGAAATGAAGTTCACCCTCAAAGCCAGAGCCCTCTGAACTCTGGCTAACTTTCAAAGCAAGGATGAGGTTGTTTTTAGAAACAATTTACCATCTATTAACAATGAAATCCAATTCAGCCTTGCCTATTAGCAAATGAAACATATACACAGCTCCAAGGAATGGCTGGAGAATCACACAAACAGTATTCCTTAGGTGGGCTCTGCAGTCAAGGCCACTTTACACCAGTGTGGACCAGACTAAACAAACCTGACCCACAGGGCGACCCTCCAAGGGTTCCAAAAGATTGGAAACTCCAAAAAGGCAGCTCCGACCAGACTTCACAGCCTGGTAATGGCATGCAAATGACACTCTGTTTCTGTCACCCAGCCAAGGGTTGGTACTGTATATGAGAGCAATTTCCTCAAGAATTCAGAGGGAAATGGTACTTTGCCTTAAATGTGTGGGTTCACAGTAGCAAGAGTATCCAAAAACTGGGGACCCTCAGCCTCTCCGTGAATGGCCATTGCTTCCCTCTGTCTGGGCAGTGTCAGGATGCCAGCTGAGGGGGAGGCAAAGGCCATGCCATACAGGCAGGCTGGTTTGATTTTGTTCTGAGGTGCTGGAGGTCACATCCAGAACCTTGCACATGCTAGGAAGGCAACAAGCCCTCCACCACTGAGCTGTGCTTTCGGCCCAGAGGGCTAGTTTGCAAGTTAAAACTGTCTCCCAAAACCTTCTGGAGATTCAGGCCACTCTTCACTACAAAGGGGTTTCAGGCTCTCTTCTTTCTGCATGTCCGCTGCTGTCTCCTGCCAAGGCACTAACAGCACCAAGGGTCATACGTGGAGTTGAGTCTGTCTCTCCAAAACTGCTCACAGTGGCAGCCAAGCCTCCCACAGCCTGTCTCCACATGTCCCCTTTCTCATGACTACCCACCCCATGAAGAAGAATGACTCAGGTCTGTCCTGTGGGGAACTGGTTACTCCAAACAGCCCTCAACAAGAAGCTGCCTGGGAAGAAGATGTGTGTAGGGTAGAGGAAGAAAGGAAGTATAGAAGAAAGCAAGGTTGAGCTTGCTTCTTACAGAAGAGAGCTCTGCAGGTACCACATGACTCACAGCCTATCATCCTTGCTATCTGGAACCCAGCAACATATCCCAGCCGCTAGGGAGAGGCATCCAGAGGAAGGGTTGTAGTCTGCACGCAGACCTCCAGCACACCTTCTCTCTGGCCTATCCAAAGTCAGGTCTGCTCTCAAAATGGCTGGTAACCTGTCTAAGCCCTCCATCCTCTCCAGCAGTAAAATGAGACATAAGGAAAGGACATAAACCATGAACTGGGGACTTAAAGACCACTTGCCACCTTGTTGAAAGATTTTTATTGCCCCTGTTTTCAAACATGGAATGTAGGTTCACCACAGCCCAGATGTGTTAAATGCTTGGTCCCCAGTATGGTGATGAGGTAGCTGAAGGGATTAATTCTGAATTTATAGGATGTGTTAGTTCTCAAGAACAGGCTGATATAAGGAGGAACAGCCCTGTGGCTTTGGTCCCATTGACACAAAGCATGTCCCCTTTCCTTTCTCTACCACATTATGACACAGCCTGGGGCCCTTATAAGGATGCTAGCACTATGCAATATGGGTCCTCCAGTCACCAGAATTGTGACTGAAATAAACCCTTTTACTCTATAAGTTACGTGGACTGTAGTATTTTATTATAGCCACATAAAGCGGACTGATATAGATTTGATCCATCACCATTTCAGCTGAGACCTGACCCTATATTTGTACAGTAAAACATTATTTTTGACTTATACCACAGCACACTTCTGCCATCCGATTCAGGGAGCCCTTATTTTCAGATGGAGATGGCAAATGCACAGCCTTTGTGTTAGGAAGCATGTGCACACTAGGGTTTTCTTCTGTAAAACAATGATCCTGCTCATCAAGTGATAGCCTAGCTTCCAGGTCAGGTGTACATGTGCTGATTAATAGACACAAAAGCATCGTGCTGTCCGAGCAAGTCAGGAGCAAAACAGACCACATACTGAGTGGTCTAGGCCTGAGCATGGCCTAGGCCTTCAGAGGGATCTGGGAATCTGGGAGACTCACTCACCTTCCAGAAGGGAATTAGCTTGAGCAACCACACATTGTAGTCCCAGCAACCAGAGGCCAGTGAAAAGACCCAACAGCCTGCAACCCAGTGGTGACATGTGCTGTGGCAGCAGCAAGAGTCTCTTGTCAACTCCATGAGCCCCCGCTTCCTGAATGACCCCTGGCCCCATGTCACCAGTCCTACTCTCTGCTATCCCCAGGGTACATTTCTGTCTTCCGCTCAAGGGAGCCTTTGTTTCATAGCTCCCCATTCTGGGGAGTCCTGTTATGTCTGCTGTGTGAAATGGGGACTGCAGGTTGGACCTCTACACACAGTTAATAGAAATGGTGGGAACTGTCCCAGAAGAAAACACCATCCCTTGCTACAACACACCTCTTATGTTATGGACAGCAGGAGAGGCTGTCCTGCCCCATCCCCAAGTCCCAGATTCAAGCTAAGTCCCGAGATAACACCCACAAACCCAAAAGTCACACAGATGCAGCTGACCGACCTCAAGACACCTGCCCAAATGCGGACCGTACCCTGCTGGGTGAACCTGAGTGTCAGATGCTTCTAGAAATAAGCTGCCTGGGTCAAAGACTGACAACAGGGATCCTGATCAGCAACTCTAACTTCCTGGGTCTTGGCCTTTTCCCTATAACACGGGAATAAGAATCACACCTACTTCACTGGGGCATGGCAAAGACTAGCTGAATATACGCAAATAGCCATTTCAAACAATGTCGGATACAGCAAGCATTAAATAATCCTTAACATCTATTTGTAACAATGAGAATTCTCCCCTTACCTAGAAAGAAAGGCTGTCCATCTAGCCCCACTATGTAGTAAATCTCGTACTGGATACCAGGAACCTTTGTTTAGAAAAAGAGGAAGACTAGAAGGCACAGAAGTGGGAAGAAGACTGGCCCATCTTCTTGCTCAAGCAGTAGTCTTCACTGCCTCCTTCCTCTGGCACTTTCCCTCTCCTGTGAAGAGCTCAGCCTGACTTGAACCAGATTAGGGCGGAATTCACTTCAGTGGCAAAGCGCATGCGCAACATGCCCGCCCTCAATCCCCGCCAGCTAAAAGAACAAAAAGATTTAAAAAAAAAATGTGAAGCAGTGATGGGAGCAGATGCAAAATCTCACAGCCAAGTATCAGGCAGAGCTACAGTAGTCGCGCAGAAGAGGAGGAGAGGAAGGAGATCAAGGACCCAAGAGTGGGGCCGGTGCGGCCGGAGGGGCTGGCTCTGGCTCTGACTCTTTTGCCTGCCTTTGGGACCCTTTTCCTCCTACTGGGTTGCTTCATCCAGTCTTGATGTAGGAATATGTGCCTGGTTTTATTGTAGCTTGCTATGCTATATTTGGTTGATGTCCCTGGAAGGCCTGCTCTTTTCTGAGGGGAAATTAGGTGGAGGTAGATCTGGGGGAAAGGGAAGGGGAGGGAGGGAAAACTGCAGTTGGAATGTAATATATGAGAGAAAATAAATAAAAAGGAAACAAAATTAAAATGATTTTTAAAAAAAAGTCTGAAGCGGCATCTGCAAGATAGCTCAGAGGGCAAAGTGCCTGCCACACAATCTTGATGACCTGTGTTTGAACCCTGGAACACACATAAAGGGGAGGAGACCCTACCCCACAAAATTGTCCTCTGACCTCTACATGTACACCTCAGCACTTGCATGCCCATACAGACATCACCTTGTGTGCGCTCGAGAGCATACACTCACACACACACTCACACACACACACACACACATTTTTTTTTTTTGAAAGGCTGAACAGAAACACCCTGACTTTCGTGGTGAGGGCTCCAACAGAGAACTTTTAAAATCACCGGCATTTCCTGAAAAAACGCCTACATTAGGACACCCGTCGTGATTTTGTGTCTGAGTGAGGATAACGGTTAATATCCTCTGCCAACAGTCAGGGCAGCTGCTGGTGCAGATTTGGAGCTGTGTATTTTTAGATGCTCTTACTGTACCTCCAGCTATTTTGCACGGTACGTTTTTGTTGACATTGTGCAACTGGTAATAAGGAGGCGTAGGGGAAAGGTTAAAATTCCCATTTCCAGCTGTTTCCATTCCGTACATCATTTTTGCCTCATTACTACTCGGCAAGCCCCATAAATCTGTCACTCAGATCCAGACTAAGTGACATCCTATGAAGAAGTTGCCAGTGTCACTGAGAAACAACCTAGAATGGAGTACTAGGTTCCCAGCAGCGGCATTCAAGACTCTTGTCCTGATGGACACACACTGAGCAAGTGTCCAGCCGTTCTTCCACCAGCTAGAGCTTCCCACTCATGGGTGACCTGTGCCGTGTTGTCAGGGCCCTACTCCCCATTTTCCTAATTGGGGGCTTGAAGGAAAGGGAGGGGAAAGATTTGCAAGACAGCCTCCAATTTTAAGACAAAAGCCACCCCATTAAATCTTAACAGATGTTTCTCAAGTTTAGAAGATTAAGAAAGATTTCAGCATCAAAAATCAAAGAAAATACTCCGTGACCTTAAAAAAGGATAAAACACAAACCCCTAACAAACTCCAAGTCCACGTTGACAGCTGTCTCTGATGGAATTGGTGAGGTGCTATTGATGTTTGGATTAAACCATGCCTCTGTGATCAAGTACTCAAACATAGGATAAAAGACAAATATATTCTTTAATCCTGCCCACTAATTTTGTCTAGGCCTGAAAAGCAATGAGTGTTCAGCAAATGTTGAAAGTGGTTTTGCTTCTGTTTATTGACAAAGCTGTTTTTATTTCATTAATTTGCCACGTATCTTATCAGCATTTACAGTAACAGGAGGGAAATCCCAGCAAGGCCCCGAACTCTCCACAGATGTCCACAACTTCCCCAAGCCACCAGAGGGAAAATCAATAGACGATTCTGCAAAGTGAAGAAGGTGTTACAAGAGAAAAGAAAAATGTAATACAGAAATTAGGCTCCGGTTTATTCTTCATCTCGTTTCTTTCTTTTCTTTCTTTTTTTTTAACTTAACTATAGAATACCACTGGGAATTTCAATTTTAGCCAGACAGTTTTTAAAGAAATGAAGAAAAACTTTTTTTTTTTACTCACAAAGGAAAGGGTGAAGAGGCAATTAGGCCATTAATTACTCTCTTTGTCTGGAGATCTCCAACCCATCAAACTTGGCCTCTTCTGCCTTCATCAAAGGTAGAGCTCACTGCTTTACAGTAAGTACCTCTCAATAAGACAATCTGTGTCTCAAAAGCAGCTCTATGAGGAATTTAGATGAAGATAAATTAAAATAGCACTTAGCAGACCCCAGATTTGACAGCCACACAGCGCCCACTATCACCAAGGTCTTCAAATTGGCACTGAGAGGAGACAAGGGCTCTAGAGAAACGGATGCTCTTAGCCAAGGACACTTCTGCATCTTGAGGCTTCAGAAACTTGAGACATCATCCAAAGAGACACCTCAGATGAGCCCTAAGAGCAGGGCCCAGGGCGTTTGCGCCTCAATGCCCACTGTACTTCAGCCCCTCTAAGCTACACCTTCCCAGAATATAGGTGATGGAAGTCAATGGACTTTCTTGGAAAGTTAACATTGTGATTGTTTTAAAAGAAAGAAAGAAAGAAAGAAAGAAAGAAAGAAAGAAAGAAAGAAAGAAAGAAAGAAAGAAAGAAAGAAGGAAGGAAGGAAGGAAGGAAGGAAGGAAGGAAGGAAGGAAGGAAAGAAAGAAAGAAAGAAAGAAAGAAAGAAAGAAAGAAAGAAAGAAAGAAAGAAAGAAAGAAAGAAAGACCACACCGGGAGGCACTCCCTTACTTTGTTTTCTCAAGAATATCAAGTTTCCTGCTGTAGATCGGGAGGAAGCATC
Organism: Tokudaia tokunoshimensis; assembly: GCA_036184795.1. NCBI lineage: Eukaryota > Metazoa > Chordata > Mammalia > Rodentia > Muridae > Tokudaia > Tokudaia tokunoshimensis. Next base: position 89,855,214 of record BTHU01000014.1, read on the forward strand.
CATTTCGCAACTTAACAGCTCTCCTCAGTAGCAAGAGACAAAGGCCCAGTGCACAGGCAGATGAACTTGCATGGGAAGCTCCAACTGGTAAAACCATCTGAAAGCCATTTTGGCAACTGGACAGTGCTCAGAAAAGTTCCCATTCTGTATCAGTTCCTGGAGATTCACCCAGGTCACACCCTAGAAGCCTCACTGAAAGATTAGAGAGGGACTGTGTTGATTTCATCCCCTGACACAGTTGCTCTTCGATTCTGAGACGGTGCAAGAACTCATGTAATAACAACAGCCTTATTTTGGTGAGTTGCTATGGAATTTCAAAAACAAAACAAAGGAAACCACTGTTCAGTAATTGTGACAAAACTTCTTAGCCGCAGTATGGAGAATGGGGCCTAATTGTTCTGTAAACACTCTTTGATTTGTTTACCTCAATGTCAAATTAAGTTCAACTTTGCCAGAACAGACACTGGTTGGCTGTGATATGCAGTGTGCTACAAACTGGGTCCCAGGTCTCGAATAGCTCTCAATTTAAACACACTCCTTTATTTGTGTGTGTGTGTGTGTGTGTGTACATATATAACACACCCCACATGTGAGATTAGAACGTGTCCCTGCAGCATGTGTTTGGATGACATGTTTGCCTGCCTCTCATCTGTCCTTTAACATAAGACAAAGTTTTTCCAAAAATATTATCGATTCTTATCTGCAGAGGTTAAAGATATAACAGGAGACTAAGAAAACTACAAAGACAGAAAACATGTTAACTGGTTGAAGGAACTAGCCCCATGCTGAGACAGGAGGAAGAGAGGGAGAGAAAAGGTCAGTGTGACATACAGCTTTCCTTCATCAATAAACTTAGCCAGTCTTGGTGGTAAAGGCCTGAAATCCCAGCTACACAGGAAGTTGAGGCAGAAGGCTCACAAGTTCAAGGCCTGCCTGTACTGCAGAGAAAGTTCAAGGCCAGCCTATGCAACTTAGTGAGATCCTGTCTCAAAATAAAAAGATAAAAATGAAAAATTAAAAGTCTGGAGATATAGCTCAGTGGTCAAGTGTATGCGTGCCATGAGGAGGGCCTTTATGGGGTTAATCCCCAAGACCACAAAGAAGCACTTGTCATGTATTTCTCAAAGATGTTTTCATTTTCACTTTATGTGTGCTTGCGTTGGTGCACCATATATGTGCCTAGTGCCTGCAGAAGCCAGAAAGAAAGGGAAGGAGGGAGAGAGAGAGGGGGTGTCGCAGAGACAAGTAGATACCTGTGGTTCCCTGGTCCACCAGCCTAGCTAAGCTGATGACCATACTCCCTGTCTTTGTCTGAGTCCTGGGATAACAAGGAATGTTCCTCTCCTAACAAAATGGCATTGTAAAGCCATGAATTGCCAGAAAGTATCAATATCCCTCCCCACTATCCGAACAGATCCCATATGACTAAATGTGCTGACGAAGTTGAAGACTCATCCCCTGGTGATCCTGACATCAGTCCTGCCTCCCTAAAGCTTGTCAAGAGGACATCTCCTAGTCCACAGGACCCACTTTAACACTGCCTTTAGCGGATAATGAGATAAATCTAAGACACCATTAAAGTACCTTAGCTCTTGCCATTGTTTGCTTGGAAAATGCTTTATGAGACTCCTCTGAAAATTTGAGAAAGCTGATTATTGTGTATCATGAAAATAGAAATAGCATCCATTAGGCAGGCCCAGGCCATTTTGTGAAGAATCGTTACACTTGGCCTCCTCTCATAATCTTACCTAAGTCAGTCTAGCTGTTAAGCAGTGGCTGCATTCCTCCTAATAACCGTGTGCAGCATCCCAGAGTCAGAGGTGGGGGAGCTCATGAACCCCTCTTCTTGCTGCTTCACAGCAATGATGTCACGTCCCAATGCAGAGACTCGCACATCCCTCATTTTAGCAAGCAGACCCCTACGCAGTCATACAGCCTCATCTACAATGACACCACACTTTTCTGATGCTCACAATGACTGAGATTGCAATAACTTCAAAATAAAGCCTTGAGTTTCGCTCTAAAAAACAGACTTATTAGAATAGATTTCTAAACCTGTGCCTTCTGTGCACAGACAGAGTAATGTCTCAGTTAGGTTTCTATTGCTGTGAAAAAAACACATAATCTAAAGCATTTTGGGAAGGAAAGGTTTATTTAGCTTACAGTTTAGTCTATTATCAGGACAATCCAACACAGGAACTCAGAACAGGAACCTGAAGGCAGGAACTGAAGCAGAGACCATAGAACACTGCTTACTTACTGACTTGCTCCTCGTGACTTGCTCAGCCTGCTTTCTTAAAACTTCAGGACTCCCTGCCCAGGGGTGGCACCACCCCCAGTGAGCTGGGCTCTACCACATCAACCATTAATCGACCTCACAGATTTGCCTACAGGCCAGTCGGAGGGAGGCATTTTCTCAAACGAGGTTCCTCTGTGCAGATAATTCCAGCTTGTATCAAGTGAGCAAAAGAAAAAGAAAAGTAGAAAGCCTCCACACTGTCTCTGGCAACTCCATGGATTTCAATGCCTCTCTTTCAACTATGAAAAATATCTGGGATTTCTTCAATGAAACCACACCTGAAGTCTACCCCTAGAGTACTGAATACTGAGTAGGAACTTTCCAAGCACTAAGTATCTAGCAATAGATGTTCCCTTTGAAGATCGTTGTCCGTGGTACAAAAGTCAAAATAGATCCACACACAAAACGTTTATACACCAACCTTGTGTGAACACGCATACAAAAACGCATACAGGAGAGCTTATGTCAGCCTGCCTGTAACAGAATGTTACAAATTAAACTACAGGCAATGGGTAGTCTCCTCATATCAAATTTTTTAAAAAAGGAAATATTCGAGGCTTTGACAAAAAGAGACAAGTAAGTGGGAACAGCTTAGAGAGCTTGTTTCACTTTTAGGGATGAGCCTAAGACTCAATTCATTTGAATAAACATGGATACATTAGACACAGGGAAATAAGCCTACTATTGGCATAATCACTTGCATCTGTCAAATGTGTCAATGTATAATGTACTTTACTCCAGAGAACCCCAAGGAAACAAAACTTGCAATGAAATATCAGAAGATGAAAGAATATTGTTTCCCAGTATTAAATTCCATACCCTCCCCCATCCCAAAAAAAAACATGGCACACTCAAAATCACTCATAAGCCACACATAGGTTTTACGGAGACAGACAGGTTCAAAGGAAGAGCAGAGGGGAGACAACAAGGGCTGATGGGAAAGGAAAGGGCATAGGGAAGTTAGGTTGAATCTTACAGAAGAGGAAATGGGGTCCCTGTGTGAGCTGGGTTTCACCGATGAGAATCAGGGTCCAATTACTCCCTACCTGTGATGGGGAAGGCAGAGTGCATTCCCACCTTCAGAAGAGTAAGAATTGAAGAGAGCATGTCGCATCCTTAAACATCGTACACAAGTGCAGAAAGTAGGGCACAGAGTTCTCAACCAGAAGTAAGACATGAGAACACAGCTAGCTGTCTCCATTTAACTGTGTGGTCTTGAAAGCGTCTCTTCCAGTGTCTTCCCCTCTGTTTACCTCATGCCCGCGTGTGTAAATTGGACTTGAAAGCATTCTGCGCATGGGAGAGTGAACCCTTCCCAGAATCAGGTATTTCATTGTGGATACGGCCTGCTGTTCCAAACCCAAGTATTCTAAAAGAGGAAAGGAGAAAGGAAATCAAAGCTCTTGTCCAGCAGCAGAGAAAGGGATCTTTCTGAGGTCAGAGCTTAACTTCCACATTCCCTCCTCGGTCTCCAGAGATCGTGGGCTGAAATCTTATAACTGGGCTACGAACTTGCTCCCTTGGAAATCCATGCTCAAAGGAAGGCCTCTCCCCACTGAAATTCAGGCTTTAGATTACCCACCTCACTATCCCAGACAAAAGAGAGAAACCCAGTGCTGGGACTGAGTGACCATCTCCCTTTTTTACAGAGACCTATGACTCACTGAGGACTCCCTGGGGAAAGGAGTCAGAGGTGACACCCTCTGTTACTTGGTTCCTCAATCTTCACTTTAAGCCAGATTTAAAAGTCTTCAAAGTGGACCTTTCACCAGAAGGAAAATGTCTAACTGAAAAGGCTCCTTTGGGGGAGCAGTTTGTGTTCACCGAAGAGGCTCTAGGGCATTCCTATTACTCCCAAGTCTCTTGGGCATAAATGTTAACACCACCTCTGGGATCTGGCAGATACCAAGGGCCTGGTTGGTCTTGTGCCTCCTCTAAAATAGGTGCAGGAAAGGTTTGGCATGTGAAGGGGAGGGCGAGGCCTGTAAGAACCTCGAGGAACAGGAACTTAGCTGTGAGATCCTGTCTCCATGAAATGCCAGAGAGGCTATACCCATGGAATACCAGCGACATGACTGCCTACACAGGACCTGAACAGGAACAACATTGGTTCTTATGCTAACATGGGTGGCAGAAAGCTCATGAGACCCCAACCCTAGACAAAGAATTACAGGCAACCAAGGAAGGTTGAGAGCAGGAGAAACAGTCTTCCCTAGGAAGGAGCACAATAGAAGGTTGTCCAATACCATATGGTCAGCACTAAATACATGCATGTGCATGTACATTTACTGTGATATGGATGATTGTGTCTTTACATATTTAGGATATATATGTGCATGCATATTAATAATACATAAATATGTAGCAACAGTTAAAAGGAGATCATGAATTTGACAATTTGACAAAAAGAGTAAAGAGGGGGTTTAAAGGGGGAAAGGGAAGGGGAAATGGTGTCATTTTATTGTAATCTTTATATATATATATATATATATATTATAATAATATATATATTAATATGACATTTCATTAGAATATATATATTCTATGACATTTCATTAGAATACATATATATTCTAATGAATATATTATATTCTAATATATATATTCTAATAATATATATATATATTCTAATGAAATGTCATATTAAGCTGCTACACAAGTAACAGACCATTTATTTCCAGGATGAGCCATTACAGATTACTGGTGCACACAACAAGCATTTTTGGAGTACCAGCTATATCCTATTTTCTAAGTCACTAAGATGTATAAGATGGAGTCATGAATCCCAAGCAGTCAAAGCCTGATAGGAAAGACAGGGGAGTCAGCAAAAGTCATTTCAGGAGACTATGTGCAAGCCCAACTAGTCAGCCTGAGCTCTGTTCACAAAGACGGATGAGGCTCCCCAGAAGGCCTTCAGTCCTTCCCGGTGCACAAGCTCTCACTCAGTATCTGGCCAGGCTGGTTCTGGATGTGGGTGGGGACGGACACTGGAGATTCTGCACTCCCCCAACCAGTGCCCAAGAGAGGGCAAGCTGGAGCACAGACCACACTGTGCGAAGCAAAGGATCTTTGAGAACCATGGCCCCTGAGCTGTCTTGAAGAATGAGGGGATTCTCCTAAGGCAAAGGGAAGGAGGCACTGGGGGCTCGGATGTAAAGCAGAGTCCAGATTGTTCTGGAACAAGTACTTTGGTTAGGCTAAAATAGGAAGTGGACAGGACCACAGCAGGGAGGATGGGGGCCAGGGCACACAGGGCCCAGTGTGTCTGGCTGTGGCCTTCAGACGTTATTGAAAAGACAGTAGGACCACTAACACTTTGGATCAGGGAAGCAACTTGTTCAGACAGCATGTACAAAGGACTTTTCAGCCGAAAGCACAGGAAGTAGATAGGCGGATAAGGTGGAAAGGAAACCAGTAAGAAAGTTCAGGTCCGGTTTTCAGAGCAGGTTCCTGCCACCTTCACCCTGTCTTTCCACTGGATCCTCACAATGATCTGACAGGGTGTCAGGTGCAGTGTGACTTTGAGGCATAGGACTCTCTTGAGGCTGGGTGTTCAGACAGCCTAGCAACAGAGCAAATCCTTACCTCAAAAAAAAAATGGATGGCTACAGCTTCCCACTGCAGGTGCTCAGGCCATCCGGGCTCAGCTCCTCCATCTTGTGCTCTCCCGGAGTGACCAGACCCCTCTCTACTGCCTGCGTTTCACCGCCAGGTCCCACAGGCCTCACCGGCAAGGCCTCTGCACACTGCCCCAGGCCCATTGATCTGGGTAATGTACTGTCTGCCTTATTCTCTCTGCACTCAGCCCCAGGGGACCTGATTCTCTTTAATGCCTTTTTATATTTCCTTTTGCTTTTCATAATGTAGCTCATCTTTCAGAAGTGCACCTTTGCTGTATATGCAAGAACTGTGTAAGAACAATATGGAATGCTGAGCGTTCCCCTTGGGGTTCAAACAGATACTACCAAGAGGCCTGATGTTCCTGCATGCCCGTTCCTACGAGCCTTTTGGAATCTTTGAACCATCCCAAAATGTAACCCCAAGGAACCTGAGGACCAAGAGCAGTCTTCTACATCTTTTCTGTCTCCCCCAGCTCTCCGCAGTGTGTCCTGTGCTAAAAATCTACTCATGAAGACAGCCTTTGCTTTGATTCCTTTTGTGGGAAAGTGGAGGTGAGAGTTTCAAATCATATTTACCAGAATAATCCAGAGCACAAGATCACTGCCACCTTGGGTCAGTAGGCCACCCACCACAGGACAGTCAGGGAAATGTATTTTACTAAATTCCAGATTCACCTCACCAACTGCTTTAACACGTTCTGGCCAAGGGGGAGCACTAAGCACAGGCCGTTGGTGGTGATGCCTGTCGGCTCCCAGAGACATGTGCTCTGGTCCATTACAGAACAGAAGGAACTACTAGAACTCTGCTTACTCTGTGTATGCTTTCTAATAGCTTAGGGCATGAGTCACCACACATATGCACATGCATGTGTGTGTGTGCTGTCTTCTACACAGTGTAATGCACTACCTGAAGTCACAAATAGAGTACAGAGCTGAGTACCACAGTGTCGGCGGCTCCCAAGGGTCACCTCACCCCTAACTGGAGAGGCCAGAGGGAAAGCGAAATGAAAGACCCAAACTGGGAGGGCTCTTTCATCCATCTATTGAAACTCTCAAAAAGTGCCTTCTAGATCTCATGTGTACTATGCTCTACCATTCAAGTCCCACACAACAGAAGCATCTACCTACAAGCCCCCAGCTGCCAGCACACAGTCCTGGACCATTTGAAGGAATCAAGTATACATCACAGTACACATCTTTTGCCACTATACTGTGCGAAAATCCAGCCATGAAAGAATGAAGACAGAATAGTTTGCTGACACAGTCTCCTACTCCTGCTCAGAGCAACTATCTCACATACCTCTTGTACCCACCCCTATTTCCTTCCTTCCCCAACAAGAAAGAAAACTGTCTTCCAAGTGTGGGGCCCAGACAGAAGTTCCTGCCCTCTGGCACCTCTGTACCTGCTCCCAGCTGTTTGAGGCAGTGCTCAGAAGAGAGAGGTTCTCCACGTGAGATCTGGACTGTGGTTTACATGCCTTTGTGTGGTAACTTAAATGGTTGATCTTGGTTGTCAGTTTAATGGAATCAAGATGGCTCAGCAGTTAAGAGGACTGACTGCTCTTCCCAAGGTCCTGAGTTCAAATCCCAGCAACCAAATGGTGGCTCAAAACCATCAGTAATGAGATCTGATGCCTTATTCTGGGGTGTCTGAAGACAGCTACAGTGTACTTACATATAATAGATAGATAGATAGATAGATAGATAGATAGATAGATAGATAGATAGATGATAGATCTTTAAAGAATTACCATAGAAACCCGGAGCTGATCCTGTGCCACAGGGCTCCATACCCAAATAGCACCAGGAGAGAGCTGGTTTTCCAGGAGTGCCAACACACCTGTGAGCACAGGTACTCTTCCTTTCAAATTCCTGGCTCAAGAGGGACTCTTCCAGATCCATCAGGATAGAGGAACTAAGGAACAGATGAGGACAGGATCCTTCTGGTTTCTGTCTGCAACCCAGAGCTGACCCTGTACAACAGCTCTTAATAATCAAATTCCTCCTGGGGAGAACTGGACTCCCAGGAGTACTGACACACAGGCTTGCAAGAGGAACAAGCCACAGTCAGAGACAGCAAGACAAGCTAACACCACAGATAACCAAAGGGTGAGAGGCAAGGGAAAGAGCATAAGCAACAGAAACCAAGGCTACTTGGCATCATCAGAAACTAGTTCTCCCACCACAGCAAGCCCTGGTTACCCCAATACACCAGAAAAGCAAGACTGATTTACAATCACATCTCATGATGATGATAGAAGACTTTAAGAAGGACATAAATAACTCAAAGAAATACAGGAGAGCCGGGCGGTGGTGGTGCACGCCTTTAATCCTAGCACTTGGGAGGCAGAGGCAGGCGGATTTCTGAGTTCGAGGCCAGCCTGGTCTACAGAGTGAGTTCCAGGACAGCCAGAGCTATACAGAGAAACCCTGTCTTGAAAAACCAAAAAAAAAAAAAAAAGAAATACAGGAGAACACAGGTAAACAGATATAAGCCCTAAAAGAGGAAACACAAAAATCCCTTAAAGAAATACAGAAAAACACAACCAAACAGGTGAAGGAACTGAACAAAACCATCCAGGATTTAAAAATGGAAATAGAAACAATAAGGAAATCACAAAGAGAGACAAACCTGGAGATAGAAAACCTAGGAAAGAAATCAGGAATCATAGATGTAAGCATCACCAACAAAATACAAGAGATAGAAGAGAGAATCTCAGGGTCAGAAGATATCATAGAAAACATTGACACAACAGTCAAAGAAAATGCAAAATACAAAAAGCTCCTAACCCAAAATATCCAGGAAATCCAGGGCACAATGAGAAGACCAAACCTAAGGATAATAGGTATAGAAGAGAGCAAAGATTTACAACTTAAAGGTCCAGTAAATATCTTCAACAAAATTATAGAAGAAAGCTTCCCTAAACTAAAAAAAGAGAGAGAGAGATACACATAAAATAAAAGAAGCCTACAGAACTCCAAATAGACTAGACCAGAAAAGAAATTCCTCCCATCACATAATAGTCAAAACACCAAATGCACAAAACAAAGAATATTAAAAGCAATAAGGGGAAAAGGTCAAGTAACACATAAAGGCAAACCTATCAGAATTACACAAGACTTCTCACCAGAGACTAGGAAAGTTAGAAGATCCTGAGCAGATGTCATACAGATCCTAAGAGAACACAAATGCCAGCCCAGACTACTATACCCAGCAAAACTCTCAATTACCATAGATAGAGAAAACAAGAGATTCCATGACAAAACCAAAAACGCAGTATCTTTCCACAAATCCAGGCCTACAAAGGATAATAGATGGAAAGTGCCAACACACAGAGGAAAACTACACCATAGAAAAAGCAAGAAAGTAATCCTCTTTCAACAAACCCAAAAGAAGATAGCCACACACAGGGAGCAACAATCACTATTCCTTAATATCTCTTAACATCAACAGACTCAATTCCCCAATAAAAAGACACAGACTAATAAACTAGACATGTAAACAGAATCCAGCATTTTTGCTGCATAAGGAAACGCACCTGAGGTAGTGTCAAAAACAGACACTACCTCCGAGTAAATGGCTAGAAAACAATTTCCCAAGCAAATGGTCCCAAGAAACAAGCTGGAGTAGCCATTTCAATATAAAATAAAACCGACTTTCAACCAAAAGTCATCAAAAAAGATAAGGAAGGACACTTCATACTCATTAAAGGAAAAATCTAACAAGAACAACTCTCAATTCTGAACATCTATGCTCCAAATGGAAGGGTATCATTCATAAAAGAAACTTCACTAAAGCTCAAAGCACACAATTATACCTCACACAATAATAATGGGAGACTTCAACACCCCACTCTCATCAATGGACAGACGGTGGAAGCACAAACCAAACAAAGACACAGTGAAACTAACAGAAATTATGGACCAAATGGATTTAACAGATATCTATAGAACATTTCATCCTAAATCAAAAGAATATACCTTCTTCTCAGCACCTCACAGTCCCTTCTCCAAAATTGACCGTATAATCACTCCTATCAGATCACTACAGATTAAGGCTGGTCTTCAATAGCAACAAAAACAAAAGAAAGCCCACACACACACACACAAGCTGAACAACAAACGCCCTATGCAATGGTAACTTGACCAAGGAAGAAATAAAGATAGAAATCAAAGACTTTTTAGAATTTAATGAAAATGAAGGCACAACATACCCAAACTTATGAGACACAATGAAATCAGTGCTAAGAGGAAAACTCAGCTCTGAGTGCCTACAAAAAGAAGCTGGAGACAGCATACACTAGCAGCTTAACAGCACACCTGAAAGCTCGAGAACAAAAAGAAGCAAATACACACAAAGGCATAGACAGCAGGAAATAATCAAACTCAGGGCTGAAATCAACCAAATAGAAACAAAAAGAACTATACAATGAATCAACAAAACCAACACCTGGTTCTTTCACAAAATCAACAAGATAGATAAGCCCTTAGCTTATCTCACAGAGACAGTATCCAAATTAACAAAATCAGGAATCAAAAGGTAGATATAACAACAGAAACTGAGGAAATTCAAATAATCATCAAATCCTACTACAAAAGCCTATACTCAACACAACTGGAAAATCTGGATGAAATGGACAATTTTCCAGACAGATACCAAACACTAAAGTTAAATCAGGATCAGATAAACCATCTAAAGAATTCCATAAGGTCAGGCAGTGGTGGTGCATGCCTTTAATCCCAGCACTTGGAAGACAGAGGCAGGTGGATTTCTGAGTTCAAGGCCAGCCTGATCCACAGAGCGAGTTCCAGGACAACCAGGGCTACACAGAGAAACCCTGACTCGGAAAAAAAAAAGAATCCTATAACTCCTAAAGAAATAGAAGCAGTCATTAAAAGTCTCCCAACCACAAAAAGCCCAGGATCAGATGGGCAAAGTTCTCCCAGACCTTGGAAAAAGACCTAATACCAATACTCTTCAAACTATTCCACAAAATAGAAACAAATGGAACACTACCCAATTCATTCTATAAAGTCACAGTTGGACTGATACCAAAACCTCACAAAGATACAAAAAAGAAAGAGAACTCCAGAGCAATTTCCTTTATGAATATCTATGCAAAAATAATAAAATTCTCACAAACTGAATCCAAGAACACATCAAAACAATCAAGTAGGCTTCATCCCAGGGATGCAGGAATGGTTCAATATATGGAAATCCATCAATGTAATCCACTACATAAAAAAACTCAGGGGAAAAAAAAACCACATGATCATTTCATTAGATGCTGAGAAAGCATTTGACAAAATTCATGATACCTTCATTTTAAAAGACTTGAAAAGATCAGGAATTCAAGACTCATACCTAAAAGCAATATACAGAAAACCTGTAGCCAACATCAAACTAAACAGAGAGAAATTTGAAGCAATTCCACTAAAATCAGGGACTAGACAAGGCTGCCCTCTTTCTCCCTATCTATTCAATATAGTATTTGAAGTTCTATCTAGAGCAATTATCCAACAAAAGGAGGTCAAAGGGATACAAACTGGAAAGGAAGAAGTCAAAATATCACTATTTGTAAATAGTATACTTAAGTGACCCCAAAAACTCCACCAGAGAACTCCTACAGCAGATAAACAACTTCATCAAAGTGGCCGGATATAAAATTAACTCAAACAAATCAGTAGTCTTCCTATACTTAAAGATAAACAGGCTGAGAAAGAAAATATGGAAACAACACCCTTCACAAGTCACAAACAATATAAAGTATCTTGGTGTGACTCTGACAAAGCAAGTGAAAGATCTGTATGACAAGAACTTCAAGTCTCTGAAAAAAAAAAGAAAATCGAAGAAGACCCCAGAAGATGGAAAGATCTCCCATGCTCATGGATTGACAGGATTAATTATAGTAAAACACGGTCATCTTGCCAAAAGCAATATACAGATCCAATGTAATCCCCATCAAAATTCCAACTCCATTCTTCATAGAGTTAGAAAGAGCAATTCTCAAATTGATTTGGAATAATAAAAACCCAGGATAGCGAAAACTATTCTCAACAATAAAAGAACTTCTGGCTGAATCACCATCCCTGACCTCAAGCTATACTACAGAGCAACAGTGATAAAAACTGCATGGTATTGGTACATCAACAGGCAAGTAGATCAATGGAATAGAATTGAAGACCCAGAAATGAACCCACACACCTATGGTCACTTGATCTTTGACAAAGGAGCTAAAACCATCCAGTGGAAAAAAGACAGCATTTTCAACAAATGATGCTGGTTCTACTGGTGGTCAACATGTAGGAGAATGCAAACTGATCCATTCTTTTCTCCCTGTACAAAGCTCAAGTCCAAGTGGATCAAGGACCTCCACATAAAACTAGATACAATGAAATTTATAGAGGAGAAAGTGGGGGGATATTCTCAAACACATGGGCACAGGGGAAAAGTTCCTGAATAGAACACCAATGGCTTATGCTCTAAGATCAAGAATTGACAAATGGGACCTCATAAAATTTCAAAGCTTCTGTAAGGCAAAGGATACTGTCAATAGGACAAAACAGCAACCAACAGATTGGGAAAAGATCTTTACCATCCCTACATCTGATAGAGGGCTAATATCCAATATATACAAAAACTCAAGAAGTTAGACTCCAGAGAGCCAAATAACCTTATTAAAAAAGGGGGAACAGAGCTAAACAGAATTCTCAACTGAGGAAACTCAAGGAGCTGAGAAACACCTAAAGAAATGTTCAACATTCTTAGTCATCAGGGAAATGCAAATCAAAACAACCCTGAGATTCTACCTCACACCAGTCAGAATGACTAAGATGAAAAAACTCAGGGGACAGCAGATGCTGGCGAGAAGTGGAGAAAGAGGCACACTCCTCCACTGCTGGTGGGATTGCAAGCTGGTACAACCACTCTGGAAATCAGTTTGGCAATTCCTCAGAAAATTAAACATAGTACTACCTGAGGACCCAGTTATAGCACTCTTGGGCATATACCCAGAAGATGCTCCAACATGTAATATGGACACATGCTCCACTATGTTCATAGCAGCCATATTTATAATAGCCAGATGCTGGAAAGACCCCAAATGTCCCTCAACAGAGGAATGGAAACAGAAAATGTGGTACATTTACACAATGGAGTGCTACTCAGCTATTAAAACAACTTCATGAAATTCTTAGACAAATGGATGGAACTGAAGAATATCATCCTTAATGAGATGATTCAGTCACAAAGGATAAGTGTATGTTAGCCCAAAAGTTCAGAATACCCAAGATTCAATTCACAGACCATATGAAGCCTAAGAAGGAAGACCAAAATGTGAATGCTTCAGTGCTTTTTATAAGGGTGAACAAAATACTCACAGGAGGAAATACAGAGACAAAGTATAGAGCACAGACTGAAGGAAAGGCCATCCAGAGACTGCCCCACCTGGGGATCCATCCCATATACAGACACCAAACCCAGACACTATTGTGGAGGCTGGGAAGTTCTTGCTGATGGAAGCCTGATATGGCTGTCCCTGAGAGGCTCTGCCAGAGCCTGACAAATATGGATGCTCACAGCTAACCACTGGAATGAGCTCAGGGGTTCCTGATGGAGGTGATGGAGAAAGGACTGAAGGAGCTGAAAGGGTTTGCAGCCCCATGGAGGAGCAACAGTGTCAACTGACCAGACTCCGGAGCTCCTGGGGACTGGACCTCCAACCAAAGAATACATATAGAGGGACCCATGGTGCTGGTCACATATGTGGCAGAGGATGGCCTTGTTGGACATCAGTGGAAGGAGAGGCCCTTGGGCCTGATGGTGTTCAATGCCCCAGTGTAGGCAAATGCCAGGGTGGGAGGATGGGAGTGGGTGGGTGGGAGAGCACCCTCATAGAGTCAGGGGGAGGGCGGATGGGATAGGGAGTTTCCAAAGGGGACCCCTGGAAAGGGGAAAACATTTGAAATGTAAATAAATAAAATATCCAATCCAAAAACAAGAAAAGAGTTACCATGGAGTCAGGCATTGATGGTTTATGCCTTTAATCTCAGCACTCTGGAGGCAGAGGCAGGTAGATGTCACTGAGTTCAAGACCAGTCTGGTCTATAGGGTGAATTCCAGGACAGCCAGGGTTGTTACACAGAGAAACCCTGTCTCAAAAATAGATAGATAGATAGATAGATAGATAGATAGATAGATAGATAGATAGATAGATAGATAGATAGATGATAGATAGATAGATAGATAGATAGATAGATAGATAGATAGATAGATAGAAAAACTAGATAAAAAAAATCACCATGGAAACACTGTATCTGTGTCCATAAGGTATGTCTATAAGGAGTTTACAGTAGGTTATCTGTCCTGAATGTGGGGGCACCATCCTTTGGACTGGAGTTCTAGATTGAATAAAATAAAAAAAAGAAAAAAAAGAGGAAGCTAACTGAGTACCAGTATTTCTTCTTTCTCCTTCCTGGCTGGATATAATGTACCAGCTATTGCCACATATTCACTCATCAGCGAGTGCATACCATGTGTGGTCTTTTGTGACTGGGTTACCTCACTCAGGATGATATTTTCTAGATCCATCCATTTGCCTAAGAATGTCATGAAGTCATTGTTTTTAATAGCTGAGTAGTATTCCATTGTGTAAATATACCACATCTTCTGAATCCATTCCTCTATTGAGGGAGATCTGGGTTCTTTCCAGCTTCTGGCTATTATAAATAAGGCTGCTATGAACATAGTGGAGCATGTGTCCTTATTACATGTTGGAACATCTTCTGGGTATATGCCCAGGAGTGGCAGCAATGAAAAGACCACTAACAGAGTAGGATAGGGGAATTTTCAGTTTTGCGAATGACTCCCCTCCAGGACTTTGAGACATTTTGACAGAGGTAGAGATTTTTAAAAAGATTCCACCAGAAGATGGGCCTCTGATACCATAAGGAGATTTCAGGGCTTGGGGATGGAGTTCAGCAGTTATGAGTGTTTGTTGCACAATCATAAGGGCCAAATTCAGATTCCATCACCCATGCATTGAGCTAAGCAGTCCCCACTAACACCAACTCCAGCTCTGAGGGATCCAACACCCCATTCTGACTTCTGTGTGTACACAGGCATGTGTAGCTATACATATGAGCATATACTCACACAGATACACATAGACAGACGGACGGATGGACGGACAGACAGACAGACAGACAGACAGACAGACAGACAGACAGACATCACACACACACACACACACACACACACACACACACACACACCTTTTCTTAAAAGCCTTGGGTGGTGACACCAGGCACCAGGCTGCCGGGCCAAGGCGGCAATGTTTCACAGAGTCATTGAACCTGGCCCTTGCCCACTGGCCTGAAACATCAATTACCGTAGAGGATGTTAGCACTGTAAGGAAGACCGCAAGGGCACCTACCCTTTACAGGAAGAAGCCAAGATTCCAGATGGTGACCGTGACTCAGACTAAGCCTGACCCCTCCTACTGACTTCTCATCCAAGTTCTTATCCAGTGAGTAAGTCTGGTGATAGAAGGCAGAAAGATTAAAAACTACATTTGAAAAACTCCTCAAATGAGAGCTGAGGTCTGCGCTTTCATGTGGTCAGGCACTTAGCTACACACCCACCCCTGGGGTCTTTGATACGGCACTGTTGGACCTTCTCCAGCATGTAAGGTAGCAAAGAGGGCTCCTTCCGTCACTGGGCTGTTTTGCTGGGTGAAAACAAGACAAAGAAGTAGGCTTTGCTTACCTCTGTCAGGCTTAGAGGTTAAGGCCTGTGAAAAGCTGTGCTAGGACAGGGAGGAGCACACCTGACTATGTCGTCCCACTTACCAAGGGGAAACTGACGCAGGCAAGTCAGCACAGGCGCAGCTCACTAAGCTTATGGGCAATGCAAATAGGAGGAATGGACCAGTCATGGGAGTTCTATAAAGAGTTCATCTTGAATAATTCTACTTTAAAATTACTGATATTAAGCTGGGTAGTGGTGACGCACACCTTTAGTTCCAGCTTTCAGGAGGTAGAAAGAGACTGAGCTCTGTGAGTTCGAGGCCAGCTTGGTCTACCGAGAGAGTTCTGGGACAGCCAGGGCTACACAGTGAAACCCTACCTTGAATAACTAAAGACAAAAAGTTACTTATATTAAAATGGTCCAAACTCTGAACTCTGCTTCAGTACGCGGAAGCATGACTTGTTTTCTGAGACAAGGTCTCTCTGTGTAGCCCTGGCTGTCCTGAAACTCACCCTGTAGACAACGCTACCTCTCTGTGTGTCCTCACAGAGTCTTCCCACTATGTCGACTGGTATCTTCCTCTTATAAGGACACCAGTCCCGTTGGTCCCTGGACCATCCTGAGGACCTTTCCTGTTCTGGCTAATTTTATGTCAACTTGACACAAGCTAGAGTCATTTGAGAAGAGGGACTCCAACTGAGAAAATGCTTTCATAAGATTGACCTGTAGGCAAATCTGTAGGGCATTTTCTTTATTAGTGGCCCACGAGGATGGGCCCAGTCCATTGTGGGTGGTGCCACTCTGGCTAGTGATCCTGGATGACATAAGGAAACGGCTGATCAAGCCATGGGGAGCAAGCACATTCTGAGGTATGGGGGAGCTGTTAAGACTTTAACTCATGAACTGGGGACACAGAACTCAACCCTTCTTTAGGGATAGCTAGATACTACATGTTTTAAGGTGTAGCTCTCTAGGGAACGCTGATAAATAAACACACTTACAACTGACTATACAAATAACAAAGCACTTCTGCCCCGATGGTCACTGGAGAGACTATAAAACCTAGGCATGGTGCATTGGTTATACGCTCTTCACAGAAATGATGGGGATCTGAAGATTATAATCTAGAATTCACATAAAGAATACTGCACGCAGCATTAGGATAATTTTACTCAAAGGAACAGCTTCGCTTTAGTTCTGTACATTTTAAGACATCCAGAATCACTTTCCCTAAGCAATTATGATTTCACAAAATGCTGTCAAGACGTTTGCAGAGTTTTACTGCCTAGATAGATCCCGATGCCTGGAGCTTTGGGGAGTGATTTATTATTTGCTGTGGTGTAAGGTTGCTAAGTAAGATTTATTCAGTAAGAACAGCCATCCGAACAGTACATAAGGTATGTGTTTGGCTGTAAGGGAGACTTCTCTTTCTCCTCTCTTCAAGTGGGCTTACTCTCTATATTCAGAAAAAATATACACTTGCATCTCCACTTTGGTGACATTAGGGGCACTGCTAGGCATTTTGACAAGCCAGTTCTTTTCCACTGTTCCCATTTGAACTTTAGCTCTCAGAAACGTTTAGCAAGCTGTCATAATAAAAACAGTCAATAGCAGTGCAGAAGACCGCTGATGAAATCTCTTGGGTATCCATCCGCTTTCCATGTTCCTTTCTGAATATTTCTTCATTGCATTTTCTGAAGCAAAGGGGCCAGTGCTTACACTCATACCATCTCAGAGAACTCCAATTCTTAAGAAAAAGAAAACAGAGATAACGCCAACTTTGTTTCTCCAAGCTGTAACAAGCAACAGGCGCCATTGCTGGCCTACTTGCGCCCCCTAGTGTCTATAATGTACTGTTGCTTTTTGCAAAGGGGACGCTGAAGAATTGGAACCGAAGGAAGCGGCTACCCCTATTTTCCTCTACTTCAGCAGTGTGTTTCCCCTTCAGAAAAGAGATACAATAAACTCCTTCGCGTCAAGGTAGCTCGCCTTCTTCCCAGAATGTCTGCATTTTATCAAGAGCACTAAGGCAACGCTGCTTGGTGGCAAAAATTCGAGCAGAAGAAAGGAGTTTCCTTTGCACTCAGGCTGGGTTTGGAGTGGGTACAGTGGAGCTTTTAAAGAGTCATCAACACCACTCATCACTAGTAAATCGCTGCCCTGCTACCAGCAGACAAAGGGGGAAAGCAGCAGATCTCTTGCTTCTACGCCAGACCATCCCCATTCCTGTGCCTGGCTGAAATTTTAACTCTGGGTGGCCATGTCCAGCACGGTACCTCACCGGGTACACAGCAACTGGGTGGAAACACACAAGGAATGTTCTGGGAGGAATCCAACCACCCTCCCAAGGCTCCCTGCATAGGTCAGGGAATTCTGAAGGCAGATTGCCAATCTCTAAGACAGCATTAGACTGAAACAGGCAGCACGGAGCGGAGCGGTGAGAGGAGGCTGGATGGGGCTAGGTGGGAGAGGTTTTGAGCTCATCTCCTTACTTAAACTCTCCCAGGTATTTGGAAGTGGCTTCTTTCCCAAAAAAGAAATGAAGGACAGCCAATGCCCCCCCCCCCGCAGTGCAATCTAGACAGAACCTTGAAAACAGGAGGGATGTGCAGACAACAGGGGAGGCTTCCTCCTGGACTCTCCCTGCAGAGAAGCCACGGGGCTCACCACCGTCAATTCACACCCACTCTCAGTCCACGACCCCAGATGGAGAGTGTAGCAAGGGGCTGCGAGTCCAAGGTCGGATTCAATGTTGATTAAAATGTGTATCGTGGGGCAACACGAATAGAACCTGGCTCCAGTGGGCCTGAATTTGAATCTCAATTCTGCCTAATTATCTCCACAGCCTTCAACAACTTCTCTGTCCTTTATCTGCCTGCTCAGAGGTTAGACCCTCCAGACTGCCCCCTCCAGAGGACCCCACAAAAAGGCCCTGTTCCTTCTTTATGGATCTTGAACCTCATAATCCCTTACAGTTTTTGTTCAGAACACATAATTTTATAGTCTGGATATGAAGTAAGGTGCTTGATTCCGTTTTCCTCCCTGTTCGGTGAGGGCTGGGACGCAGCACAGCTCTTTCCTTCCTCCCAGCTTATCTCAGGGAGGGACGTGAAAATACACACAAAGTTTAAGATTAATTCATTGGACTAAGCTTTTGCCATTTCATTTTTACACATTAAGATACCATTTCCCTCCTAGGCGGTGTTGTAAAGACTAAGGAGATATAGGTGTGGATCATATTGATACTGATGGTGTATATATAGGAATAGATATAAAGGTTGTAAATGATGTAGGTAGAGATGATATATAGATATATAGAATACCTTGATATAGATATATATAAAGATGATATGCATATAAATAAGTATTGTTCCCTCTATTTGCACAATGTAGGTGGCCTAGACAGGACTGTTCCTTTACCACCACCTATCTAGAGACCCATCACAGCAGGTCCCACTGGCCACCAGACATGCCACTAAGGGGTAAAGTATCAGACTGGTAAACCAGAAGCCTGAACGACCCGCAGATTCCATCGCAGGCCCCTGAAGAATCAAAACTAGTTGGCACCTTACGATTAATCGCCTTTTCTCTCTAGATGTCCCTTGATGGCAGGAAAAGTTACCTGCAGCTGCCCGCTTCTTCCTGTCCCAGACAGAGAGCAGCCTGCGGGACTGTAAATTCATCCCTAGCGCTTCCAGTTGTTTGAGTTATGTTCATCCAGAACTAAGAAGGTGACTTTAAAAACAGGAGGGAGAAATAAAGGTTGCACTTCCCAGAGCAGAGGACAGGTGTAAAATGAAACTGAACTTTAATACAAGCCCACCCTGGAGGAGAAAGCACTAGGAATATTTTTATAGAAATCTTGCATTATGGGTAATTCTTTTAAATCCAAGCTTCAACTTGCATGACACTGAGGCATAAGTCTACCACTTAATGACATTTATAACTCTGTAACAATACGTTTTGTATAAATTACAGCCAAGGCTTACCGTTTCTGATTATGATATATAGAATTAAGTGGTGTTAGGAAGGCGAAGTTTGTAAGTTATGATCTGCCCCGTTGCTTCAACTAGGAGTTTTTCTGGAGACAACTGCCTTGATGAATACAAACTCAAATGAACCTTGAATCTCTTCAATTATTCTTATTTAGGATTCATTTTCCTTTGAACTTTCATTTAACTCAGAGCACAATCATCCCATTATAAATCAAACGCAAGCTTGTCTTCCCTGCAATAACAAGGGTGCGTTAAATAATGAAGCAACACCTATGATCATAAAAGATAATATTTCAATACACCAAAATACAAAAGGCAAAGCGATTTATTATCCAAGTTCAGTGATGAGAGTTGAATATTTTTGTAGCAACAGACATCTCTATTCCAGACAATACATTTTGTTTGGCATTCTGTGCGATTTCCCTTTCAGAATAATGGTACCTTGGTGTTAATGAGAGATCTCAATGGTGCAGCATGCAACACTGGTGTCAAATGGAAGGCTCAACTCTCTCCTTGCTCAGTTTTCCCCACAGAAACACTCTCTCTCTCTCTCTCTCTCTCTCTCTCTCTCTCTCTCTCTCTCTCTCTCTCTCACACACACACACACACACACACACACACACACACACACACACACACACAGAGCCTCTTTTCCACTTGGAAAGAGCTAGGTCATATCACCCAATTCATCCCAAGCTTTTGAAGACTGAGGCTCTGTGCATCTCTCCTTTTACACAGAATCACAGTCAATGGATATGACTATACCTTTAAAAGCATCACACTTGCTGACTTTCCCTCTGCATTTTGCAAATACCTATACACATTCCTAGTACAAAATATGCTATCAAAAATAATGTAGGAAAACCCTGGAGCATCCCCAAGCTGTTACAGGTAAATTGGTGTTGTAAAGAGGATCTTTTGGAGTTCCCATAATGAAGTCTCTCAAATGGCATCTAAATCCACACAATGGATCAAGTAACCAAGTTCCCCCAGAGGAGCTTGCATATCTTTGCAGTGATACACAACCCCCCCCCCCAATCCAGAACTCAGAAGGAGGTAGGCTGAGCAGGTAGAAAGCTCTCTTCCCAGTGTCTCTTTATGCATTCCGTCTTCAAAGCTCTGTGACCTGTCTTCAGTGCACCCTCGGGTGTGGGATTTACATTTTTAATATTGGCATTTATGACGTGGTACTTCTTCTTGGCTAATTGGTATCAGAGCAAAATGTTTGCCTCTATCCTGAAATAAATCTCTTCAAGAGCTTCAATCGTACATTCTTTTGTTCTATCCCTCATTTGAAACGGGCTCTATAAAGCCGCCAGACCCTGCTACATAATCTTTCGCCTCTCACGTTTTTAAATCTGGGGGTTTATGCTCTAATGGCTTTGATGTGCGTACTATTCATCCTGTTACTTAAACCACGTTTTCCCCCACACAACACCCCCTCTCTCCCAGTCTTGCAGCCTGCACCCTCTGAGGCTGAAAGGATTTATTTATCATCCAGAACGTTTCCATAATTTTGGAAACATATGTTCCAAAATTGCATTCCAATATCTCATACTACACTCTTTGTCCTGCATCTGTTCTATAAAAACAAACAAAACACACATAATTGTATGCCAATGGCTGCAGAGGCTCCATTTTCCCCAGGAGTTGGTTCTTCCACAAGGTAGGAGTCCCAAGAAAAGGCATTGCACACCCTTGCTGAAATCACATTCTTGTGTTAATTAGAGTTAATCACTGATAATAGCCAACGTCTGCAGCATCCATGTGTGAAACTTTAATTGACTCTTTTCCAAATTCATTTCAATTTTACAAGATAATCTCTTCACTGAAAATTAGCTATTGTTGAAAAAACAAAAAGTCTCAAGATAATGTTCAGTATTGCATGGACAATTCAGTAACCTTTCATTCTTCCAGGAGATGACCTCATCTTAAAACATATACTTTTAAAAATACATTGCTCTCTCTGCAATACCCTCATGGGGAGACAGCAGGTCAACACACAATGAAATGGGTGAAAAACAAAGAATAAGAAATAAATTTAAATGAAATATGGAGAAATAATCAGACAAAATATATATTTTAGTAACTGCAACTACAACTCCCTTCCTGTTCAAAATTCTTAGCACACCACAGATGCCCTATGCCCCTCACCATGCAATCATAAAACCTCGATCATTTCACAGCCACTTTATGTCCCTAGAATGTATGATGTCAAAACAAGGCAAAATTTGATTAATTGCATTGGGAAAAAAAAAACTCCTCAAAACTAAGAACTGATATTCTGATATTCACCCTATTAAATTTTTCACCAGTGAAAGAAATTCCTTCTCCAGTGTCTCTGCCCTTGTTAGCATGATCCTTCTAATCTCTGGACTGGGAACTGATGTGGACAGGGCTGTGCTGTTCGATGTGTAAAGTCCAGATCAGAAGCATCCGGAAATGCCAATGCCTGGTAACTGCTAAATTCCATAATGTGAACACCTTCTTCATGGCCAATTTTAAGCTACTAAAGTGATACCTCTGAGTGACAGATTTGAGAATATCTATACACAGCTGGCTGGTTCTTATACTGCAGTGCCAACTGGCTCCCTCCAAACAACTGGATGCCTGTGACTCATTTTTAAAAGTACCCAACACCTTTGACAGGTGGGACAAGTCTAGGTGTGACTCTAGCTGTTTATGTCAGACAGTACGCTTCTGGAATAATGTTCAAACACCCTGAACTAAAATGCATATAGGAACACGGATCAATCCAAAGCCCATGTAAATATTAGTGGTCGGATCTCACCATAAAGATACAGTCAAAGAGAATACAAATATGGATCCAGAGGTTTTGAAAAGCACTAACAGTCTTGGGATATTCTTTAAAAGTTTTATGTAAATGCTTCAATAAGAAACATTTTCAACTAATCCCCCTCAGTCATCTCATTCAATTACCAAAGCTTTAAAGCTGTGGAATGGCTAAGAGCATATAGAGTCTATCTTCCATTCTTACTCCCCCTTACATCCGTACATGTGCAAGTGTCTATTCATCTCTATAAACAGAAGCACACACGCACATGCACACGCACACACACACTTCCTACACCTTCCTTCTCTCCTCCATTCAAGCCATGCCACTTTTACTTACACGCTGAGTCCCTGTCGACTCCTGCCCCATCACTGGTGTGCCCTAGAAGCACAGCTCTGCCAACCGCGGTTCCACGTTCCTGTGACTGATGCTTTCCATTCCATTGCCACTTCAAAGGTATCCATCTGCGTGACTTTTGCAGTATCACAGTGATAGTCCTGGGAAACACTGTTATTCCCTGGTTTCAGAAACCAAGTAGCCATCCTCAGCAGGAAATCTCTTAGGCCTTACCCACCTAGGCTAGCCCAGAGTCTCGAGCTCATCTGCCTGTGTAATCTCAGCAAAACCAAATCTTGTGCCTCAGTTTCTTTATCTGTACCATAAATACTAATACCATCTTTGTAGCATTTAGAAGAGAATCGGGTGATCTAAAATGTATAAGGACCTGGCCCAATAGCTAAACATCAGCCAGTTTCAGGCAATCTTTTCTGTGGAGAGTTAGACACATAATCTTAGTTTTGTTTGTTTTTGTTTTCCTTTTGATCTTTAAGAAGCATAAGTCGGGCTCAAAGGATGAGCAAGAGAAGTAAGAGACTTGAACATACATGAGGACCTGGGTTCAAATCTCCAGAAACCACATGAAGAAAGACCCAAGCATGGGAGTCCACATGATCGCAATCACAGAGCTGCGGGAGTGAGGCTGGAAATAGGAAACAGCTTGCCGACCACTGGCCCAGCTCCAAGTTCAGTGAGAGAGCTTGTCTCAAGGAAATAAGGCAGAGTGGCAGAATAGGACCCCCAGCTCTCCTCCTCTGTCCTCTGCACATGGGCTCATATCCACATACACATACATACACACACTCACACACACACACACTCACACACACATGCGCACACACATGCACATACACACACATTTACATACCAAAATTAAAAATTAAGACATAAAAGCCATCCTGGGCTAAAAGAGGTCATAAGCTGAATTCAGCCCAACAGACCATGTAGAGCTGGGAAACCCCATCTCAAACGTTTGTGTGGACCCAAGCGCAGGAACACGGACACACGCATGCATGGATGCACACTCCATCAGCAAATGTCCGCCTACCACTTGTTTAGGAAGCGTGCCCACATTCAAGCATCTATGACCTTGCACACGCTGAGAAAGTGTTGGTCTCCGAGCACATTCCAACCCTGCGTCACTATAAGCTGCCAGGCTTTCTGCTGCTCGAAGCTGTTTGGGTTGTCACCTGTTCCAGGTACATCCTCCTGAGGACTAAACGTGCACCTTGCTCTCCTCAAATCTCCTCCAATGGGCCATACAGTTCAAGCAGCAACTGACGGAGGGGAGCTCTCCTTCATCCTAAGATCCTGATATCCCCTGTAGTTTCAAGGACTAGGAGCAACGGATGTAGCTGTGCTGACCCTTAAGGTGGTAGAAATGGAGTAGTTAGAGAGGAGGCACTTATCTCAAGACTGAGGGTCTCAACAACTGTTCAGGAACGTCACTGTCTGGAGTTCGTGCACACTTCGGTTCCGTCTAGAAAGTCGCCCTCCTTCCTCATCCACAGCCTAATTTCTCTCCCTACGACTGACACCTCTTTCTGTTCACGTGTGTATGCCTTTGACTATTATTAAACAGTATATGCAGATTAACTCATGTATTAAACTAGTGTACGCTCACAGGGAATTTGCTCTATTAATTAATTGTGTATTAATTGTACATATTCATTAGATTTTCATTTCGTGGGGTTTGATTTTGTTTTTTGTTGTTGTTTTGTTTTATTCTGTTTTGTTTTGTTTTGTTTTTGAGACACAGTTTCTCTGTGTAGCCCAGGCTATCCTGAAACTCTCTGTAGACCAGACTGACCCCTAACTCAGGGAGATCCATGTGCCTCTGCCTTCTGACTGCTGTGATTGATTAAAGGCATGCACCCCCACCCCACTATTTTCAAACACACATGCGACATGCAGCAATTGCGTGTCCAGCCGTCCTTAGTATTATTCCAGCCCCCCCACCCTGTCCAGACCTTGTGATTGAACTCTTAAACTCTACATCCAAGTCAACTCTTTTTTTTCTTCTGCTCTTGAGAGAGAACACGTAGCCCTTGTCTCTCTGTGTCTGTCTTATGTCACTTAACCTGCTGTCCTCTGGTGGCCACATTGCTGCAAATCACAAGATCTCCTTCCTCCATTATGGTGAACTAATACTCCATTGTGTGCACATTCCACATTTTCCTTATTCATTTACCTGCTGATGAACACCTAAGCTGGTTCCATATTTTCTCTATTGTGAATTTCCCTACAGTGACCATAGGCAAATAGGTGTCTCTGGTATGTCACTTTGTTTCTTTGGGATATATCCCAAGTGGGATAACTGAATCACAGTAAACTGTCCTGAGACTTTTTTATCCATTCCTGTTTCACCATGCATGATGTTCTCAAAATGTTTCTATATTGCCAAGTGGTAAAGTTCTCTCTCCCAAATGCCAAACAATATTCTATCATCTGTGATCTAAACAACCTAGGAGGACAGCAGATGGCTTCCACCTCCCAACTCCAGCACAATGCTCTGACAGACGTCATCAGAGCTGTTCTTTTCTGTGTGGGAAATGGGTTCGTATGTGTTCCCAGGAAAGGGAAACCAAACCATTTGTGTATAACTTTGACAGGCCTGTAGTCACAAGATGGTCCCACCTCTAGTCAACAGAGCATGATAGTTTCTAAGACTCATATCCCAACACAGCAACCAATACTACACATTCAGGATTAAAATAACCACACACACTCACATACATCATATACATATGCATACACATAAGCATACACCTACACATGCTGGTGTTTTGATTCCCAGTAGCTAAGAACATGACCGTTCAGGAAAGTAGTCACTTCAGACAATAAAGATGATGTTACTACGGAGTGTTTTTTACTAATCTGATTGGTGTCCTTTAAAAAGGGGGGAGATTGGCGCACAAGGATTGACACCCTGAGAGGGATGAGAGGAGATTCAGGGAGAAAGCCATGTAAGATAGAAGACAGAGGCTGAGGTGGAACATCTGTGAACCAGGGGATGTCCAGATAGCCAGCAATCACCAGCAGCTGGTAGGGAGACATAGAATAAAGCAGCCTTCAATAGCTCTTAAAAGGAGCCTGGTCAGCGGACAATCTCTAAGGTTGTGGGTCCCTAAGGCCACCAGTTCTTTACACCATTTGTGTCTGGTAACTCAGTGCAGCAGGCTGGAACACTAACACGTTCTACTGCCACAGCTCGGCCAGTGAGCACAGCTGTTTGCTGTTTTTACACAACTCACTGGTTCTCCAGTTTGCCCTCCCGTGCTGGTCAGCCGTAAGGTTTCCCTGCAAGCTGCCAGTTCAATCCTGTGATTGCCTTTCCGTCACCGTTTCTATCTTCTGTGGGTTCTATCTTTCTGCAACAGTTCCTCGGAAGTGCTAAATATTCACCTTTTGCGATTTGATACTTTACAAATGTGTTTTCCAAAGTTAACATCTGTTAACGTTGTCTTCTCATTTGGACAAAGTTAATGAACTTCTACTTAACTAAACCCATCCATTTCTTTCATTGTACAGATCCCAGGGACCCACGGCCCAGCAAGTCTAGTCAAAACAGTAAACTCCAGCTTCACTGAGAGAGAAAAGGTGGAGGACAGTAGAGGAAGGCCTTGCTTCCTGTCTCCACACACACGGTGAGCTTACCTACACACACAGAAAGAGAAGAAGAAAACTAAGGAAGAAATAAATGAAGCAAGGAAGGAAAGAAGAAGGCAGGGAGGAAATCTCTGCATCAGTAACAGATGTAACATCAAGTGACCTGACTACTTGCTTCACCTGCATTATCAGTCTCCTTGCTGAGTTAACCGAACAATAGCTGTTGAGCTAGAAACTTCTCAAGAAGAAAAGACTTTTGTATAGATGAGTAAGAGAGGAGTCGGTGAAGAGCCTGTCAGATCCCCCAAAGCCGCTCAGGAGCTTCCGAGCCTCACATAAGTGGGAAGTGATGGTATGCAGACTATCCGTTGGACTCTCGACTATTTCGTCTGCTAAAGGAGAACTTATCAGTCTAGTTGCGTGGAAGGGGCTCTGACCTCCATGTGCTCGTCTGCCTCCAACTAGATCCAGATCGGTGACCTCCACAGCTCCAATCCCTGGGCCTTTGGCAGACATCACAACCGGCCTACAGTCAGACTGGCAGCCCGCTATTGATGGAAAATAAATGCCACTCTGAAGAGAGAGTAATGCCACATCTAAAAGCTAAGGGCTACTCGTGGCCCTCAGACAGCAAAGGCAGCACAATGGCTAACACTGCTTCCTCACTTGCTCCAGACAAATGGGTGATTCCATTTAAATTCCTCTACTCAGTTGAAAAAAAGAAAAAGCTTGCCATGTGCCAGGTATGATACTATGTGCCTGTAATTCTTGGGGATAATGAGTTTGGGGCCAGTCTGAGTTACATGGTAAGTTCGAGACCATCCTGGGTTATATAGTAAAACCCCATCTCAAAAATTCAAAGTAAGACACTTGTCATGTGAATGGAGTGCCCTCTTTGTTTGATTTCCCAAAGATTCCTGCTTTCCCCCTGATAGTACAGTCTAAATGATGTATGATTCCCTGAGTGATAAGAACTTGGAAGAGGGTTCTAGTGCACTAAAGAGAGATATCCCACTAAGCTAACTAAGGTGAAGTATCTACCAGACTCTCCAGGGACTAAATGAGAAGCAACACATGGGTTTCCGAACAACTTGAACTCGATTTAGACATTTTTTTCCATCTTAAAAATAGAAAATACAGGAGCTGGAGAAATGGCTCAGAGGTTAAGAGCACTGACTGCTCTTCCAGAGGTCCTGAGTTCAATTCCCAGCAACCACATGGTGGCTCACAACCATCTGTAGTGGGATCCGATATGCTCTTCTGGAGTGTCTGACAGATACAGTGTATTCATATAAATAAAATAAATAAATCTTTTTTTAAAAAATAGAATCTAGTGCATGGCTGAACAGGATGACATAAAATGAGCTATATAGAGTTTTATAACTATATATGAGTTATAAAGTACTAGGATGGATAATTAGTCAACTCACTTCTTGCTCTCTCTACAGACATCTTACATTCTCTGTGTGCTGCTGCTCTATCATGTAAATCTTACCTTTCTCTCTCTCGGCAGACAGCCTTGCCTCTTACTCCAGAGAGTCAACACAATTCATAAGAAAGGAATTCTATCAGACACCCAGCATCAAACTAAGAGACCTTTCGACCTCCAACTTCATGACATTCCTGTGGAAGTTATTATACTTCCTATGTAGGGTGGATCCAGCTTTGGACAACTAGCTCCTATCTCTTCTTGTCCTTTCTAGAACCTTCCATTATTAATTACTCTCTTCATGCTCTGCATGCTTCTACCTTTTAGTCTCATCTTTCCCATATTATCCTCCATATCTAGAGTAGCAAGTAGGCTCTGCATGCTATGATTGACTGAGATACCTCTGAACCTGTGAGCCCGAATTAAGCTAACTACACAGAGGTACCCCTAGACACAGAGAAACAAGAAAGGGAAACACTTATATTTCCATTTAGCTATTTCCATTCTCGTTTATTTCCTCCACAAACATCTCATTATGTGCCTATACTTGCCCCTCCCCCCATCCTTCATCTTGCAGTCTGACTCCATCCAACTCATGACTTCTCCAAGCCTAACTCCAAGTCCCTGTGTTGCTAGGGACATCCTCAGTAGATCTCTCAGCAGCAGTTGACACCATGACCACCTACCTACACATGCCCTCCTGTAAGAAATGGCATCCTTTCTTGACTTAGATGAATGAGTTAGTCACATGGGTTTTCCCTCCTGACTAAAATGTTCTGGTTTGCTGAGTAGAGAGAACCCAGGACTCATAGACTTGTAATTTTTCACAGTGAGGTGTAAAAGTGACCCATTTTCATATAAGCAATGCTTTAGATTTTGAATTTTGTTCTTTCCTGGGCAACACAATCCACTGTCACAAGGTGGGCAACAGCAAGAAAACAACAACCAATCACTATGTTATTAAGCTGTAATGTTCACCAGGTTATGAATGTGAAATGCGTGTCTGAACTGTGTTTCACCTTATGATGGGTGTATCAAAATGTAACTTCATTGGAAGGCAAGCAGTCTCTGTGTATCTCTAGTAGTTAGGTCTATTTGGGCTCACAGTTTCGGAGGTGTCTCAGTCAATCATAGCATGCAGAACAGTTCTACACTTAAAACTAACCAGGAGGCAGAGACACAAGGCAGAATCAGAAGGTGATACAACATTCAAAGGCTTGTCCCTGGTAACCCACTTCCCCCGGCAAGGTTCTAAAGTTTCTACAACTTCCCACTGCCTAACCAGCTGGGAGCCAACTGTTCAAAGGCATGAGCCTATGAGGATATTTCGCATTCTGACCATAACAATATCCAAAACCTCTTCTGGCAACTTTGGAAGCCACAATATGAAGATCCAGGAGACAGGTCTTCTACACACAATAAATGTCGCCTGCGGGGCCACAACAGCACATTCTCAGTTATTACATGAGCAGCCGTTTCCGATAAAGTAACCTACAGGCGATGGAAACTTCCTGAGCTCTCTGCTTGGTGGGAAACTGTTGAACATCAAGCACTTCTTAGTCAGCTGACTCCAGCCACCAATCCGCATCCAGCTCTAGAAGAGTAAGCTACCCACAGTCTTCTCACTATGCTTGATCCAAGCCTGCTAAACAAATTTGTAAGCTTAGTGCTCTAAAACCCATTTCAATACATACCGGTATATTCTGACTTCTCTTTGTAACTTTTACATAACACTAGACACAATTCCCCAATCTTTCTAGGGAACCCACAATTCCTAAGGAATGCTAAAAGTTAAAGATACTATTGCTTACCAGAAAAGTTGTACTTTAGGTCAAATTCCATTCTGCCTTGTTTCCCTCCATCCTTAAGAAGTCTGGTTTCAGAGGCTGGAGGGATGCCTCGGGGGTTAAGAGAACTGGCTGCTCTTCCAGAGGACCAGAGTTCAGATCCTAACACCAATATGGCCGACTCTATCTCCAGCTCCAGGGAATCTGAGATCCCCTCTAGCCTCTACAGGAATCAGCATCCACGCAGTACAGAGAAATGCATAAATACAAATCATTCATGCACATTAAGTAATAAAACAATTAAAAATAAAAGAAGTCTGGCTTCAGAGCATGGCTTCTAACCTATTTGTGTGTGTGCGTGTGAATGTGTGTGTGATACGTGTATAAAATACATTTAAGTGCAATGATTTTACCATTTAAACTATATAAGAAAGCAACCACAAAATTGAAATTCTGTCTTTCAAAGGGTTTTATATACTCCTCTAACTGAAAACAGCTTCCTAATAAAAAGATCCTGTTTTACAAGTGAGGCTGACCCAAAATAGTAACTATAGCCTTAAAGGCTATTATCCCATTGCTATATAAAGGATTTGGGGCATGTAAATGTCGATTAACACAAGCAAGCACAACAGTCTGATTTATAAAGCACAGCTGGCAGGGGCCTTGTGGCACGCTACAGTTACACCTCCTCAGCAAAAGAATCCTCAAAGCCAAATAGACTTGCCCTGGAGGGACCCCTGCCAAGCACCGCACACCCCTTCAAAATCTCCTGAGGAAAGGAGGTCTGCAGCAGAGGATTTCGAAGAGGAAAGAGTTCAGTCAGTGTCTAATTCCCATTCTCAAGGCCTGCCAGGGCCCAAAGGAAAGAATAATCCTAAGGCAGGATGTGCTCTGGGTCTGTGTCAGGGTTTCCTATAAGTGTTACTTTCATGGTACATGTGAGCACTTCTGGGCCCTGAACTTGGAGAATCCAAATGACAGCCTTGGCTGGAAAGCAAAATGAGACTTTCTGCTCCAGAGAACTGTTGGAGCATAGATTTTCAGACCTTTACAATCAACCCAAAGTTACAGACATTCAGGTCTCAGAGGAGATGTCTGTCTGTCTGTCTGTCTGTCTGTCTGTCTGTTTCTGTGTGTGTCTGTGTATGTATTCATGTCTGTGTGTATATGCATGTCTATATGTGTATATGTCTGAGGTAAGAGACACACTTATGTCTTCTCTACTTATAGGCAATGCTACCACCACCAAAAAAGCAAAAAGATGCCTTCCAAATTTTGCCCTCCATGAACAATAATTACCTACTAGTCATAGCATTAATTCTGGAGTAATACTTGCCATTACCATTTTACTGCCTTTCTTGCCAGTATTTATTTCTGTGCACTTATATATAATTTTCTTAAATAATTTAGACAACACTCAACATAATTGTATACTCTTTGTTTTTTCTTTTTGTTTTTGTTTTAGCAAGTGGCACTTCATATAGTTTTAAACTCACTATGCAGCTAAGGCTGGCTAATGAACATGCCTTTCTCCTGCCTCCATCTCACAGGCTTGCCTGTACCACCACACCTAGCTTCAGGTTTATTCTATGAATCTGAGTCTTATTGTGTAGCCCTGGCTAGCCTGGAACTCACTTTTGAACCAGATCAAACTTAAAGGCATGGGTGATCCTCCTGCCTCAACCTCTATTCAAATACTTCAATTCTAAAATGAATACAAGTTCAGAACAAAAAAATAATGATCACTTTGAATTTTGCTATGTCCTACATTAGGTGAGGAACTGGGAGGACAGGAAATATGGGACCCAATCTCTTTCCTCTGCTTAGTTCCATGGACGGATGAATATCCAGCTAAAATACCTGCACAAGTAAAGAACTGTGCATATCAATTTCCTGCATACACAGGGGCTAGAGGGCGTGGCTCATTGGTAGGCACATGGTTAGCATATTTAAGGCCCTGGTTTCAATTCCAAAACTTAAGACCTCTGGCATCTAGATATGGAAAGGACAATGGAGAGGCAAGGAAGGGCTGGATTGAATCTTATCAACTATCAAAGTACAGAGAAGAATATGACCCACTGAAGAACGGGAAGTGAAGAGGAAATGGTAGTCTCTGTGGGAGAGTGCTTTGGAGAATAATTCCAGCACAACCATCCATACACAGAGAAAGGACCATGCACGCTGTGGACTGTGGGCATCATGGAAGGCTTTCTGCATACACTCAGACCTCAGATTTGATAGTGATACATTTATCCTATTCTATAGTCTCTATCTCTGTTAAAAGCAAATGAACTAGGAATGCCAACACTCTACACCAGCTAACATCCTTCTCCTCTCCCTGAGACAGTGGCAGACATGACTAATCAATCTCAGCAATGTGCCTCATGCGATGATCTCAGGCTTTGGCAGAACACTCTTAAGTGACTACTAGCCAATGAGGAAAACTTGGATGCACAGAAAGTCACTTGCTGTCTTTTATTAAAGTGATGGCAATAATAAACTTACATCTAAGTAGCAGTTGAGAGGCTAACAAATATGTCTCATTTGAGCCAGTGTTCTTTCTTTCTTTATTCTTAAACTAAAACAGGTGATTAAAGGCTTTCCACACACTCAACAGTCACTCATAAGACGCAGGTCCCAGGCAGCAATATGGTACCCAAGCCCGTCCCAGACCCCTGCTCTTCTCCTCTTACACCAGGGTTAAACAGCTGAACCTAGCCTGCTTGGACAGTAATTTGGGGAGAGGTAAGTAGGAGGACCCCAGGAAGTCCTGAGGATAGGAGAGACCTCACAACCTGGGGAGTATGAATGGAAAGAATGCCATCCTTTTACAGAAAGCTAACTCCTTCCATGGTCCCACCCACCCCTGGAATCAGACTGGCATTCCTCTGTGAACCCCATCAGAGTCAAAAAACGTCCCACACCACATGAGGCCACTCGAGGATCTAGCTGGACAGAAGAACCCACATGCCTCTCTTTTGCGGGCAGCGCTTCTCTGTTCTCCAGGTTGTGGAAGAATACAGCTGCCAAGTTTGTCTCTCCCAAGTTGCAAACACCCTGCGGGGTGCAGGGGACACAATCTGGCACAACCCTTCTTTTGTGCTTCACTGCTCAGGCCTCCCCCTGCTTCTCTATGATCTGTAGACCATATCATGTGGCTCCACTTGGAAACAAATGTTAGGTTAGCTCCCATAAACAAGGGGTTCTCAATGCAGAGACTCCAGGGATACCCATCAGCTTACCCTCCGACCCCATCCAATGTTGGAAGTGCAAGGGTCCTAAAAGTGTTTCAAAACACCAGAATTACATAGTGTGTTGAGTTTGAAGCTAACATACGGACTTTTGACTTTTAAAAGGCTGTATTTTCATAACAAACACATGTTGCCATGGAGACAGCATGAGCCTATGTAAACTTCAGGCATTCACGTTCATAGAAACTCCTGAAGCAAGACCAAATGTTGGCCCTAATGTTCCAGTGCTTGCCAACTTCCAAATAGCACACAAATTTGCCAAAAATAAATGGGTGTGACTAATACAAGCTCCAAATTTTTTCATTTACCTGAGGAAAGGGTTTGTTGATATGGGAGCTGGGTGAATTAAACACACCCCCTACCCCCATAAATCCATCTGTTTTATTTACACTTTCTAAAAGTTCTGTGTGCACATTGTTTCCATAAATTGTATAAGTGCTAGTAATCACGCATCCTTCCCATCTGTGCCCAACTTCTATTTTGACACCACGTCTCCTCCCTATATCGTTTGTGTTCCGTTAAGCACATATTACAGGAGAAGCAGACAAGACTTAACTCTTCTGGTCCCTACTACATCTCCAAGGCTACAGAATTATCAACAAGCTTACCCACAGGTGACACCTCCAAGGGCCGCGAGCCCACAGTAAGCCCCATTACAAGCTCAGAGACATCAAATTGGTTTCTGCTATTGACTTTCTTTCTTGTGACCCCTGCCCTAGCCCCCTAGGCCTCAATCCCAAATCCCTCCTTTCTTCCCCACTGAGGTCAGCATGCGTGGCAACTGCGCTCGCCCAGAATCTACTTCAGCCTGTGCCGGATAGCGGCTGCTAATTACTATAGTCACACTTCTTAATTCAACGAGCACCAGACGGCTGGCTGCCGTCTCCCCAGTGAGAAGGGTCGCCAGCTCTCTCCCGCAGGTCACTAAGTTGACATTTATTCCTGATAGGAGATGGCGTTACAAGGTAGCTGTTCCAACATGAATGGTAATCAACCATAATTAAAAGTGATACACCCATTCTGATTCATGTGATAGTGATAAAAAAAAAATCCAAGAAGGCAGTGGAAGGAAGGAGGAGAGAGAGAAATTGCTGGGCCACAGCTGACCAAGTCTTCGTGTCCATCTAGAATTTCTGAAAAATGATGTGAGATTTTATTTTCTATTCATTTTCATAGAAGAACTTTATGCACGTAGGTATCTCAGGGAAGAGCAGCAAGTGTGGATTTTCCATGAAGGCAGAAAGAGGGTCCTGTCCAAGGGTGAACCCTTTCACCTGGTGCCAGGGATTGTGTTTCAAGGATGGGGCCATGTGAGGAATCCCTGGCCCAGAGAGCATTCTAACTTAGGGATTGTGCCAGCCTCCAGCCTTAGAAACTACAAAACCCCATGTGCCAACCCTGTCATCCAGGGACATTTTAACCTGTGCTACTCAGATTGGCTTTTGCCTCCCAGATTTCCAGTCTCAGCCATGAGCAGTTGTCGCCATACTCAGCCAGCTCCAGTCACACACTGCCAGTTGCCCACTCTTGCTGGTGAGCAGACACTTCAGCCATCTGACACCTCTGCGCAGGCCATGTGCCCACACTCAACACTGAGGTCAGCTTTATGTCAGTCATGACTGGGGCCACCTATGACCTATGACCTCTCATTGTCACCATCTACTTCTGCTCCAGGTCTCCAGCTGTGTTCCCCAGAATCAGGCCTTGGGATCACAGCTAACTTGCCAGGACCATGGAGTCAAGTGTTCCCAGGAGAAACTAGAGCAGAAGTGAATCCAGGGGAAAAGCCAAACTCAAGTATGACAAGGGCCATCCTCCTTCCGTCTGATTCTCCAGGGACATTTGGAACATAAAGTGTCTTCGGAGAGATCAGAGGCTGATCTTCCTCAATTCCACACAGCCAGCCATTTGCTAGTCACCTCAGGGCAGAAGAAATAGCCATGATCCTGGAACCCCCCTGAAGAAGTCTGTGTGCTTGCCTGAAAGCAAGGGGAAGCTGAGGGACAGGTACCCACATCTGGTAGCTGAGCCCCCACAGGATCAGTAACTCCCCGGAGAAGAAAATGATTATAGTATTTTAACCTGAATTTCTTGTAACAATTGTTAATCTTAAAATCTCAGAGGCCCAGAGGAAAGACATTCACAACACTCATCGTTCCTTCTAGAACATCACACTGTAAAGTCTACACAACCAGAAGCACAGACATCTGCACACCTATGAAACCTCAAAATTCCATTTGGTTCCCTTCCTCTTAAAACCACCATGCAACTCCCCTAGTAAATTTGCAAGGGATCATTTCCATGCCCAGGACAGGCCCCAGTACTCTGGACAGCTGCGTGCCAGCCTTGCTACTCCAGCTGACTCAGATTGGACAGCAGAGGAGAGGAGGACTCACAAAGAGATCAACATGGACCTGGGAGAACATTCAAGTATGTGCTAGTCATAATGGCTCTCTGAGGGCTGTGATAGAAAGAGGGCGAAAAGAACATCTTTGAGGTATGGGGGTTACCCCAAAACCTACTCTCCCCTAGGGATCATGTCTTCCCTCCTTTGGTCTGTAACTACTCACAAACAGAAATAAAAGAAAGGCAATAGCTTGGATTTGGTTTTGGGATTTGTTTTGTTTTTAAGCAGAAGCTTTCAGTATAACATCTGGAATAGAAAAGTGTGTAGAAAGTGAGGCATGGAGTTGTCCAAAAGAAGTCAATCTTAAGAATATAAGTCGTGCAGATAGAGGGCAGTTCTAATGATACACAAAGTAAACTGACCAGACATCAATTACTCCCCAGTGTCAATGTATTTAGAGTTTTAGGTGACCAGAGTCCATTCCTGTGCTCCATGTATGCAAGGTTCTGGGTGTTCATAAAATAAAGTGTAGGCTGTTCTAGAAGGGTAGGAGGAGTGGGATCTGAAAGAGAGCCCTGGAGTATGAGTGGATTTGAATAGTAATGATGGAAGAGTAAAAGGAACTCTGTGGAAAGAAGCAAGTTGCCTTCCATGGTCACTCAGCAATACCCTAGAATCCAGAAGATTAGCTCGCCCATAGAACTGTCAGAAACAAAGCTGTTTCCTTATTTGAACACATCTCCCTACAGCTGCCAGCAAGACCCTTCCTATGAAGAACTGTTTTCAAGGACCCAGGTTCCTTGAGCTGGCTGTGGCCATGACACCATCTCCAGCTCGCATGGGAGCTCCGCCTCCAGTTTGCCCTGGAGCTCCTCCAGGCCCGGATCAAGAAAAGTGTGAAGTTCCAGGGAGGCAGAACAGTGTGCAGGGACCTCTCTCTCCTACTTCAAAGGAGTGTGGGAAGCGCCCGCTCCTAAGGGCAGCACATCTCCCCAGCAGACACAGGCCAGCCCCCTTTGTAAAGTATTTGCTGCAGTTGGCCCATACCTGATGAGATCAGACCTGCATGAGAATACTATGGCCCAGGTACGGTGGGCCACGCCTTTAATCCCAGCAGAAGCAGGCAAATCTCTGTCAGTTTGAAGCCAGCCTGGTCTACACAGCAAGTTCCATCCAGAGCTACACAGCAGGACCCTATCTAAAAAGAAAAAAGAATACAACCCAGCAGACCTAAGGCTTGATCACGGTGAACCTGCCTGCCTCCACCCTCAGGGCCGAGGGCAAGACCATAGAAGGGCAAAAGCAGAAGCAAGCTGTGGCCTCCCAACTCCTCCCAGCGTCCAGAGTTCACACGCACACTCCTCGTTGTCCCTGAAGCTCCTCCCCCTTCACACAGCCAAGTCACACCCCAGAAGCTTAAAAACTGGCTCCAGCCTAAGACTTGTCGTGAAGTAATGGGGCAGGAGCCCAAAGGTAAGGCTGCACCATCGCCACCCCTCATCCACCAGTGGTCCTGCCTGGAGGGTGCCATTCTAGAGACCTTGGAGGGGCTTTTCATCCTATTCCCTCAATGCACACTGTGGGGACTTTGCTCCCTCTAAAACAAGGAACCCATAGATGATACTTCTTCACAGATTGTCCCTGTCCCCTCAGAGGTGGAGCTGTTTTCAGGAGAAGTGGCTCTCTGACAGCTGTGGATTAAGGACGGTAACAGCGGGCGTTTGTGAGGAGCTTTTACTGTTCAGAGTCCTTCTCCATCCATCATCCCTTTATCCTCCTGACAGCCTGTTGATGCAGGTAGAGTAAGGAAGGATTACCAGAGCCAACCTACCGAGTGAGCAGTGTGGATTAAGTTCTTAGTGGATCTTCCTGGGGACCCAGGAAGGGACCAAGCTGCCCCAGAGAATCCCTCCCAAGAAATTGCACCTGAAAATTCCCTTAACAAAAACAGCCCTTCCATTTCGCAATGCAAGTGAGGCAAGCAGCAAAAGCCTTCAAAAACACCAGCCCATCAGCCACTGCGCGCTGTGGACTAGAGCCTTTCCTGAGAGCAAGTTATGAGGAAAGGAAATGGGACACCCAAAGGGAACATGAGTAATTTTTAAAAACTTAATTTGAATGATAATTTAAGGTGCGATTGCCCCTAAAGCCCACTAACCCTGTTTTACATGGAGGAAGGCACGCGTCAAGGCACCACGTTCATTCATTCCCCCACTTTCTGACTCAAACATGTTTTAGGAGCTCCTATTGGGCCAGCGGTGCCCTCGGATAGAAGTCGAACACAGGGACCCTGCATTTCGGGCTTTCTAAGCGGAGGCTACCGGCGCACATCAGGATACCTGAGGACCTCCCCGACATGTGCTCCTTGGTCCTTTACTGCCTCAGTTTGGACATCAAGGATGGTTTTCTGTAGACACTAGCCTGAGAGACTTCACAGCGCAGACACAGAAAGGAAATTAACCTCAGAACAGAGATATCTTGCTTGGAAAGAGCAGTTCTTGTGGCGATCCTGGGGCATAAACAAATGCTGTAAATGATAGAAAAACAGGCACAGGCTGAACACCAGTGCGTCTTCCTTCCCCTCGGAACGTAGGGACCACCTCACCTGTTCAGGGCAACAATTAATGAAAAGGCGGCTGCGAATTTAAACGACAGCAGGAGGAGTATATGGGAGAGTCTGTAGGGAGGGAGGAAAGAGGGAACTGTAATTACCTTACAATCTCAAAAATAAAGGAAAAGTAAGTAATTTTTGATTGCCACCTTATCCATTTTTTGCACTCTGGTTCAGCCATGTTAAGTACACTGGAATTGTTGTGAGAGCGGCTTCCAGAACATTTTCATCCTATAGAACAGACACTCTACCCTTTAGGTAACAGTTCTGACATTTCTCCTCTACCCATACCCCAGATCTTGGCAAGCACCTTCTACTGTCTCCATAAATGCAGCTATTTTAGACAGCTTATGTAAGTAAGTACAGGATGCGGAGAAGGGAAGGTTAGATTGATTTCACACACACACACGCATACACGCACACATACACTCACACATACACGCACGAGTGCACACTCGCAGGTCTACAGAGTGAGTTCCAGGACAGCCAGAGCCATTCAGAGAAACCCTGTCTCAAAAAACCAAAAAATAAAAAAATTTAAGGAAGGAAGGAAGGAAGGAAGAGATATTTGTGGCCCAAGAGACCACCATGTTCCTTTAAATAAATGCATTTTGAAGAAATGTTTTAATTATGTGTGCTGGACTGACAGACACTAAGTAGGGTATGGCACCAGGATCCCTAGACCTTCTGCCTGGCCCCAGGAAGTGCACTCTTCCTGGTTCTCCTCAGCTGCTGACAGCTCATCTGGCCAGAACCCAACCCTTGATAAGCACTCACACGGATATGGAATCCTTGCTGTTGCACCCCAATGCAGACTGTAGACAATAAACCCTCCTTTCAGAATGTTCCACCATTGATCAAGATGTTTGTAGGCATGCTATACAGTTTAACTTCTTTCTCTAACTAATCCTTTTTCTTCCCCTTTCTCTTCAAAGAAAGTGAACCCTATTGACACTTTGCAGTCCTAACTTTGTCGCAGCAGCTGCTCCTGGACATCACACACTGAAACAGTTGGCTTTTACTAGACAGGTATCCATACACATGTGCAAGATTCAGGTAATGACTCCGCCTCGCCCATTCTTGACCCAGGAATGTATCTGATCCGTCCATAGCTTCAGAGCTGACTGACAGCTATTGATATAAGCACACCATACTGCTGTTGACTTAGGGAAGGTATGGCCAATCAACCCCGAAAAACTGATACACAGGAATTCTAGACAATGTTTCCTTGAAAATAAAAGGCAATACACAGAATTCTCTCGTACTGGATGCACATCTGTTTTGATAGTCAAAGGTAAAGGAAAAGACACCAGCCTTACTGAGAGGCACAAAAGAAGGGGCTGGGCACATATAAACCCTCAGGATTTTTTCAAGGTATAAATATTGCATCAATCCTGAAAGTTTCCCTACTTTGGGATCCTAATTACCCAATACAAAAGATGGCCCATCTTGTTGCGATCATTCTGACCCAGACTCTCTGAACCTTTTTGTTCAAAGCATCCTACCCCATATACAGGCAACTCAAGCACAACTAGTGGGAACTCTTGTAGGGTCTTAATACTGAATGCATTAAAATCCTAAATACTATGTCAATTATTATTTGGTTTGTGGAGTAATTAAAAGCTTGTTAAAAACAATATAAACCTGTCTTTGTAGCATCCTACAAGAATTTACCAAGCAGAAACAAATATCCCAGTCCCTTCTAACTATTGCCAAATGCGAAGACAGGGGCAAGTCCAAGGCCTCATAATTAAAGTTTGCTGACAGAGTTCCCCAATATCCGTAGCCCAGCCTATGACAAGTCTAGTGAACCCCTGTGAAGTCTCCTAACTCTTTCAGACCTCCAGAGAGACGTTTTGTGTAAAAATCTGCATCACTGAGCAACTCCCTAACTGCAACATTGAGAAAGACATCGCCTGAGACAGCATCACTTGTCCCAGGGAGACTCCGTAGATGTTGTGTTTTCCAAAAATACAACCTGTTAATGACAAGCCATTAAGCTGCTCACCAGCTAGCTATAGGAAGCACAACTCTATGCAGAAAGAAATACACATTTCTGCCCAGAAAGCCACATGTGCAGGTCAGCAGGTCAGGTCCCTCGTGAGCTGCTGGGTTCCGCAGGGCTCCTCCTCCACAGTAGCACACAGCACACAGGTGGGCAACCGGTCTTCCGTTTCCACCGCTTGTGGCTTCCAGGATGCGGGCTCTGAAGCTACATCCTTTGCCAATTCCCTTTGGCAGGAAAGGCACCTTCTGGTACTCTCTGTGCTGTCCCAGTCCTCCATGCCTGCCAACCTCCTCATGTTTTATCAATTTTTATTTAAATTGGTGATCAAGGAATTAACCCAGCTTATACAAATTCCATCTTCTAAGAGCCATTCCGGTGGAGTGGCACTTGTGGTATTTCACTCTCCAAATGAATCGAATTGGGTTTTAATGATAGTAGACCCCATTAAGCAACACCTGATTGGGTTATTTCCTGGAATTTCATCTTATTGTTTACTTCATCCCTGTTATCCAAAAAACACAACAGGGGAGCTGTCGGGAGCTGCCGCCAAGTTTCACTGGATTTTCCTTGAAATGGTGATTACGTTTTTTTCTATTTCTTCTAGGAGGTCAGTTCTTTCCTGCTTCTGGTGTTTATTGAGTGTGTTTGTCTTGTAAAGTCTTACTGTACTATAGCTCAGGCCAGCCTGTAACTCACAATCCTCCTGCCTCTACTTCATTCCTTCTTTCCACAGACTGCTTCATTGTCATGGCAACTCACGTCTTAGTTAGGGTTTCAATTGCTGTGATGAAACACCATGACCAAAGCAACTTGGGGAGGAAAGGGCTTATCTGGCTTACACTTCCACAGCAGTGTACATCATTGAAGGAAGTCAGGACAGGAACCCAAGCAGAAAAGGAACCTGGAGACAGGAACTGATGCAAAGACCATGGAGGGGTGCTGCTTACTGGCTTGCTCATCATGGTTTGCTATCTTATAGAACCTAGGACCAACAGCCTAGAGATGAAACTACCCACCATGAACTGGGCCCTCCTTCATTAATTGCTAATTTAAAAAACACTTTACAGAGCTGGAGAGATGACTCGGCAGTTAAGACCACTGACTGCTCTTCTATAGGTCCTGAGTTCAATTCCCAGCAACCACATGGTGGCTCACAACCATCTGTAATAGGATACAATGCCCTTTTCTGGTGTGTCTGAAGAGAGCAACAGTGTACACACATACATAAAATAAATAAATAAATAAATCATTTTCGAAAAAAGCATTTTTATCCTTAGAATGGTAAGACCAATTTGATTTTATATTCATTTATGCAATCTGACTTAAGCCTATATGAATAGAATGAAGAACAAAACAACCAATGCATGACAGACAGTCAGGGAAAGTTATGGGGAGGTGGGAAGAGGCAAGAGTCTTCGAGATTTTCACCAAAAGAACTTTCACCAGAGAACCAGCAAGAATTCCAACAGGATTAGCATTTGCAGTGAAGGTTGCTGACAAAGAACTGATATTTTTATGTTACAGGACCAATGAACCAGGCTTAAGGTCTGAACGCTTACGCCCGTGGGAAGGGCTTCATTTCTGAGAACCTCAAACAAGACTGGTGACTTTGTTTATAATGAAGCTACCCTGCCTTCCTGTGTGTCTGTGATTTAAACTTTTACTCTGTCAATCCTAATCCTGTCAGATACATCTACAGAACCACCCTGTGATCTCATCTGAATTCCCAAACAACCTTTTAAAGATGATGATTTTAAAAATAACAAATCTTAAATATATCTTCTTTAAAGATAATGTGGTTATTGTGTAAAGAGTGACTCTCTCAGAGAGGCCCACGTTCATGATCCCCAGTCTTACTTTCTCTCCAAGTGCCTCTCTCTCTCTCTCCACCCTCATGTTTAAGATCTATCATTGAAATCTCTTAATAAATTCCAACCCTGCATCACAATGGCTTGTCTTGAAACTCCTTTCTGCATCAAAGCCAAGGATCTGGTTTTCCCTAAGTAGAGGTCTCTAAAGGATTAAGAGAATCCTTGAAACTGCTGTGGGCAACAGACACGAAACAGTATCCATGCCCTTGCCACCACTGACACAATTACTCTGGGGAATCAGTTTGAAACCCCAGTCATCCCTCTGACACCAGCAGATTTTCAGACTTAACAGTCCTCTACAGAGAAGGGCATGTTCATCTTGTCCCCGCTGTAATTTCAGAGCTGGGGACTCTTTGTGTTTGGGGAGAGTAGGGATGAGGAAGGCATCATAGAAAGGAGGTACTTGATCTGTACCCCACTTTCAACCCGAATGCTCGATTTAGTTCCCATAAGATGAAACTCCTCAGGTCAGCGCATCCTTTGTTTCTTTGTTTTGAGACAAGGTCTCACTCTGGCACACGTAACAATGCTCCTGCCTCAGCCTCCTTTGTGCCACCACATTTAGCTTATTCGTTTTTTTAAGAAATAATCACTACTTCCCAACTGTAAATGAATTGTGACAGCTACCAGGCTCTTATCACCATGCCTTCCCCCCCGTGATGAACTTCTTAAACTGTTAACCAAAATAATCCTTGCCTTCTTTTAGTGGTTTGGTCCAGTATTTTGTCACAATAGCAAGAAAAATGACATGCACAGAAAATTTGCACTGGTGAGTGGGGATATCATTGTGGTAAAACTGTGCAGTCCTTAGACCTTTGGGACTGCTTTGTTGGGAGAATATGAACCAGTTTGAAGAGGTTTGGTTAGAGAAATCCTAGAAAGCCCTGAGTATTGCTTAACAGACCACTCTGATAGAAGTTTGGAAAAGCAGAATGCAAAGAAATGCTGTTAGAGGAGACCTGGATCATGAGACTTCAGAGAAGACCAAAAACTATTGGAAACTAGATTAGATGATACATTCTGACAAAAAAAAATCTCCCTGTGCTCTTCCCTTCAAGGCAATTGGTTACGTTGTTTGGTAGAGGAAATTTCAATACGAAATAACATCCAGTGCTATATTGTGGCATAGCTACTGCTTACTGCAATAACTATAACCAGGACTGCAGGGGACAACAATGAATAGGGCAGGAAGATACAAAAAAAATGTGCAGCTTGGCAAAGAACAGGGCAAGAGAAGGTTTAAAGCCATAGATAAGGAATGTGCTGAGAAAGCGATATGACTGCCAGACAGCCTCACATCATTAAGGAGAACCCCTTGTTCTGCCCTAGGACACTGAGGGCAAAACACCACCAACCAAAGGCTCTAATTTGTGAAAATTCAAATTATTTAAGCATGACCTGAGAATGCTGCTGACGGGTGTCCCTGCTCAAAAGCAACTGTTAGGAGAGTGTTTTCCTTGATTGAGCCAGAGGTCACCATAGCTGTGATAGAAGGGAGCTAGTAGCAGAACTTGGCAATGTTGTCAATGTGGTGCTGGTCTTTCAGACGCACAAAATGGAGTGATAAACAAATAATGGAGGCCTGCATCGGGGTTCCACAAATCTGCTGAGACCAG
The DNA here is from genome assembly GCA_036184795.1 of Tokudaia tokunoshimensis. Taxonomy (NCBI): domain Eukaryota; kingdom Metazoa; phylum Chordata; class Mammalia; order Rodentia; family Muridae; genus Tokudaia; species Tokudaia tokunoshimensis. Next base: position 89,898,535 of record BTHU01000014.1, read on the forward strand.
GCAATGTGTGGCCAGGTCTGATTCCCTGCAGGAGGCCCTGAGAAGTCACTGGGTGAAGCTGGAATTCAGTGAAACCTAAATTGCAATGGAAATGCCAGGATGCTGGAGATGCCAAGACCATGGGACATCCACCAGAGTGGGGCTCGGTTCTTTTCTCTATAGGCAGCAGAGCTGGAGAAGCAGGACTTCCCAAAGCCGCCAGAGTCCAGGAATCCCAACATCAGCCCTGGACGCCAGACACGGAGCTTCAGGATTTGGTGCTTATCTTGAAACAACAGGATTCCAGGCCTGCTTTGGCCCCCGTCTTTCCCGTTATCCTCCTGTTCCTAAGTTTTAGATTGGACATATTTATTCTGTCATCATATATTTGGAGTCCTCTAACTTGCTTTATTATTGTCACAAGACTTGACAGTTAGGAGCTTGCCCACAGAGCCTTGGTCAGGAGAGACTCTGGACTTTTTTTTTTAAAGTTTATTTATTCATTTGTGTGTGTGTGTGTGTGTATGTATTTGTGTTTGTGGATGTGGAGTGTGTGAACGTCAAAGGACAGATTTTGATAGGCAGTTCTCTCCTTCTACCATGGGTTCCAGGAATCAAACTCCTGTCATCAAACTTGGCAGTGAATATACTTACTCACTGAGCCAATGACTCACTGGCTCTAAGACTTTAGACTTTTAAACAGAGTTAGGACTGTTAATAGTGCTGTGGTTTGAATGTAAAATGCCTATATCCAACTCTACTGCATGGATCCAAACACTTGGTCCCCAGCTGATGGTGATATTTGGTAGGGCATAGACCCTTGAAGAAGTAAAGCATCGAATGGGAAAATGGCCCCTGGGAGAGTGGGCCTTGGGGTTTATAGCTCAACTCCACTTCCGGCTGCTCTCTGCTTCCTGACTTAGGACCCAATGTGTCCAGTGCCTTGCGCTCCTGCTGCCATGGCTGTCCCATAGTAATGAACTGTATCCCTTCTTAAGTCATAAGCCCAAATAAACCCTTCCTCCAGTGAGCGAGCGAGCGAGCGAGCAAGCGAGCGAGAGGGAGAGAGAGAGAGAGAGAGAGAGAGAGAGAGAGAGAGAGAGAGAGAGGTCAAATCACAATTACTGCTGGAGATGGCAAAGATTTATACCACCAGCATCATCTCCTGAAAGTAACACTAAGACCAGTGCAGCAGATTGGAAATAATCTAATGTTTATCTGCTTATCTATCACGTCTATCAAGGAAAAGTATTTACTTAACAACTTCTGTATGTAATGTTCTTGCAGTGATACAGTACAGGAGCTGGAGAGATGGCTCAGGGGTTCAGAGCACTGACTGCTCTTCCAAAGGTCCTGAGTTCAATTCTGAGCAACCACATGGTGGTTCACAGCCATCTGCAACTGGATCCAGTGCCCCTCTTCTAGTGTGTCTGCAGCAACAGTGTACTCACATACATAAGTAAAAAAAATTTTAAATAAGATAATAAATAAAATACAGTACAAGAAGACACAGGATTTAGACTTGCACTATTCAAGGAACTTACAATTTAGCAGAAGAATAAGATACATGTGGAAATAAGCATAAGACACCACAGTGATTGATTCTGCAAAGCAAATCATAAAAATAGAGACATTAATGGGCAAAAAAAAAATAAGTGCTACACTTTAGAAAATTACATAATAAATCTCCCTACTAAAGAGAACCAAACCAAAATGCAAAATAGTAGAAAGAGAAACCGAAATAATAAATTACATACTTTAATGGGCAGCTACAAAATTATCTTACTATAAAAAATGCTAAATTATAGGTGCTAGCCATGAAAAGATAGATTCCCAAATTTCTCATAGAAGAAATTTTTGCTTCATGCTATAATGTATTTAAGCAAGTATTATTTGCGCATTTTTACATTAACTAACTGTTCATGCATTATTTCTATAACTTAAATAAACAGTTTTAAAATATTTAGGCCCAATGCCTAATGCAGGTTTGAGTCTCTTCCTGGAGTGTCGTTGTTACACTCTCTCAGCATTCCTCATGCTGATAGAATATATTAAACTGAATCTGGGCAATGTTCAGAGTGGAACATTTGAACAACAACCTTTCTATGTTTTGATAAGTGCCCATTCACTTACTATTAGACAAAGCACAATGACTTGGAAAAGAAATGAATTCTGACACATCAAAAGCATTTTCCTTCCTCTGATATTTTATCTGTATGTGGTCTGGATTTTGAAATACTGGAGAATGTTATCATGAATTCCAAATATAATTATGTGTTTCTAGAAAAGAGACATCATTATTTGATAGCATAAATGGCTTTGGTATAATATCCAATGTCACTTCCCCCACTTTGTTCTCGTAACTTATCCTAATTGAACACTTGGAGGAGACTCAGGCCCTGTCCACATAGGCAAAATCAGAAATGGCATTAAAGCTACAACAGAACACTCTACTAAAAGATTACTCCTACAGCTTAATTAAATCAAAAGCCAGACTCAGAGGTGGGGGACAAGCACTAATCTCATGCTCCTCTCCCATGAAGAAAATTACATCACCCCAAAACACGAGAGGCTTATCTTTCACAAGGTACCGGAGAAGAAAAAGATCAGGCTCACATCCTAATCTTCTTGATTTCACTCCAAATGGAAAATGGGCCCAGGGAATTCTGAGCATGGCACCAGATTAAGTTAATGCCAATTCACCCTTCTCAGTGAAAGATTAATACATACGCACTGGGCAAGATATGACATATACACAAATATCCCTGGGTACTGATTTTTGTTTAACATTTATTCTACTTGTCTGCTTACTAGCATCCTAAACAGAGTTTGTGGAATTTTTTTATATTTATTCATGTACGCTCTGCCCTCCATGGGGGGTATCAACAGCTGGAAAACAGGTGCCTCAGAAAATTGCCATCTGCCTGGCCTTGCCACCAGCATACAAATGCTCCCTCCTCCAGCTGAAGGCTCCGGAACAGTAAGGTAAACTCTAGGCCAGTATATGTCTGTCCCCAGCTTCCTGAAGAGAAACCACCTCCTCTTTGGGGACATGGCTAATGTCAAAGATGATGGCAAAAGGCAGTCCAGAAGGAAGTTAGCAGGGTGTGTGAGCTCACACCTGTAATTCCAGCACCTGAAAGTCTGAAGCAGGAGAATAGTCCTGAGTTTAAGGCCAGCCAGGGCTACAGAGTATTTCTTACTAAATAGAAAACAGACAGGAGTTGGGGTAGAGTTGGACTTGAAATTATTCCTTTGAGCTTATGGTTGTCCCCACAATTCTCTCTCTGTCAGAGTTCATGAGTGCTCAGAAAGAAGGGTGATGCTAGTGGGAAGCAGCTCACTTCCTGATACAGGCTCACTTCCCGATACAGGCTCACTCATTTTCTGATACAGGCTCACTCACTTCCCGATACAGGCTCACTTCCCGATACAGGCTCACTCACTTCCCGATACAGGCTCACTTCCTGATACAGGCTCACTCCCTGATACAGGCTCACTCACTTCCTGATACAGGCTCACTCACTTCCTGATACAGGCTCACTCACTTCCTGATACAGGCTCACTCACTTCCTGATACAGGCTCACTCACTTCCTGATACAGGCTCACTTCCCAATACAGGCTCACTCACTTCCTGATACAGGCTCACTTCCTGGGTGGGATGTGTGCATATTCCACAGGGATTCTAAGACATCGGTGGAATGAAAAATCTACATTCTGAAGAAAGGTTCAGCTCAAATACACAAGTAGAGCAAGGGAAAGTAAACCAAATATATATATATATATATATATATATATACATATTTCATAAACAACGACAAGGCTATTTATGGGAAACAAAATCCTGCATAATGCAATGCACAGAGCTACATAGGAAAGAAAAGATCACATCCATGGCGTTAGAGAAGGAGCTGAGAGTACTACACCTTAATCAAAAGGCAGCCAGGAGAAGACCATCTTCCAGGCAGCTAAGAGAAGGGTCTCAAAGGCCACCCCCACAATGGCACACTTCCTCTAACAAGACCACACCTACTCCAGCAAGGCCACACCTCCTAATAGTACCACTCCCTGGGCAAAGCATATTCAAACCATCATGCCTATCTTCGGAACTACATGGGGTTTTAGAAAAGATCTCCACTATCCTCTTTGGAAAGATATTCGAGTTTACTAAAACCTAAGTGATTTGAGGAAATGATGTTAGACATTGAACCCAAGATGCTATACACACACACACACACACGTTTGTGCACACATGTCTACACACGTGCACATGTACACAATGACAATGGTTGCTGCAAACGACACAAGGGAAGAAAACCTTGGGATTTTATATCCAGCATGTGTGGAAGAATCACTGTAGAGAACGAAGTGTCACCCAAAGTTCCTGCACAGGCCCAAAAGCACCAGTTCTGGGACTAGTGGATTAAATGACTCACACCTCTAAAGCAGATTCAGGCTGAGCAGGTTGCTCAAAAAGTATGAGGACTCCGGATACCAATCAAGATGAAGGAAATTGCACCCTTGACTCTTTCTCACTAGCTACAATATAAAATTCTCCCAGAACAGAAAAGTAGTCAGTAGGAGGCAGATCAGAAAAGGTGGCCAAGACTTGAAGATACTCAGCACACTCCAAATTTTGACCTGTTTTATCACACAGGTCTCATGCAGCCACAGTTGATCCTAAGGCAGGGACTGAGACAGACACAAATAGCAAAACTTCTAAAGAACCCTCCATTTTCTGGTCAGACAACTAAAAAAGAAAGAAAGAAAGAGAGAGAGAGAGAGAGAGAGAGAGAGAGAGAGAGAGAGAGAGAGAGAGAGAGAGAAAGAAAGAAAGAAAAAGGCTTCTGTGTTCCAGAGAATGTTGATGAACAACTGGGTTGATTAGTTTTATGTCAATTTGACACAAAGTAACGTCATCTGGGAAGAGGGTTTTGGAGACTAGTTCTAATGCTTTGATTCAATCAGGAATTAGCCTGTTCAAACACTGAAGGTCTTTGTCTCCAACTGGTTTTTGATCAATCAATAAAGATGCCAGAGGCCAATGGCTGGGCACAGGGAGATGAGGTGGGAACCTTAGATTTGTGAGGGCTAGGACACAGGAGGAAGGAGGAGACAGAGGATGTAGGAGATGCAGGAGATAAAGCCAACCAGTCAGATGAGATTTCAGGTAAGTGGCCACTGACCTAGGGTAGCAGGGAAAGGTTTAGAAGTGCCCACCCAGCCTTTGAACCAGCCAAGGCATTTTTAAAATAAGCTAATGTATGTCTTTCATTCACAGATCCAAAGATTCCTTGGGTGGGTGGCTAGAAGCGCTATCGCCCGAAGCACAAAGCAGTGTAGCAAAAACTCACCGCTACAAGGGAACCTCAGCTGAGGAATCACTTCCATAAGATTGGTCTGTGGAGAATTTTCTTGCTGAATGATTGATGTGGGAGGGCCCAGCCCACTATGGATGGGGCACAGGGGACCTAGGGTAAGTAAAAAATCAGGCTGAGCAAGCCACAGAAAACAAATCAGTAAGCAGAATTTCTCCATGGTCTCTGCTTCAGTTTCTGCTGCCAGGTTCCTGATTTGACTTCCCTCCATGATGAACTGTAATCTGTAAGTCAAGTAGCCCTTTCCTTCCCAAGTTGTTTTTTAGTCATGATGTTTGCCACAGTAACAGAGAATCAAACTAACACAACAATCATTTATTTATATTTATACATCGACCTCAGGTCAGTCTAGCCTGTTGAGCTATGAGGAGTCACCCCTCCCATTATCCAAAACCTCATCTCTCTAGCCATACGAAATGTAGTCCTTGTGTTCCAGGAAGAAAAAAAAAAAGGAAGAGAATCCCTACATTGTCCTCTCTTATCTCCTATCCCTTTGAGTGCTACAGCAGCTCAGCAGTGCATAACTGCACAGGAGAATGGGTGGTGAACTCTCTGGACTGCTGAAGAGCCTGGAGAACAGATGCCTGAGAAAGAGCCACCTATATCCAATATGGGTCTAAGCTGCACATGTATGGGGCAGGTTCTAAAACTTGGAGAGCCACCAAGCACCAAATACCAATCCCTAAGTGCGCATACTCAAAGAAGACACATATTGGATTCATTCACTGCACAAGGATTGCGGGCCTGAATTCTAGCTCTAAACCTACTGAAGTTGACTGACTTTGGTTTTGGTTTTGGTTTTGGGTTTTTGGGTTTTGGGAGTTTGTTGTTGTTATTGGTGGTGGTGGTGGGTTGTTTGTTTTGATTTTTACTTTTTGTTGTTTGCTTGCTTGCTTGTGTGGCTGGTTGGTTGGTTGGTTGGTTGGTTGGTTGGTTTGGTTGGTTGGTTTCGTTAGTTGGTTGGTGGATTTGGTTGGTTTGGTTGGTTTGGTTTTGAGGAATTACCATACAAATGAATTTCATTATGGCATTTTCATGCAAATGTGTCATTACACTTTGTTCCCAGTTGCTCACCTCTCCTACTGGGTGTCCCTATACCCTTTGCCCCATTCTAGCTAGTTCCTTCCAACATTGTCTCCCACCAACCCACCCCTTCTGCTTTATTTTCTTTTAAAAAATAATTTTGCATTTGTTTATTGGAAGGAGGTCACATCCTGCACCAGAGCACCCATGCAGGGGTCAAAGGAAATTTTTTGGAAGTCACTCCAGCTCTCTCCCTCCACCAGGGTCATGAGTCTCTGGACAGGCACCTTTACTGGCTGAGATCTCACCAGCTGCCTTCCATTTTCCCATCTGATCCATCACTTTCTCTTTTCCTCTCCCCTTTCATGATTTCCTTCCTAGATTCACAAATTGTACACACACACATGCATGTAAGTATGCACATGCATGTAATACACACATAATTTTAATCTCTATATTGCTGTTTGGCTCTTCTGTTGTGTGTCCTCTTTATCTTGAGAAATATGTGTGTGCATTTCTTGAGAAATAGATATCTCTGTTGTAGCTGTTCTGCTCCTTTGTTGTGTGTCCTCTTTGTCTTCCATGTTAACATGATAGTTGTCATGTCTGTTGCTTACTGCTAGCAGTACACTAATGCACCCACTATAAAAATCATGATGGAGTCGCCTCAGAAAAAGTGAAAACAGAATTACCAACTATATGACCCAGCTGTTGCAAGAGGGTATATGCCCAAATATCTCTAAGTCAACACACCACAGAGATACCTGTGGTAACTGTCTGATTATGGTTTATATCACTCACTGATTTCCAGTTGTATCCAGTTTCCTGCAAATGTCTTTTGGGCGTGTGTGTGTGTGTGTGTGTGTGTGTGTGTGTGTGTGTGGTTGTTTGCTTTGAGACCAGAACCCACTCTGTAGTTAAAGCTGACTTCAAATTTGCAGGGATTTTTCTGCTTCCCCTTCCCATGTGCTGGGATTATAGGTGTCGCAGTGCCCAACTTCCTGTAAATGTCTTGATTTCAGTGTTCTTTATAGCTATATAAAATCCTATTGTGGATATGTAACATTTTCCTTCTCCATTCATCTGTTGACAGACTTTTAGACTGATCCATTTCCTGGCTGTTGGGAGTGTTGAACAGAAGTGAGCGGGTTAGTTAGCTCTGTGGTGTGTTGACTTAGAGACATTTGGGCATATGCCCACATGCTATAGCTGCATCACATGGTTGATAATTCTATTTTCAGTTTGTTGAGGTGCCTCCATCATGGTTTCCATTGTAGGTGCGTTAGTGTACCGCCAGGAGTATACAACACACATGACAACTATCATGTTAACATGGAAGACAAGGAGGACACACAACAAAGGAGCTGAACAGAAAAAAATAAGAACATATGAAACACTAAGACATTAAAAAAATCTCTACATACATGAACACCAGTGAGGTACGTGCCTTATACATGTAGTCCATGTATATGGAGGCTGAGGCGGGAAGATCCTGAGTTCCAGATCAGATGGCCTGTATAATGAGGCCCAGTCTCAAAAATCAAAAGCCAGGGGTCAGCAAGATGGTTCATCAAGGAAATGTGTTTGCCCCCAAGCCTGAGACTGAGTCTTATCCTTAGAGTCCACGTGGTGGAAGGAGAGAACTGACTACAGCAAGTTGTCCTCTGACCTCTACATGAGTACCTAGGCATGTGTGCATGCACAGATACACACACACTACATACATGTAATTTTATAACATACATCTTCTCCTCTGTGCATGTGTGTACAGCTTAAGGAAGCCCCTCTAACGGGATAGAGAGATGTTCTGCAGTTAAGAGCACTTGCTGCTCTTGTAGAGGACCTGAGCTTGGTTTCTAGCACCTACATAGCTGCTCACAACCATCCATAACTCTAACTCATGGGATCTGATGCCCTCTTCTGGTCTCTGGGCATCTATAAACACTTGACATGTACATGGTGAATAGGCATGCATGCAGGCATGACATCATGCACACAAAAAATTAATTAAATTAAAATTTTAAGCTGAGCCTGGTGACTCACACCTTTAATCCCAGCTCTCAGGAGGCAGAGGCAGGCAGAACTCTGAATTCTACAAAGTGAGTTTTCCAGGACAATCAGGGCTACACAGAGATACCCTGTCTCAGGAGGAAAAAAATAAATAAAAATTTAAATGCCTATTAAAGACCCAACCATATGATAATATTAAAAAATTTTAATAAGGTCAGCAGCCGGCCTATGACACCCACCTCCACCCCGGCCAGGGGTGCATAGGCTCAGGCAGAAGAGCCAGCCGCTAGGGGCTGGGATGATGTCTGAGACACATGTTGCCATTGAGGGCCATGCAGATTTTTATGGTCTGTGCTGCAGCCTGAAGCCATGTCAACATCCGTGAGCCCTGCTGCCCCTGGGCGCGGGGAGGGGGGAGGGAGGGGGCGGACATATTGATGTGAGTGGCCTGCACTGCCACCTGAGGCCATGGTGATGTCCAAGGTCCTGGCTGTATCCATGGTCCTACTGCAGCTGGGAGCCATGATCATGGTCTGCGCTGCCTCCAGGAACTGTGTGGAAGCCATGATTCCCGCTCCCACTGACTGTGGAGAGCAAGGAGGCTCCTTTAGCTGTGATATTGAAGACTGCAGATGCACAGCTAATATGGATCTGGAAGGCGTCAGTGATAACTCCTCCCCCCTAAAGTAACAGACCAGACAGGAAGCCACCGAAGAGAACTCTTAAGTGTGGTGGGGCTGCTGAAGTGTAGCTCTCCACAACTGATGATGCAAGGGAGCCGAAGGACTCCATTCTATTTAAGGGACAGACCACTGAGAATTTGACCGTCCTCCAATGAGTATACAGATAACACAAAGTGGGCTTATTTTGTTTTCTTATTTGTATTTGTTATTACTTCTTTGCAGGAGAAACCAGAAGGGGGCGGGGCAGACGTGGAAGGAATGAGAAGGGATTGTGACGGGGTGCATGATGCAAAACTCTCAGAGAATCAATAAAAAACATTATGTGGAAAAAATTTAAATAAGTTATAAGCATTTAAACATAGTAATTATGTGATAATTAAAGGCAGAATTATGGAAAATATATACTATGTAAATATTAATTTGATTTTATAGGATTTTTTTTACCATATGTATGTGTGCTTTCCTCGAGGCAATCAGTATACTGCTCGGCCCCACCCACTTCCTTTTGACCCAGCTGACCTTCCAGGGGTCCCAGAGGAACGTGGTGTGTCTGGGGAGACACCAGCAAGGCTGTGTCTAGGTTTGCTAGTGAGGCTCTTCACCTCCTGGCAGGTGTTGACCAGGAAGTCACAGTGAGCTCACGGTTCCTCTGGACACCAACTCATCTTTTAAACTTGGGTTTCCTCCTTTCCAGCCTGTGTTTTGTTGTAGCGGAGCATCAGGAGCTGCAGGTGTTAGGGTAACGCTGTTTGAGCATTTGTCTTCTATCAGAAAACAAAAGCATTGTGCCAGCACTGGCTCACATCTGCAGTCTCAGCACTGTGGGATGGAAGCAGGAAGACCCAGAGTTCCCAGGCAGGGCAGGAGAGACGTCCCAGTGTTAAGACTTCTTGCTGCCCCTGCAGAGGACATGAATCCAGTTCCCAGCATGCACGAGCGGCAGCTTATCTGAATGGCTCCCAAACATCTGGAAACCCAGCTGCAGAAGTGCCAATGCCCTCTTCTGGCCTCCATTGGCACCTGCACTTATGTGTGCACTGACACGCACATGCACACATACACAGAGACAGACAGACAGACAGACAGACAGATACACATAATTAAAAGTAAATATTTTTAAAAATAAAAAGAAACATTAATACTAAATGGAATTATAAGGACTGGCTAGCTCCTCCCTCCACCCTTTCAAGCCACAGCTATGCAAGAACAGTCTCCACCATTCCTCCAGGTCAGGGGACACCCAACCGGCGCCAGCTACAACGATCTGTTGGTGTGGACTTGGTTGTAGGGCTTCGGTTGCAGTCCCTGTGACTCTAACACTGGGTTACACCTCCAGTTTCTCCTTTTCAGTACGATGTGTTTGGATTCTGTCTAAGCTCCACCCCACAGTTACCTGGCAACAGCCAGGTATGCCCCTCCCCACAGTTACCTGGCAACAGGCCTACTATAAAGGGGGCTGCTCACCCCCTCCTCTCTCTCTTATCTCTCCCTTACCTCTCTCACTCTCAGCTTCCTTCTTGCCCTCTTGGGCTCTCCTTCCCTCCCCCCTCTCTCCACGTAGTCATGGCCGGCCTCTGCTTCTCTACTCTCTCCCTCTCTCTGCCTTTCCCTGCCTCCACTACCCCCTTAACTCCCATCCCATGCCCTGAATAAACTCTATTCTATACTATGCCAGTGTGTGTCTGGTCCCTTGGGGGGAAGGGATGCCTCGGCATGGGCCCGCTGGGGCACCCCCATCCCCCACACTGCCGTATACCATATTCTCAAACCTCTTTCTCTTTTTATGATCACAACACTATGTCTTAGCCGTTACCTGTATTCTTGGCTATGTACCTCCATTTGTCTGGGAACCCAAAAGGTCCTGGCAAGTAGGATAGAATTTATTGTTTTGTCAGAGACCCTAACGTGTATCAGGTGAAATGTGATTTAAAAAAAAAAAAGTGGGCAATGGTGGCGCACGCCTGTAATCCCAGCACTCAGGAGGGAAAGGCAGGTGGATCTCTGTGAGTTCGAGGCCAGCCTGGTCTACAAAGTGAGTTCCAGAACAGCTAAGGCTACACAGAGAGACCCTGTCTCAGTTACTTAGTGGTCTACTATGATGACTTCATGAAAAGCGGTACTAGAAGGAGCAAACTGTAGACTGAACAAAAGCCCAGAGGAGCAGGCAATGGGAAGTCACAGAGCACGGCACTCAGTAATGGGGTTCCGGCAGGGACTTTGGGTGATTATGCCACCCCTCAGCCTTTCCTCGGTCCGCTCCTTCCATTCCTGCAGGGCTTTCTACCCGTCACCCACGGCCCACTTTCCCAGCAGACCTTAGGTTTCTAAGTATTCCTCTGCCCACTACTCTTTATTCTGAGAAAGTGTAGTCACCCAGAGTAGAACCCCAGCCTCTTTATCCCGCTCCTGCCCCCACTCCGGCCCCCCTGATCTCAGCCACTGGTTCATGAATGAACAGGCCGTCTGGACTGGACCAATCACGTGGTGGCTTGGAATCAGGGTCCAGAGAAGGAATTTCTATTATTTCTGTACCCTGAGACACCCTCCAGCAAACCTGACTCTGAAGGTTGTTAATAGGCTTAAAACCAGGCAGCTGACACCATGCAAGGCTCAAGAACTAAACCAAAAGAGAGTCAAACTCTCAAAGCAGCCTGAAGCAAGAGTGGATGCTGGGCACACAGAGACGTCAAAGCAGTATACTTGCACTAATTATAAATAAAGAAGGAAGATTCAGAGAGCCGGGGCTCCGGCCCCAGACCTTTGGAGTTAGATCATCTGAACAGCCTTTCTGACGCTATGTTTCACCACAGTGGACTGTACAACAGCAGTTCCTCCTGGAGTTACCAGGAGCCAGAAGAGAACAGTCTAACCACTGCCTGTGGCTCAAAGTGGCTGTCTGTACGCAGTCTCTGCCTCACACGTCTTCCGTGGCCTTGCCTTGTCTCTTAGTTCACAAACCACAGCACCAGACGGCGACCCACACTGCTGTTCTTCCCTCCCCCTCTGGGCTATGCCTTTGTGCCCCTGAAAAGCAATCCGGGTGACCCCTGAGAAGCCAACATTTCAGCAGCGGACTGAGAGCGGTGGCTAGACACATTCCCCTCGCCATTGAGAAGTCTCAATATGTATTTCACACAGAGGAGCAATCTAAGCAGCAGTCACCTCCGGAACCACCCCCTCCTCTGCCTCTTCTCGGTCTTCCACTCTGAGCTCAGAACTGGGCTGTGTCGTCTGACTTGTTCTAAGTTTTTCCCTCGTTCCTGTTTTCTAATTGTCCTTATTTCTGATTTTTTTTTCTTTTTCTTTTCTTTGGTTTTTCGGGACAGGGTTTCTCTGTATAGCCCTGGCTGTCCTGGAACTCACTCTGTAGACCAGGCTGGCCTCGAACTCAGAAATCCGCCTGCCTCTGCCTCCCAAGTGCTGGGATTAAAGGTGTGCGCCACCACTGCCCGGCTTTTATTTCTGATTTCTAACTGATAAGTTATTCTCTGCCGGTGAGATGAGCCAATTCAAGCAAGATTAGAGTACATTAGGGCAGGTTTATTGGGAAGCCACTCTTGAGTGGCTTCACTGGCCCCAAGGATCAAGGTCAGGGAAGTCACTGTGGGTAGAGAGGCAGAGCAGGGAGAAGAGAGAAAGAGCTTGTGAACACAGGGAGAGAGAAAATTCTAAGAGGGAGCAGGGAGAGACCAAAATGTCTGCATTAGTTAGGGAAGAGCTTCCCCAGGAGAGGAAGCCCAGCCCCTCAGCTGGAAAGTTCAGGTCAGAGGGCAGGCCCACAGGTCCCAGTGACAAATAGGGACTGAGGGATGCTGGGAGAAGCTGAAGGCCAGGTCTGCTTTGTTTGTTATGTGCAGGGACCTCAGCCTCTGGTCCTGAGGCTGATTCCCAACGCTAATACACCCAAGGCCTTTGCTTTTTAAGCCTTGGCTTTCTCCTCAGAAGCCTGAAAGCTTCTCTTTAAGGATAACTAATCTTTGTTGTAAAAGTAATTCGAAATGAGGAATAGAGAGAACATCTTTGAAGGTGACACAAATCACTGCTAGGGAAAAACAGTTTTGTAAAACTTCACTTGCTAACAGGAAAAACAGAAAGGTGGCGGGGGGGGGGGGGCGGTCTGTAACCTTCATCCCTGTAGTTTCTAGATGTTTACAGCTAACATGGAGGACTTTCTCAGAACAGGGGAATCCTGTAGAGTTTCCCACCCCCACCCCCACAGCATCCTGAGCAGATAAGACTCCAGGAGGTGGGAGTGAGGAGCTAGGTCCCTTCTGTTCTGCAGAAGTGCTAACTAGTTGGCAGCCCAAGGTAAGAGCAAGGGAGTGGGGAGGTGAAGTGGAGGCAGGAGGATGACAAGCTAGGTGTGAGGCCCCCCTCTGGGCTGGAGAGCCTTCGCCCAGGGCTGTCTTTGCACCTGAAGAACCTCTGCTGCCTCCGGGGTCTCAGCTGCTGCAGCGGAAGGAAATCGGAAGGAAATCGCAGTGAACTGCTTCCCTCACGGAGTGGAACTTGCCCCCTGATGCCCTAGTGTCCGCCCACTGCTGATGACCAACGCATAGGTTCTGGCACCTCTGCTCCTAGCTGTGACCAAGCAGCTGGGTGTCAGAGAGTTACACACAGCCAGCAGGGGGCAGGAGGTTAGGTAGCATGGAGAAGCTGTGAGGTGGCCAGAGACAGCAAGTGACACTCAATCAGCAAGTGAGACCCCACCCCTACCCCCACCCTCGCCTCCCTGCACAGCCGGGTCTCTCAAGACACACGCACAATTCTGTTCTGAATTCTCATTATCTTTTATTGTTGTTGTTGTTTTGTTTATTATTATTGTTGGCATTTTGTCTAGGCTCTGTCCCACAGTTATCTGGCAACAGTCAGGTATGCCTGACCTTTTATAAAAGGGGCTGCTGGCCCCCTCATCTCTACTGTTTTCTTGCTCTTGCTCTTGCTCTGTCCTCTTGCCCCTTACCCCCCCCTCCATCCCCCTCCCCCCTCTCTCCATGTGCTCATTGCCGGCCTCTATTCCTCCTCTCTCTCTCTCTCTCTCTCTCTCTCTCTCTCTCTCTCTCTCTCTCTCTCTCTCTCTCCTCCCCCCCCCCACCTTTTCTGTCTACTACCCTCTCAACTCCCTCCCATGTCCTGAATAAACTCTATTCTATACTATACCATCATGTGGCTGGTCCCTCAGGGGGAAAGGATGCCTCAGCATTGGCCCACAGAGACACACCCTTCCGCCGGGCCTGACTACACATCCGCCAAACATATTCCTTCTCTATATATTTTATAAAACACAATTATTGTTTAGCACAGGGCAAGGAATATATCAGTACAGAGTGCTTACCTACTATGCCCAAAACCTTGCTTTCTATTCCCAGCACTACAAAATAATTGTTTGTTTTATTTTTGCTTTTTTGAGATAGGGTTTCTCTGTGTAGCCCTGGTTGTTCTGGAATTCACTCTGTAGACCAGGCTGGCCTCAAATTCAGAGATCTGCCTGACTCTTCTTCCCGAGTTCTGGGATTAAAGGCATGTGCCACTACTACCTGCCAATTTTTATAATTATAGTATCATAAAGCCCAACCAACTCCGTTTTATAAAGAAACTCCATTTTGTGCAAGACCAGGGGCTAAACTCCAATTCCAGGAAAAAAAATCACAGAGTCTTTGTGAGTAAGCATCCTATGGCAACCCACTTCTCTTAGCAACAGCCAGTCAGGCTACAGTAGCAGGGTCCCAGTACATATAGATTGTTGTGCTTTATAAATAAAAAAGAAAGAAAGAGCCAGGATATGTTTGTTAGAGGCGTGGTATGGTGAGATGGAAGGGGTGCCTCTACCGGCCATGCTGAGGCATCCCTTCTGTTAGCATTCTGTCTAGGCTCCGCCCCACAGTTACCTGGCAACAGTCAGGTGTGCCTGACCCACTATAAAAAGGGCTGCTTGGCCCCTCTTGCCCTCTAGTCTTCTTGCTTCCACTCTGTCTTCACCCCTTCCCCCTCTCCTCTCTCTCTCTCTCTCTCTCTCTCTCTCTCTCTCTCTCTCTCTCTCTCTCTCTGCCTTTCTCTTGCTTTCTCTGTCTCTACTACCCTCTTAACTCCCTTCCCCATGCCCTTAATAAACTCTATTCTATACTATACAGTCGTGTGGCTGGTCCCTCAGGGGGAAGGTTCACCATGGCATGGGCCCGCTGAGGCACCCCCTTCCCCCAAAACTCACCACACCTCCATAGAACATATCTCCCCTTTCTTTAACTTCTTATAAACACATCACCTTCCCCCTGAAGTACCAGTCATATGACAGATATAGTAAAGTATAAAGTTTATTTAGGACATGAGAAGGGGAATTGAGGAGGGAGTAGAGACAGAGAAAGGCAGAAGGAGGGTAGAGGGAGGGAGGATGAGAGGAGGCTGACCAGGAACATGTGGAGAGATGGGGAGAGGAATGGGGAGAGAAGGGGCAGAGAGGGTAAGAGAGTAAGAGGGTAAGACAGTGAGGAGGGAGCAAACACCCCCTTTTATACTGAGTCTGGCATGCCTGGCTGTTGCCAGGTAACTGTGAGGCGGAGCCTAGAAGGAATGCTAGCACTCCCCCATTTTGGCTTAATTAAAGAAAAGGAAAGACTAGAAAGAGATAACAGTAAAGCAGGAATAGGGTCATCATGGTCTTTAGCTACTCCTGCTGGAGTGATGTGTCTCTAGGAAACCTAAGAAAATAGGGGTGGGGATGCTGGTCCAGTCTTATGAGAGTGAGCTGTTTCCTCGCTGTCCAGGGTCTGTGGAACCATCTGTGGGTAGGAAGGAGCAGGTCCAGCAGAAGCATCTGTGTCTGTGAAAGCAGATTGGAGCATCTGTGGGTTGCTTCTCCGGAGCTGTCCTAGATGTAGATTTTGAGTAAACACCTGGACTTGACAAGATGCTCACACACACACACACACACACACACACACACACACACACACACACACACAGTAGAAGTAGAGAATAAAGTTAAATACATTTTGGAGAAAAAAAATTCTTAGGTGTATATTTGAAAGTACATTTGAAACCCTTAGGTCTTAGGGGTAAGCAAAGACCCAATCCCAGGGCACAGGAGAAGAATCCCACCCTCTGAAATAGGTAGCAAGTGGGAACTTAGGCTATTGATTGGGAGGTGTACTTATCTGGATCGAGTTTATTTAGTCCACAAGAGGTAGATCTGAATGGGTTTCCTGTCTCTTATAAATTTATAAAAGAGATAAACTTGTTAACAATGTGAACAGTCTTTAAGATGAGCTTAGGGAAGACAAAAACATTTTGTGGAGCAGAAGGAGCAAGAAGGACCTTTTCCTTCAATCTAGGAGACTGAATAGCATAATGAGAAACATTTAAAAGACAAAGGAAACTCGAAACCTTGACCTTGTTAATATGATAGTTGATCATATAGTTTAGCAAGAGAAACACCTTAAGTCCATAGTTAAAAGAAAACCAAAGGAAACTGAACTTGTGATTATAAAAGTAGATCCTATAGTGGAAGGTTTTATTAGGCCTGGGCTAATTTATAAGAACTCTGTTGGTTAATGTTAGGACAGTGGCATAACAAGGAGAGGAAAAATGAAGCATTTAGTCACTGGAAACTGAATTTAGATAAGGAAGTGACATCTGTGAAAGATTACATGTGAACTTGTGCATCCTTTACTGTGAAGTCTGCGAGCAAGGCAAACCTGTCTGCCTTTTTAATAAGAGATCTGGTAGTCTTAACTAGTTAACAAATTGATTAATGAGCTAATATGGTGGTGGGTTACCTTGGGGTAAGGAGCTAGAGGTCTGTTTTATAGCTGTCAAGCTACAGTTACTTTAGCTGTCAATGTAGTCAGAAATCAAGTATAAGTTATAATCTAGGAGTCATATATTAATTAAAATGACAGAAGTTGGTCTATAGTCCACTACCTACACAGTTCCCAGGTCCCTGTGGTCTCCATGGCAACTTGGGCAGAGTCAGTCTGGTCATCAGGCCCAGAAGATGAGAAACTTTTTCCTGTGGAGTAGGAACATGGGAGAAATGACTCACCTTGACTGAGGTAATATGAGACATTTAACTCTCTGGGTATCCTCTGTTTGTCCACAGTGTAGGCCAAGCCCTGGGAGTGGGCAAGGCACCAAAGCAGTGTTTCTCAGTGGTTATCATACCACAATCCAGATAGTCTCTTGTCGCTGTGTCCATAGCTTCTCAGAGACCTTGGGCGGGGGAGGGGGGATCACTGTTAGGATTTGGGAGTCTCTGACAAAAGTGTCAATATTTAATGTTTCATTTAGCAGATTTTTGACAAGATTGAGAGCTAGCATCTATTGAGCATATCTGAGTTAGACAACTTGGGTTTGTTTATTTGTTTTAGAATGTATCTAGCAAATAAAGAGAGCACACTGTGACTTAATAACTAGCAAAATCAAGGCTAAACTATATTTAAGGCAGTAATCTTTGACTTTTTACTCTTTAGAAATCATTATTTACAAAGGCAAGATAGAACAAAACCTTATCTTAATTGGTAAGTGACTTTGACAGGCTATAATCCTAAAGGCAGCGAATTGGGGACTGCCCATAACAAAGATGGCGCTGAAGCTGTTCCCCCCCCCAACCACATGACTGCCCTTAACTAAGATGGTGCTGAAGCTACAACTCCGCCTGTAGTAAAGTCACATGTTATACCATAGAATGGTGCTGTAGAAATGTGGCTGTGTGCCTTAGAATGGAACAGCAGAGAAGGGACAGAGACAAACATAAAGAAGAATCTAAGCAGCTTGAGGGGCACACAGCTCAATTTGGCAGTGCGTGGTGGTGACGGGAGCAGAATATCAGCGAGGGAGGTGGGACAGAGAGCAATTCCTGAAGCAGAATTCTCTCTGTCTCCTAGCAATTCCACTCAGGGTAGTCAGGGATGTGCAGAGTGAGAGGGCTTGTGCCCGTGCAGCGGAGCGCCAGGCAGGCGGCAGGGCTGAGCGGGCAGGGGTGGCAGCGCCAGCAGCCCCGGAAGCGCAGGCCGCTGCTCAGCAGACCAGAGTACCAGGCAGTACCAGGCAGAGTGAAGTGAGCAGATGGTGATGGCAGAATCAAGGGGCAGGACCCTGAGCAAGAGCAAAAAAACAAGTGACAAGAGAATAAGGGGGAGGAGAAAGGCCTATGGATCGCTGGGGCGCTGGCGAGTTTTAAAAGCGCCTTTAAGTGGCCATGAAGAGTTATTGGTTTGTGGATAATGGGGCCCAATTTAGCCTGTGAATTAGACCTGGAGGCGTGGCAGTGAAGACATTTCCTCTGGGTGAGAGTAGAAGAAGCTAGTGATTTGCCCATTCTCTGTCAGGAGGACAAACTCGCTAGACCAGATCACCAAGTTGTCACACAGTGAACTGAGGACTGAGCTTAGGACCAGCTGTGGGGCTCAGAGCCCGAGGGAGAATGGTTTACTTAGGCTCAGGATTTTTCTCAGCAACAGCGAAAGAGAACTGCTTCCCAGAGATTGAGAGAGGGGATCACCCAGGGGTAGAGGTCCTAGAAAGAAGGTTCAGTGAGATGGCCAGTCATGACTGTGAATACCTCCATCCTCAAGGACACCACAGAGTGGCTGGAAGCTCAACAGCCCTCCCTCAGGATCAGGGGAGGGTTACGCTGACCAGTGGGGGGAGGAAGCTTACCAATTCCCCAGTGTTTGGATAGATAGGTCTATCGAGTGATCATACAACTGCAAAGTCCATGTGTCAGCAGGAGATGTGAACCTCTGAGTTTCTAAATCAGAGTCACATGGCACCAATGTTGTGTTTTATAAAAAAAGAAAGAGCCAAGATATATTTGGTAGAGGTGCAGTATGGTGAGGTGGAAGGGGGTGCCTCTGTAGGCCCATGCTGAGGCATCCCTTCCCTCTGAGGGACCAGCCACACGACAGATATAGTTAGGCATAGAGTTTATTTAGGGCATGAAAAGGGAGTTGGGGAGGGAGTAGAGACAGAGAAAGGCAGAGAGAGAGAGAGAAGAGAGAAGAGAGAGACTGTGGCCAGGATCACATGGGGAGAGAGGGAGAGGGGGATAGGGAGAGAAGGGACAGAGAGGGGAAGAGAATGAGGAAGGGTTAAGCAGCCCCTTTTACAGTGAGTCAGGCATACCTGGCTGTTGCCAGGAAACTGTGGGGTAGAGCCTAGCAGGAATGCTAACATAGATAATGTAAGACATCCTGCATAGGATAACTTAACCATCCTGTTTTTCAGTTAGTTTTGTCCCTGGGTTCTGTTCCTGTATATTATGCCAGAAATGCAGTTTTGAAAATATTAATGTGCTGACCCGCATGGAAATTCCCCAAGTTTACTGTAACCACAATAAAAACCCTGAACACCTAGACTGTGGAGCTCTCACTCTGAGACCTGCTGCAACGGTGAGAGTCTAAGAGACCTTGCTCACAAGATCGTAATAAAGACCCTTATGGGTTTTACATCGGAACTGACTCCTCGGTGGTCTCTGGGTACCTGCAACTTGGGCATAACGGTATAAAAACAGAGGACTTGTTCTAAACTTTTAAATGCACAGCCCAGCGACATAACTAAAGCACGTTCTTGCAGGACAGGCTTCTAGGAGCCCTTCCTACTGCAAGCCCCACCCCTTCATTCAAGTCCCCTTTTCCTTCCTTCTCCCCTCAGCCCTAGCTGCCACCCACCTACTTTCTGAGGGTTTCACTACTTCAGGAACCTCATGTAAGTAGAATCATGCAGAAAGGAAACACTTGCCTTCCTGTGATGGGCTTTCCAGTTAGCAGTATCTTCCAGGCCTGCGCTGTAACCCACGACAGGATTTCCTTCAAGGCTGAGTGATGCTCCAGTGGGTGGCATCACTGACCATGGAAGCACAGCTGGGTTGATTCCACACCTTCTCAACAGGGAAAGAGACAATGCCTCTGACTAGTCAGACACCAGAGCTGTGAACCCTTGTGCCCCTCTGATTCCCCTACGTATCGAGTGTGTATTGAAGTCTGCCATGTCCCACTGTGGCAGATGAATGAGAGAAGACAGAGACCTAGCCATGGAGCCCTGTAGCCCAGCACAAGCCAAACACACTCTGGTGAGCCTCCAGTGTCTAAGCAAATGCAGAACTGGCAGAGCATTTGACTGGAAGCACACACACCTTAGGCCACACCTATAATCCCAGCACTTGGGAGGCAGAGGCAGGTAGATTTCTCTGAGTGTTGCCTGGTCTACATAGAGAGGCCAACCAGGGCTACACAGTGAGACCCTGTCTCCAAAACAACAAAAATACTTGAGCAGAGGTCACAGAATGAAGGGGGTCCCACTCTGAGCTTGGGGGTGAAAGAGGAGGGGCTCCCTGGGTCTCTGGACAATGAGAAAGCTGAGTGACAGAAAGCAGGAACTGGGTGACAATCCCACAAGAGCCAGGGCACAACCAATTGTGATGTAAGAGGAGGGACACAGATCCACACAGCAGGCATCCTCCACAGAAAGGAACCTAGGCCTAAAGCTCTAACTCAGGGTCCCAACTTTGAGAGACACTTGGGAGTCACACATGGCCTGTGGGTCACATCTGCTATCCCAGTGTCTGCGGAAGCTGAGGCAGGAAGATCACAAGTTCAAGCCAAGCCTGGGCATCTTATTCAGCCCGTATCTCAAAAATGAAAAGAAAAAATCCTAAAAGGTGTTGGACACAGCTCTGTGGCCGAGCACCTGCCTGGCACGCTGGAGTCCAGGAAACGCTTGCTGTTTGACCCACCTGTGTACCCTTCTTTGCCTTTGCCTGGTTGGAGTAGAATTCGTTTGTGAGAAAGCAGCTAAAGGGACTTAAGACCTGGTGTGCAGCAGGTTAGAAGAGGCCTCGGAACCCAAACAACCCTGAAATCAGCCTGGCGCACCAGTGTGCACCGGACTCCCGGCAGGGACTGTCAGACAGCTGCTTCGCTACTGTCCTCCATCCCTTTAAAGTTTATCTACAAAGATCTCTTCCCCAGACGAAGATGCTGCCAGCTTCTGCCTGTTCCTGGAGCAGCAGCCCTCCTCTGAAGCCCACACCTAACTAAATGCCCTGCATTTTCTGAGACAGTGAGGAGCCTCGTGCTGACAATGAGAGACCTCCAGAGTAATAGACCCAAGAGAGCAGCGGGATCTCAGACAAGTCCTGAGAGAACACTGAGGGGGCATCGTAACCTCAGACAAGTCCTGGCTGTCTGGACCTTTGTCTTCTTCCACATTTTATATTCATTAAACAAGTCTGAGATGGAGATCCAGCCCACAGGCAGCTAGAGAGAATGTGACTGTCTCTTTAGAAGGAAAACTTGTGACTGTCTTAAACCAAGATAACCTCATCTCTTCTACATACATACATACACACACACACACACACACACACACACACACGCACACACACACGCACACATACACACACATAAATGCACACATGCACTTGCACTCAATCTGTACTTCCAAACATGCTGGAGTATTTGAAGCCAGGAACCTTGGTTGGGGTGCAGGGGCCAGGAAGATGGCTCGGTATTAAAAGCACCTACTAATCTTCAAAGGACCCAAGTTCAGCTCCCAGCGCCCATATCAGGCCTCTCACAAACACATGTAACTCCTGTTCCAGGAATCTGACACCCTCTTCCAGGCTCCTGGAGCACACCTGCATTCATACATATATAATCTAAAATAAGCTTTGGATTGTTTTATCTTGGCACTGGAGAGCCCACTCAGTAGTTAAGAACACTTTCTGCTCTTGAAGAGGACCTAGGTTCAGTTCCCAGTGCTTATATGTGACTCACAACTGTCCTTAATGCTAGGGAATCTGAGACTCTCTTCTGGGTCTGAGGGCATCAGGTATACACATGACACACAAAAGTATGTACAGGGAAAAAAATACCCATACACAGAAAATAAAAATAATCTTAAAAAGAGATCTAGCAGCCAGGCCTTTGATCCCTGCACTCGGGAGGCAGAGGCAGTCAGATCCCTGTGAGTTTGAGACCAACCTGATCTACAAATCAAATCCTGGACAACCAGGGCTGATTACACTGAGAAACCCTGTCTCAAAAAAACAGAAAGAGAGAGAGACTGAGACAGAGAAAGACAGACAGACAGACAGACAGACAGACAGACAGACAGACAGAGCTCTGCAAACTTCCTAGGCTCCAAAAGCAAATGTCACTCTCCCTAGAGCTACACCAAGCCACCTATCCCTCACAAAAAGCACTTTTATTTTGGTTTAGCTTTACTAACTTTGCAAATAATTCAGGCTTGTTTTAGCCAACAAAATTATAGCAAGTAAGAAAGCAAAACCAGGGGCTAGAGAGATGGCTCAGTGGTTAAGAGCACTGACTGCTCTTCTGAAGGTCCTGAGTTCAATTCCCAGCAACCACATGGTGGCTCCCAACCATCCATAAAGAGATCTGTCGCCCTCTTCTGGTGCATCTGGGGACAGCTACAGTGTAGTTATATATAAAATAGATAAATCCTTGGGCCGGAGCAAGCAGGGCCAGCTGGAGTGAGCAGAGGTCCTGAATTCAATTCCCAGAAACTATGTGATGGCTCACAACCATCAGTACAGCTACAGTGTGCACATATGCATTAAATAAATAAATAAATACTTTTTTTAAAAAAAAGAAAGAAAACAAAACCAGAATGTGCCCTACAGAGTAGAGAACAAACAGAGAGACAAGTGGCCAGTTTCTTGTTGTTCTTTTTAATCTTTGAGACAAAATTCCAACCTCGTAACCTGGATGAGTCTCTGTTGGAATTGCAGGGATACACCCCACACTAGGCTGGGAGTCTAAAGCCTGGCCTGGAAGGCAAGTCCTCCGCACACCCCTGAAAGCGAAGTCAGGGACTCCACACTGGAGCTCTCCAAGCTCTCCAAGAAATCTGTCCTGAGGTTCATTCTCATTAAGAAGCTGAGTTTTGCTGGGGGAAATTCATTCCCAGGGGTGGTCTTTGAGAGGATGACGCCTTCCTTACCTTGTCCTCCAAGAAACTCCACTACAACTGCAGCTGACTGAAACAGATGCAGAGACCCAGACATTGGATGGAGCTCAGGGAGTCCTGTGGAGAGTTGGGAGAAGGATCCAGGGACCCAGAAAGGATAGGAACTCTACAGGAAGACCAACAGAGTTGGTTCCCAGAGCCTGAACCACCAACCAGAGAGAGCAGACACAGGCTGGACCTTGGCCACACACACACACACACACACACACACACACACACACGTAGCAGCTTGGTCTTTGTGCAGATCCAACAACAACTGGAGCGGGGGATGGGGGGATGGGGGTTGTGGGGGGTGGGGGTGGGAGGATGGGGGTTGTGGAGCTGTCCCTGAATCTGTTGGCTCCTGTTCCCCTAACCCGGCCTCCTTGTCTGGCTTCAGTGGGAGAGGATGTGCCCAGTCCCTGAAGCACCAGAGTGGGTTGGTACCCACGGAGCTACCTCTCCTCAGAGGAGACGGGGAGGCAGATGGGGAGGGGGTGCTGCGGGGAAGTGGAGCTGCTATCTGAATGTAAATGGAATAAATAAATCAAATAAACAAATGGAGGTGGGAAAGTCTCACCCTATGTCTGTCTCTCTCTCTCTCTCTCTCTCTCTCTCTCTCTCTCTCTCTCTCTCTCTCTCTCTCTCTCCCCCTGCTCTGACCTCCATGTGTGGGCCTGTGTACCAGAGGTTGGGAGCAGGGGGGAAACTTGCTTCCGCAGCCACACCTGTTCCACCTCTGTCTTCGCCATGCCACCATCTTGGTTACCCGAGTCGCCCTGCCCTGAGTTGGGTCAGGCTGGGTCAACGAACGGCTGAGTAGCCAGGGAGGAGTGCGGCGGAGCGGCAGGTGGTGTTTCGGGAGAGCAGACCTCTTCCCAAGTGATACAGCTCTGATGACAGAAGCTCTCGGACGATGGAGTAGTTCTCGAACACCTTTAATTCCCTGGATAGGATTTATATACAGTTTTGGGGGTGATTCGAGGTTTGGCAGCAGGTACTTCTCATTGGCTTGGTCTGAGCACTTGGGGAAAGTTTATTTGCATGTGGGAAGGCTTGGTGCTGCTCTTATGTGACTGATGGCCACACACCTCTCCTGGAGGGAGGGGAGGTACGACGGGGGGGGGGGTGTAACTGCCACAGGAGCCAGGGGACGAAGGGCCATGACCGAACTCCTTCCTTTCCACGAAGGCTGAAGTCACCTACCGGGACACTAGGGTTCAAGGTCAGTGCTTGACCGGGCTGTCTGTGCACAGCTCACCTCCTGACATCCAGTCCTGCTGCTTGCTGCTGTGCTTCCCACCATCTGGGACTCTCCTCCTTGTGGACTATAAACCCAAATAAGTCGATCTAGATCATGGTATTCTCGCTCATCAGCAGCAAAGTGACTGATGGGGGGGGGGGCATGCAGTGTCCACAATCCTGTGGGTGAGACAGGTGTTTGTTATATACCGACCATGCACCACATGCAGGAAAATTAATTCCTGGGCATTTTGTAACATTCACTTTGGTTTAGTTTGGTTGATGTTTTGCTTTGTTTCATCTTGTTTCAACAGTGCACAGCTAGGTAGCCTAGGATGGCCTAGAACTCATGATCCTCCAGCTTCTGCCTCCCCAGTGCTTGGGATTGCAGACTCATGCCATCCGGGTCAGCCTGCCACTGAATATTCTAAAAGAAATCATTTCAAAACTAGGAAAGGGTCAAGTGGATACTTGATTGGTTTTGAAGTTTCATGATAGAGAACTTCACAATGTGAAAGAAATAAGGAAAGGGCTCAGAGGCACGCTGACCATTGAACCACACTCTCGGGGACCTGCTTTACTGACCCCAGAAAAGCCCTCTCTAGATCAGAGACAGCCAAGCCCCCGCCCCAAATAAACTAGCATGTCATGTGACAGACCAAATCACCTTCAACTGAGCCTGACACAGTCTGAGCTCTACAAGGTAACAGTTCTATCCGTTGTGTGAAAGTCATATTCATAATTAAGCAGTGTGGGAGAAGGGGGTACTGTTCACTCATCTAGGTTCACAGAAGCAAATATGAGAACAGACTGCCCCGCACTGTGCCAGGCTCCTGGGAACCACTGGTACACCAGACACACACACACACACACACACACACACACACACACACACACACACACGCACGCACCGACACAAACACCAGCCCCCAGTGTATTTTTAAAATTAGACACTGGACAGGGTGTTCTGTGCCTATAACCCAACACTAGGCAGTCAGACAGACCTTGCCTCAACAAAAGCAAATATTACAGACAAAATGGCGAACCTGCTGTCCCCTCTCTCCAGCCCAATATGCTCACAGATCTGCAAAACAAAATCAGCTTTGCTATGCTCCGTGCATATTCTCAACCCAGGTTGCGTTTTGGAATAATGCAGAAAGATTTTTGGTTTTGGTTTTGGTTTTATGACTGTGTCTAACTCCCACACCTAGGGAGTCTGACATTTGTCTGGGGTGAAAATTAAACATAAAAAAAATAAAAATAAAAAAAAGTTTTGTTCCTTTCAAACAGCATTAATGTAGGAGACCTACTTGTGGAGAACCACTGAAAATGTATACAAAAGAATGACCACGAGGTGTCGCTGTTGCCAAAGTTTTGAAAAGAAATGGCTCTCAAGTGGTCAGATAAAGTCTCTTAATTCTTGGTTAGGGGAGGGAGCCCATGTCTACTCCCCCTCGCAGTGCTGGGAGCCCGTCTGTCCATGTCTCGTGCATGCTGCCACGGCTTCTATGAGTTCGCATGTGTATCGGTGCTGGCGTGTGTAGTTTGCTCCAGTGGAGTGTCACCGTGTCACTAATCACACCACAGCGCAGGCTCCGTGCCCCGGGGTAGCTGGCCAGCACGGAACAAACAACTCTATAGTAATTTTGCACACTCTTGGTCTCCTTTTGATTTTTTTATTCTTCTTTTGCTTGTTTGTTTGATTTCTGTTTTTGTGGGTTTAAGGGTGAATTGTGTTTCTTGGGGTTTATTGGGGTTTTTTTGTTTGTTTGTTTTTTGTGTGTTCTAAAGAGACAGGAGAGAAAAGAACATAAAATATCATGATTAGGGAATATATTGACTAGTCCTATGTCAATTTGACACACAAACTAGAGTTATCAGAAAGGAGGGAATCTCAATTAAGAAAATGCCTCCAAGAGATCCAGCTGTAAGGCATTTTCTTAATTAGTGATCAAGAGGGTAGGGCCCTTTGTGGGTGGTGCCATCCCTGGGCTGGTGGTCCTGGGTTCTATAAGAAAGCAGACTGAGCAAGCCATGAGGAACAAGCCGGTAAGCAGCACCTCCATGGCCTCTGCATCAGCTCCTGACTCTAGGTTCCTGCCCTGCTTGAGTTCCAGTCCTGACTTCCTTTGGTGATGAACAGCAATGTGGAAGTGTAAGCTGAATAAACCCTTTCCTCCCCAAAGGTTTATTGGTCCCAGAGTTTCATCACAGCAATATAAAACATAATTAAGACAATGAGATATAAAGAATCTTGAAGGAATTGGGGAGGGGAAAAACATAAAATACATTGTATAAAATTTTTCAATAAAAAATTAATAATTTGGGCTGGAGAGACGGCTCAGCGGTTAAGAGCACTGACTGCTCTTCCGAAGGTCCTGAGTTCAAATCCCAGCAACCAAATGGTGGCTCACAACCATCCATAATGAGATCTGACGCCCTCTTCTGGAGTGTCTGAAAACAGCTACAGTGTACTTACATATAAAAATAAATAAATCTTTAAAAAAATTAATAATTCTTCTAGATTCGGGACTAAAGGAAAAGCCCATTTTTAAAGGTTTGTTGCACCAGCCAGATGATTCAACAGGTAAAGTACTTGCAACCTGAGTTCAAGTTCCAGAATCACATAAAGATAGGAGGAAAAAACTGACCTCCACACATGCACCATGATAGGTGTGAGCACAAGGGTGCACACACATGGGCATACACATGCATACAGGAATACACAAACATGTGCACACATGAGCACAAACACACATGCATGCACATGCACAAACACATTCAGGAGCACACTTGTGCACACACATACATGCAGGCACATGTACAGGCACACAGGCATGAGTACACATATGCACATAAGCACATGCATGTGTGCACACTCACAAGCATGCACACACACGTACATGCAGGCACATGTGCAGGCACACAGGCATGAGCACACATATGCACATAAGCACATGCATGTGTGCACACTCACAGGCATGCACATATACAAGCACACACAGTGATGTATATGCACATGCATGTATACACATGCATGCATACACTCATGTACACATTCACAAGGGCACACATACATGCGTGCAAATTTATGCAATGCACACACAAGTGAAGGAGCACACACATGCACACACTCATGTACATGCAGGTTTGTGTGAGCATACACACACAACACATCCTTCCTAGGAACCCATGTGGTGGAAACTGAGAACTGACTCCCTTAGGTTATCCTCTGATGTCCACGTGTGTACTATACAGCACACAGGTGTGCACGTGCATGTGCCTGCCTGCCTGCCTGTCGCTCTAGCTCTTTCTTCCCCTCCCCTTCCCTCCCCTCCCCTCCTTTCCCCTCCCCTCCCCTCCTGCCCTCTCCCCTCAGGATGTAGCCCAAGCAGGCCTTGAGCTCCCCATCTTCCTCCTCAGCCTCCCTGTGCCTGTGGAGTTGCAATGCTGCCTCAGAGGTCTGCGCACCCTGGCTTGCCAGCAGGAAATACACGCCTCCTCTCTGGCCACTACCTGAGAAGAAGCCTCTAGAATTAGTGCTTGAAGCCTGAAGCTCTTCGCTGTCCCTGGCCACTAATCCCGGAGGCCCCGCTCTGTGAAAGTCAGCCACCCTGTCTACCACAACACCAGAGCCGGCGAGCTTCAGGTCTCTTATGGCTCTGCGCCAGATCTTGGTCGACATTTTGTTGAAAATGAGGCAACAAGGACTTGCTGAGTCCTGACTGGTGTGAGCATCAGCAAGCCTGGTGGGAAAGCAGCCCTGGGAGTAAGAGCGCCTGTCTGCAGAGCCAGCTCCTACCTGGAGGAAGAATGTCTACCTGCGATCCTAGACCATCCTCTCCTCCCCATTCTGAGGCACAAAGGGGTTGCTGGGGCTGAGCCAGGGATTTGGTTCAAGTCAGAAATCAGGGCTAAGAAAGTCTCTGTTGCAGACCACAGCTGGAGTAACGAATCCAGACCAGCACCAAAGACAGCTGGCTTTGGTAGAACCAAAGAACACCTCCCGGGAGCAAGTGTCCATCTGGCCTGCTAGCCAGGGAAGAAGCCAGCACCTGAAAGGCAGCCTGGGCTGAATTGCTAAGGTTTCCACCAGAGCATTGGCACACCAGCCTCCTGTCCGATAAACCAAACGAGCCTGTAGATGACACCGGAAGTCAAGGTTTCCACTGTGTGTGCGTGTGTGTGTGTGTGTGTGTGTGTGTGTGTTGGGGAGATTAATAGATTTATTTGTGAGACTTTCATCAAATATCTGAGAAAAAAGTCAAGTTCAATCGCTAGCACCGTCATGGAGAGGCTGCGTGAACCTGTAATCCCAGCACAGGGGAAGCAGGATGGGAGAGTCCGGGCTCGACGTCCAGCTTCGCCAACGCCCTGGCTTCCAGGTGCAGTGAAAACAAACCCCTCTCAACGTTGAGGCAAATATCACTTGAGGAAGACCACTAGCCTCCACATACACCTAAGCGTGCTACACACATACACACGAACGCACACACATGAACACATCCACACAGCGTCCAATAAAATTCACTGCTGTATTCGGCCTGTGAAACTCCGGGCTCTCTGATGCTGTCATTCCAGCATCACTCACAGCTTGTTAGCAATGGCGTCTGTAGGGCAGGGCGTTCAAGCCACAGGGCTCTCTTCTGGAAGAGACTTAGGTACTCCCAGGGAGAAGTCATAATGGCCCGTAGACTTGGGTTTGTCTTTATGATACCTGGCCACACCTAGGCAAGTCAGCTTATCTCTTCAGCCAGATTCCCAACAAAACCCAAGCCCATGAAGGCAGGAACATGGAGGTCAGCCCCGTCAGCCAGCCTCGTTCTCTCGCCCCGTCTCCTACTTTACGCAACCCCCACCCCGCCCCTCAGCTGCTCCCCACCCCCCAGCAGCTCCCCCACCCCCCACATACTCTCCCCACCCCCAGGTACTCCCCCCAACCCCCAGCCGCTATTCTCACCCCCAGCCGCTCCCCCACCCCCTAGCTGCCCCTACCCCAACCGCCAGGCCACACCCATCATCCCACTTTCTCCGTCCCTCCCCCACCCAGAACATTCTGAAGACCTTGTTCCCATGAAGACAAGCTCCCTCTCATACCCACCCTCCGTTTCCCAAGGGGGAGGCTGCTCACTCTCCCACACTCCTGGGGCCCAGGGCAGGAAATAGCAGCGATGCGCTTCCTGTTCCCAGTTACTGCTTCTAGAACTTCAATCTTCCTTCCTCAGCACTGCCTCTGACACCCCTGACAGCTCCGCGGCCAGAGTTCCTTTTGAACTTCACACTGACCCGCATCTCCAGACTCCCGTATATGGAGAAGGATGAAAGAAGCCTCAGGCTTCACAGTTCCCCCACCCCCACCCTCGGCCAGGGCTTTCTACCACCCCACACCCCACGCCCCACACCCCACCCCCACACCCTATACCCCACCCCCACCCCACCCCCACGTTCCTGACCTCGCCCAGTCCTGTACCACCTAGTGAACTTCTCCACCACTGGCATCATGCACTGGCAGGCCCTCCTGCCCACTGACCTCTCTCCTTCCTTACTCCCATTATCCCTGCTCTCTGCCCTTACTTCTAATCCCAGCAGGAGAAGTACAGGGAGCCTGCCAGCCTCGTCGCGCCAGATCCTCTCTGACCCTAGAGTAGTGTGGCTTTCTGTGACTCCCCATTGGCCCTCTCCCTGACTTCGCTTTGCTCTAAAGTTTGGTTTTCGTCTACACATAACTGTACTAACTATATCATTTGCTTTCTTTAAACACATACACGCTACACAGAGAAACCCTGCCTCGAAAAACCAAAAAAAAAAAAAAAAAAAAAAAAAAAAAGCCGGGCGGTGGTGGCGCACGCCTTTAATCCTAGCACTTGGGAGGCAGAGGCAGGCGGATTTCTGAGTTCGAGGCCAGCCTGATCTGCAGAGCGAGTTCCAGGACAGCCAGGGCTATACAGAGAAACCCTGTCTTGAAAAACAAAAACAAAACAAAACAAAACAAAAAAAAAGGGCTGGAGAAATGGCTCAGAGGTTAAGAGCACTGACTGCTCTTCCAGAGGTCCTGAGTTCAAATCCCAGCAACCACATGGTGGCTCAAAACCATCTACAATGTGATCTGATGCCCTCTTCTGGTGTGTCTGAAGACAGTTACAGTGTACTCATATGCATACAATAAATAAATCTTTAAAAAAAAAACACATACACGTCGTAATTCCATTAAACACATTAGAGAACTGACAACAGCCAGCCCCTCTGCCTCTCCCCTGTGAAGCAGTATCTCCTCTCTCCACCGTTTTTTGTTTGTTTTGGTGGTTTTGGTTTTTTCCTTTTAGCCCGCTGTTGGGAGCTGAGCTCACCTTGGTTGTCTTTTTTGCTCTCTGCTTCCTGCTTCTGACCTCCCGCTCTCTCCTGCCCCCACTGACGCCTAGAGGCCCGCCTCGCTGCCCACTGAGATTGCTGGCACGGGATCTCTGTCCATCCTAAGGTTAGGAGCTGCAGGACTCTGCACACTCCAGGCTTCTTTGATGACCACGTTACATTTGCGACTGTGGTCCTTCCTCCTCACGGTTCTCACTCCAGGCACCAAGGGTTCACTGACTCTGTGGGCGGACAGACGCAGAGCCCAGAGCCGGGCTGGGATGCGCCCACTCGCTGTTCTGCAGACTTCACATCCCAGAGAGGCGGAATGCCCTCCCAGGCCTAGCACACAGGCAGGCTCCTTCCTGCCCACATCTAAGTAGGTGCTCTATTTCCCTGGAATGTCCTTTCTCATTCTTGAACCTCAGCCCAGAATTTCACCATATGGGAAGTCTTCCCTGAAGCCCTAGGTCAAGTAGGGGATCCACCACATGGCTGCTGCCTGGAGACCGGGAGCTCAAGTGAGCCAATGAAAAGGGAAAATAAAAAGTGACTCCAGGCCAGGCAGTGGTGGCACACGCCTTTAATCCCAGCACTTGGGAGGCAGAGGCAGGCGGATTTCTGAGTTCGAGGCCAGCCTGGTCTACAGAGTGAGTTCCAGGACAGCCAGGGCTACACAGAGAAACCCTGTCTCAAAAAACAAAAAAAAAAAAAGTGACTCCAGGCTAGAGGCTTCTGAGTTGACCTCCAGATATCAGCTCAGTCCCCAGCAGGCCCTCTCCTTCCACCTGCTCAAACCTGCTCGCGGGTCTTCTGGCCTCTTCCATACCTCCTCATTCCCCATTCCGCTGCCCACTGAGCTTAGCAGCTAAACATCCCCCTTTCAGCCACCTCCTTCTCGCCTGCATCCTTGCTCCTCTCCGCCTTTGCGCACAGGATCCAGCACTGGCATCCGCCCACCCCAAAGGAGCACACTCCTCAGCCCGGAGGCTTGCAGGCCAGCACCGCAGTGACATTTAGGCAAGGAGAAGCTGGGGAAGGCTCCTGCAGGCCCTGGAAGAAGGCATTCTGGGCTGACATACCCAAAGCGTCACAGGGAGGCACGGTCCCCTTGCTCCGTAACAGCAGTGGGCTGGAGAAGGACAGATCACCCTCTAAGGTGTAGCACACAGGCAGGGTTCGCCCCTGCCCACGGCTAACCAGAGTGTTCTGCAAGCTCACGCTATCACTTCCTCTAGAACGCCTCATTTCCCACAGAGCGTTAGCGGAATCATGGCAGAATTCCCTCATGATGCCCGGGAGACTCAAGGGGACCTTTCTGGAGTAAGTGACCCCCTCACTAAGTAAGATGGGAGGCAGTTGGGTCTTGGGGACTCATGGGTGCCACTATCTTGAGCTGTCCTAGTACTTAGAAATATTTCTGCCTCTTTATCATCAAAACAAAGGAGCCCGAACCTGGTAGTAGCATACACCTGTAACCCCAGCAGGCAGGCAGGAAGGAGGGTCCCGGTCATCTTCAACTAACCACCTAGTTTGAGATTATCCTGGACTACAAGAGACCAGGTATTGAAAAGAAAACTAAACAAAAACAACCTAGAGACCACAAAAGAGGATGTCAGATGGGTAAGCAAAGGAAAAAAAAAACCCGCTGCGCCTCGCTGGTGATGTCCTCTCTGTCCTGCAGAGCACAACTCCGTGGACTTCAAGCTTTTGAGAGAAAAAGCCTGAGGCCGCAACCAATCTCCCTGAGCTCACAGTCACTTCAAGAGACCAGGAAATCCTCTGGAGCTGGGGGATGGCTTAAGTGGAACTCCTGACAGGAAATGAGCCAGAGTCACAGGGTCCCATGCCCGTGCCCAGGCAGTCCCGGGATTCTAAGATGGGGCCAGGCTATACTGGGGATCCCCTGTCGGGGGAAACTCTGGCCGTGCCCTTTGCATCTCCCAATTGTGAGACCGACAGAGGGGGAAGAAAGATCCCTATGGTTTGGTTTTTGGAATTTCCCCTCACAGGAACCTTGATTGGGCTTGAGGT
Organism: Tokudaia tokunoshimensis; assembly: GCA_036184795.1. Taxonomy (NCBI): domain Eukaryota; kingdom Metazoa; phylum Chordata; class Mammalia; order Rodentia; family Muridae; genus Tokudaia; species Tokudaia tokunoshimensis. Next base: position 89,931,198 of record BTHU01000014.1, read on the forward strand.
GAACAAATGGCCGACGCTTGTTGGTTCACTACCTGCACATTCCGTTTATAAGTCTTACCACCACCCTCCAGTGGACAATCCTTTATACCTTATCCGGCAAAATGCAACACTTCTTCAGACTCTGGTTTACAGACCACATTGCTTGGGGTCTATTTCAGTGAAATACTGCTTCGGAATTCTACACCCTTTTCTTCCCATGTCTTCTCCCTGCTGTCCACGAGAGGGAGCCAGAGCGCCTGTTTGTGGCTCCGCTTGCAGCGCTGGCTGAGCTCAAACTAGTAACTCTAGTGAACAAAAATTCTGGAGAACCCTGGGATTTTTGGCAACTTGTTTTAACACAATAGAAATTTGGCAAACATGAAAAGATTTTCAGATATTTGCTGTCTTGGTTTTCTGTTGTTAGGGGATGGGGGTGGGGATGGTAATGCTTTATTTTTAGTTTTTTCCTCTTTTTAAATTTTTTTATTTACCTTTATTTTATGTGTGTTGGTGTTTTCCCTTCATGTATGTGTATGTGAGGGTTTCAGATCTTAGAGTTACAGAGATTTGTAAGCTGCCATGTGGGTGCTAGAATTTGAACCTGGGTCCTCCGGAAAAACAGTGTCTTTAACCACTGAGCCATCTCTCCAGCCTTTGTTTTTAGTTTTGAGACAGTCTCACCTAGCTCAGAGCCTAGAACCCCTGATCCTCCTGCCTCTTCCCTCTAAGCCCTGGAAAAACAAACATGCAATACAAATATGTATGTGTGTTTATTGATCTCTTTTATTATGAAGAGTATAAGAAAAATAACAGAATAATTCTGTAGGAGAACTATTAGATGACTGGTATGTAAATGAAATATTGTAAGTTATTCTTGAAATATTAGAATATAGAGAACATGGTTCTCATTTTTATAAGGTTTTGTTTGTTTGAGAGTTTCGCTGTTGTTGCTGTGGCTAGCCAGCTTTTCTGTTGTTCAAACCAAGATCTCATGTAGCCCAGGTTGATCTTGAACTGGCTATGTAACCAAAGATGGCCTTGAACTCCGGCTTCTACCTACCAAGCCCTGTCTTCTAGGCATGTGCCACCATACCTGGTGAAAATAGCTCTTTTATTGTATATTTTAAATTCCTGTGTGGGGGTGTGCATGTGCACATATATGCCGACGCTTTTCCGTGGAAGTCAGAGGACGACTTGCTGGAGTCCATTCTCGTGGATCCTGGAGAACCCAACAACCTCTGTCACCAACTGACAAGTCCCCACTGAGCCATCTCACTCAGCCCAGGACACCGTTCTTAACTCTGCCTGTGACGCATGCTGAATAGCAGGCAAAGGGGATAGGGAGCCCCACAGGCCTTTCCACCAAGGAATTGTGTTGCTTGGTGACTGCAGGACACTCAGAAGTTAGGCCTTGAAGACTGGCTGGCCATGTGTCCATCTGTGAGTAGAGGAACAGAGGGAGGAACCGAAGGGACTTGAGCAGGCTGGCTGGGAGGCTGATTCAATACTGGCTGGAGCTTGGGGCGGGAGGTAGAGGAGACTGATAATCGGTCCTTGCATCTTTATCCTGTGTTTTTAATTACATGTGTGTGTGTGTGTGTGTGTGTGTGTGTGTGTGTGTGATTATATGCACATGAGTGTGTACGTACAAGCATGCACGAATTTTTGTGTGTATGTGCGCATGTGTGTATGTCTCAGTGTGTGTGCAGGCATGCATCTGTGTATGTACGTGTCATAACTCACAGGATTTTACCATTATTCAAAGGTCTGTGAATCTAGTAGTTGTTCAGTCCACAAGGCTGGATGTCTCTCATCTGGTCTTCAGTATACACCAGAATCCCGAAGTAGGCTCTAATGCTAGTAAAGAAATGAACTTGCCAGAGAAAACAAACACAAGCCAGCAATGAGCAAAAGTTCCCTTTTCCCATGCCCTTTATATAGGCTGTCACCAGAGGGTGTCACCCAGATTAAAGGTGGATAGTCCCACTCCAAAAGATCTGGATCAAAAGTGGGTCTTCCTACTTCAATTATTAAAAAAAAAAAATCCTGTCAGGCAGTGGTAGCTCACGCCTTTAATCCCAGCACTCAGGAGGCCTAGGTTGGCAGATATATGTGTTCAAGGCCAGCCTGGTCTACAGAGTGAGTTCCAGAACAGCCAGGGCTACATAGAGAAACCCTGTCTCAAAAAAACAAAAACAAACAAACAAAATCCCTCTCAAGTGTACCCATCCACTTGGGCTTTATTTAATTCCAGATGTATTCAAGATGACATCCAAAAATAGCCATCACAGTTAGAAGGATTGCACTGTGAGACCTAGAAGATTCTCTTTTCTCCAAAGTAGCCTTGGTCAAAGAGCCCTCACCACCCCCAGAGAGACTCTGAGCAGGGATTCCTGGGAGTGGACATAGGGGATTGCTCTGCAGAAATCTTCAGGTCAGCCATGAACGGTCTTTGCAGAGAAGGGACACAAGCCATGAGCTCTGTCAGTCTGATTTTATCACCCTCCCTGAAGTAGGCCTGGATTGTCCTCAAGTGGGAGGCTCGGGAGAGAAACCTTTGGAACAGTATTCAGACCACAGAGCTTGCCAGCACAGGACATGGCGTGGGGCCCCAGAGGAAAGTTCACCTCTTCTCAGATTCCTAGGTCCCCAGTGGACACTGACATTTGTTGAGGACAAAGATCATCATCAAATACTGCCCTGGGAGACACCCACCCGATGCGTAGAGATCAAGTGCCCTAGACAGAGCAGCTACCTTCAGACACTTCCCTGACTGGCCACAGCTGTACCTGCGCTGGGACATGGAGACACTGTGCCTGGCACACACACAATGCTCTCACCAGTGCTGGTGGAGATCACACGGGTAATGTCAAGGGCAGGCTACAGAAGGAAGAGAGGCATGTGCATAATGGCTGTGTTTTGTAGCCCCGACAACCAGAGCGGCCTGTCAATGCTGGACGGCTCTTCCTGACTCCTGCCTTGTGGGATCTTCAACTAGCATCGCAGATCCTACCCATTGAACAATGGTAAAATCCTGTGAGCTATGACAAATGTGTGTGGAGCCATTAACAAGTCTGTATGGAGGAGGAACGGTGGTAATGTCGCCCCAGCTGGCGTTAGCTGGATTATGGTGTTTAAGGTGTCCAGTAGCCTCGGCCTCCTCCCATGGCTTTAGACCCTGCACGCTGAGATTCCCCCATTCTCTTTCTCAAAAAGTTACAATACTAAAACCTGTGCCCTCTGGACCTGCTTCCCTGTTCTTTCAAAATATGAGTGAATTCAAATTCAATTATTAATGAAAAAAAGATCCCATCTGTTTACCTCCACACTCCCTCCATTGTTACTAGAGCTCTTAGAAGCAATCCTTTGACGGGAATGCTGTGTCACAAAGACAGCACCATTGGGGAGGGGGGCAGTGACAACATGACCCGTGCTGCAACAAGCGGCTGAGCACTTGGGTTCCCTCCTCCCAGAGGCATGGAGGCCTGCCAGGTGCCCATGCCGCCCTTGGGAGGTGACTCAAAAACCATAGATGAAAATGTTGAAGGCTTGGGCCAGGAATGCTGCATAGCTGTAATCCCAGAAAGCTGAGGCAGGAGGATCATACAACCTGGGCTACACGGTGAACCACCCCCCAGCCCCCGTGTGTGTATGTGTGTCCCTCTGTTCACCTCAAAAAGAAAGAAGGAAGGAAGAGAAAAGAAAGAAAAATAAAGAAAAGGGGAGGATTTTAAACAGTATCAAACCCAAATCTCACCCCAGAACCGATGTGCACAGTCCCCACCTCCCGCTCTTCTCAGAGAGCCCCAGCTGGCACTGCGATGGAGATGAGGGAATGAGGGCAAGAGCCCATCGCCCAGGTCGGGAGCGCTCTCCGGAGATCCCTGGCGGCTTCCTGGCCTCCACAAGCTGGAGGAGCCTGTGACCTGGAGGCATTCCTAGGAACATTCGCCCGCAATGAGTCAGCCCAGCCTAGAGGCTCCCATGCAATTGCTTATTCACAACTACAGTTTTAGCACAATGGAGCACAGCTAAGAGCTCTGAGAAAGCCACCCACCTATGACATGCCAGCCAGCAAGCTGCTCGGCCCCCTCTGGTGGACGTCCTGTTAGTCACAGACAGCATCTGGCCCAGCTCCCCTGCCTTCCCCGCTTTTGTATCTCCAGACATTTTACTAAACAGACACTGAGTCAGAATAAGTCAGTTTAGCAATTAAAATCTGTGTGGGGGCTGCCTCAGGGAGCATGTGGCGGGTCTGGAAATAAATATCCCTCCGGTATGGATCGTGCAGAAGCCTAAATGGAATGTGCATGAAGCTGAACAGGGGCTGAGCCCACGGTGTGACTCCTCCTTTAGCAGGGAGAGGAGGAGCTGCCGTCCACTCGCAGGGTGAGCATGTGGTACAGGATGAACTGTCTTTAGGCAGAAAGAGCACTGTCATTCTGTCAAAGGAAACACGTACTTGGCTCTGAAAGAAGAAAGTCCCATGAGGAGCCTTGTTCAGGCAGGTCACACCCTCAGACGACATTACACTAAACCCAGGATGTTCAAAGGAACACCCAGGTAGCCTGCACACACAGTCCCGGCCCATACTCTGAGAAGTCAGGGCCTGGCCATATTTTGGATAATTCTGTTAGGGGCCACAGAGACCACCTACAGCTTCAGATGGGAGAAAAAGCTGCCGATAACGGTGCCTCTGGCCGTAAGCCTAGTCTCAGGCCAGCCACGTGGCTCTTCAGACTGGGTCACTTTTATCCTTTGCAGGTGAGAGCAGAGCCACCTGGGAAACTGGAGGACTGCCTTTGCTTGCTTGTGTTCCCACTTAATGAGGCTTACCTTCCATTTTCACAAGGACCACCCACTCCGCTACAAAGTTCCTGGATTACAGGCCGCACCTCCACCCTGGGCAGCTGGTGCAAACATCTGGCACCTGGAATGTAGACAGATTTTCAGATATGCACACTCTTTCAATCACCTGCCACCGCCACCCCCAGCCCCGCTCCCCGAGTCCCTTCCTCAGCCATCTCCTCTTAGCAACTGCACAGCCCTGCAATGCCGAAGGCAGCAGGCCCAGGCAAGACAGCAGCCCTCTACACACTGCCTGTTCTGCACACTCTTGTAAGTCAAGGAGAGGCAACGCACGGCCAACGTCCGTGTTGTAAGATTCTGCTGCACCAGTGGTTCGTAACATTCTTAAGTAATAGATTCTTCGGAGAAGAGAGTGAAAGCCAAAGACTCTTTGCCCAGAAAAAAATAAATGCATTTTCTCTTGGGACTGGAGGAGTGGCTCAGCAGTTAAGAGCACTTGCTGCTTTCCCAGTGGACCCAGGTTCACAACTGCCTATGACATACACACACCTATATAAATAAATAAAGCTTTTAAAGGATGCAACCACCAGGGGCCTCTAGAAACCTCTCCTGCTGCACTGGCATACACACACACACACACACCAAGTCCCTTTCCCCCACACTAACCACCTCTCACCTTTCTGGCCTCTGGTGGCCTCAGCTTTAGCACAGGCATGCAGACGAGCACACACATGTATGCACACATGCATGTGCACACACACACACATAAACACATGAGCATGCGCAAACATGCACACAGGGCATGGGCAAACTGGAACACAGGTCACACACATGGTGTGTACACACACATTCACATGCACACTTGCATACAGACATGTGCACATGGAGACACATGCATACTCTACATGGCATGTGCATACGTGCATACTCCCACATGTATGTACACAGGTACATGTGCACGAGCACTTGTGCCTGCGCAAACATGCTCACAGGACATTCATGTGCGCATGTGCACATGTTCACATACACCCATGTGCACATGTGCACGTGCAGACATGCATATGCATGCACCTGACAATCCTAGTAACTCTTCTCAACCTATGGAATCAATAGAATCAAGGACACAGATATAAGTCCATATACTAACAACCACCTGATTTTTGTCAGAAGCCAAAAAATACACATTGGAGAAAAGGCAGTATTTTTAACAAATAGTGCTGGAAAACCTAGATAAAAAAGTTTCTCTCTTCTGAAGGAAAATCCTGATTGGCTGAAGAGGCGGCCTGCAAAACTGAAAAGCAACTTTTGTAGTCAACGGAGGGATCAGTGTCTGAAATATACAGGAAACAAACAAATACATAAAAGCTTAAAACTGGACTGTGGGACTGTACAGAGAGTGCTCAGAAGATAAGCAAACAGCTGGGCAATGTTTTTTTAAGGGTTCACCATTCATAGCCATCAGGGAAAAGCAAATACACATAAAAACTACGCTGAGATTTCATCTCACTCCGGTCAGAGCAGCTAAGATTAAGAAAGCTAACAACAACAATAACAACAGCAGCAACAACAACAATAAATAAAAGCAAGAAAGTAATAATAAATCTGGCAAGGATATAGGAAATGAGTTATCCTCACACCCTGTTGGGAGGGGAAGTGCAAACTGGTACAACCACTGTGGAAATCACTATGGAGGACCCTCAAAAGGCTAGAAATAGATGGACCACCTGACCCACCCACACCACTCCTGGGCACACAACCAATGGACTCTATCCCCGTGTGATACGTGCTCATCCAGATCCATCCTTGTTCTGTTCACAAGAACAACATGCAAACAGTTTATATGGTCAACTGATGAATGGATAATGGACATGTACAGAATGGTATATTATTCAGGTATAAAGAAAAAGGAAATTTGCAGGCAGGTGTATTAAACTAGAAAAAATATATATACTGAGAGAGATAATCCAGACCCAGAAAGATAAATGGCAAGTTTTCACTTACGTGTGATCCCAGAGTCAACTCTTTAGATCTGTGGGTCTAACTTGGATTACACATAGAATCTTGGGAACTAGAAAGGGGCCACTGGGGAGGAGGAAGGAAGATCTTGAGGGAAGTAGGATAGTAGAGCGTCGGTCACAGGAAAAGAGAAATGGGGAAAAGGGGAAAAGGAGAAGAAATGGAGGCAACTAACAGTAATGACACGTGAAGAAGCCATGTGGAAACCTGCTGTTTTATAAGTCCTGTCTGTCTGCTGTCTGTCTGTCTGTCTGTCTGTCTGTCTGTCTGTGAGAGTCAGTTTAATTAGAGCTACCCTACATATCTGATATGGCTTCTCCCAGAAGCCATAGGTTGACAAATGAAAAGCCCCTGCCAGGTGTGAAATACCTCTCCTCAAGTTGTTGATCAGGGGTGTCCCATGCCTCCGACATTGCTCTTGGCTGTCTCCTAGAACATGATGGTAAGACTCTATTGCTGAAGACCCCACACAGCTTGGTCATAGGACTCGGAGAAATCGAGCTTATATTGACTGGGAAGCTTCCTCCCCGCAGGCTAGCTTTTATAGTACTGAAAGATGCTATGTAGAGTCCTGGGGAAGAGAAGTCATCAAGTTTTATACATCTGTGAACGCTGAGACCTGTGATAATTACCAACCTAGCACAATACGCCCATGGAGTAATGGCGGCATAAATGTTGTGGGGATAGCTAACTGATTTCTGATTGGATTTAAGGCCCACTCCATAGCATAAAGCACATACCTAGTATTGTAAATCTGACCAAGAACCTAGAGCAGGGGAGCTCATAGACCCAAGGATTGACCTACTACTATTATGTGCACAGCTTCCAGGTGCCCTTCAGAGCCCTGTGTCTTTACTCATAGGTTAGTGCTACTCTCAAGCCTCACCAGGAAGCCTTTGTGTGCACTGAATGGATAGTAACACAAGAACTCACGACTGGTCAAAGCAAGCACCAATAGTCTGAGGAGTGCTCCCTCTACACAGGATATCCACATCACATACCTAACCCCCAAGGCTCAGGGGACATCATAGAAGAGAAGGCAGAAAGAGTGTAAGAAGCAGAGATGGGAAGGATGGGGCACTTCTCCATGTCCCCTAGACACAACAGAACCAGGGTACCTACAAACTCACAGCAGCTATGGTTACCTGCATAAGACCTGCCCAGCATCGCCAGTCAGCACGGCAGCATGGAGCAGAGAGGAGATCACACACACAAGCCAAGGACTGATGGCTGGCAGGAGAGAAAGTTGTGGTTACGGGTGTGGTCTATGTAGATTGGCAGGTTCTGGTAGGTCTCCTCATACTCATGCATATATGGGTAGCACACATTGGATTTGGTGGGGGCTTGAAGACAGGCAGGGGGACAAGGAAGGGGACGAATACAAGAAGAGTTATAGGAAGGACTGGGTAGTAAATATGTTTTGTATCTCTGGAACTCTCAAGGAATAAAAAATATGCTACATTTTTGTAAAATTAAAAAGTGCCAACTTAATGAACTTGCTCGTTCCATTTCTGTCTCTTGCTGAAATCAGTTCTGCTCATGTTCCCGTAGTGAGCTCCTGGTGGTATTTTTTTTTCCATTTAATGTTGATAATAACAGCACTTTGCACAGGGCTCCCTCACACTCACACTGCTTCCACACAGCAAATGTTCCTGCTGTGTCGAGGCTGCCTGGATAAAGGCCCCACACTGGCCGAGAGAGAGTACAAGAAGGCCAGGCATGGTGGCAGGAGGGGGGGGGGTTCACAGCAAGAATTTCAGACCGGCTTGGATTACATACCTGTCCTCATATCAAAAGAAGAAAAAGGAGAAAGAAGAGGAAAGAAAGAAAATGTAGGGGAGGGGAGAAGATGGGGAGGGGAGAGGAGGGGAGGAGAGAAAGTGGAGAAGGGAGGGGAGGGGAGGGGAAGGAATGATCTAATTTCAGGATGGGCCTCTGAAAGACTACTAGCAGTCCGTTCTAGTTCTCAGTTTCATAGGGTCAGACTATTATTGGAGCAGGAATGAGAAAACCAGGACACATAAGATCATTACCTCTTCCTGTTTCATTCACTGAGGTCAAGCTTTGCAACTGACCAAATCCCAAAGAACAGAGCAAACCCTGGGGCATGTAGCCCAATGCTGCTCTTCCACAGCTCCACTGGGAAGCATACAGGGGCCCAGGCTTCCTGATTTAGGAGGCTAGAGTTCCGTGAGGCTTGTGCTGTTAACTGAGAGAGATAGCACATGCAGGTCCCAAAAACAATGTACCAGAGGTGCCCAGAAGGAGGCACAAGGCTGGTCAGCAAAATGGTTGCCCAGGGGAGAGCGTGTACCCCCAGCCTGTAGGACATGCAGACCAGACACCAATTTCCAGATGTACATATAGTGAAAGGCGCTAAAGGCAGTCATGCCTCCCTGGCGCCACTGTAGCCCAGCCTGGTCAAGATTTCACCTGCAATAGGAATTGCTACTCACAGCTAGTCAGGGCCAACATAGGCAGAAACTGAGACAAAGACAGCAGGGAACACTGGCTCCTCTGGTGAGCCCATTCCAAGACACTCCACAAAAGCCAAAGGCCAGTTTCCCAGGAGAACAGTGTTACTGACAGTAGCCCTCAACATTTCTTCCTTCTATCAGAGGAGTGAACTACAGTCTACACTGCTTGCTGATCTGAGTCCTAGGAATCGTATTAGTCTCCCTTCAAAGTCATCCTAACTCCCATCAAGACCCCAGAACTCAGACTCAGGTGAACAGTGAGCGTCAACGAGGATCCAGGAAAGGGAATCTGGAAGCCTGCATTGAAACAGTCACGCGGTGTTGATGGCCACGACAACTCTGGCCTCTGTCCCCCATGTCCTCATAGCTGTGTTTCCACAGCTGCTCGGGCTGGCTTGCGCTGCATATATTGAAGCTGATGGTTCCTAACTACTGACAAAAACACTCTGTAATGTCATCAGTAGACAGGACTGGAGGATGATTAACCACCAGGACAGTTTATGTAAGCACCCCACCATGCATACAATCTGCTGAGGTTTGGGGGTTTCCTTGCTCACTGCTGGGTCAATAGCTATCTATTAAGACCTTTTTTTCCTTCTATAACACTAGGGATGGTGGATTCACATATAAACAGCATGTTACTGTATGTATGCTCCCTAAGTATGGCATTTGGTCTAAGGAAGGAGTCAATACACAAACAGAGGTTATATGGATGCAACTAGAGAGAGGGTTGAGGCAGAAGGATCCTGAGTTTGAGAATAGCTTGGGCTGTACAGAGTGACCCTGTCTATGACCCTCCCCGCCCCCTCCCCCAAAAAAAAGAGTAAAAGAAGAAAAGGAAGTATGGGGGTAGTAATGGGGTCTGTCCAAAGTATCACGAGTTCAGAGAGCTTCAGAAGATGCTACCAGAGGTGTGAGTAAGAACTGAGTCACAGGAAAGCAGTCGGGTGGGAGCCGGGGTGGTAAGTGCTGAGTTCACCAGCTCTCAGACCCACACTTTTCACATCTCTAAATCAGTATGTGTCACACAGTTGTTGCCAGATAGCGGGGTAATCACAGCTAGTCACCACTGCCTGACATCACCGGCGGGTGTCAGCATCCAGATACGCAGGTGGGTGTCCAGGGACTGGGGAGAAAATGTCAAAAACAGCAGCAGGGACCCTTTCTGTATGAGGCTGGGGAATGGCTCAGTGGGTAAAATACGTGTGAGGATCAGAGTGTGGGTTCAGGAACCCACATAAAAGCCTAGTGGTTATGGCAGTCCTCCCATAATCCCAGTCAGTATACAGGAGGCAGAGACAAGGATTCCCCAGAGTAAGCTGGGAACCCAGATTAGCAGAAATGGGGAACCCTGGGATAAGCAAGAGACACCACCTCAGCACAGAAGGTAGAGGTGATCAAGGAAGGCACCAGCATTAGCTGTAGGCTTTCACACATGTGTACACACACACGTACCCTCAACACATTCAAACACACACACTTAGGCTTGCAATAAGAAAAGAAGAAAGCCATATCACAGATACATCTGTTAGCAAAGAGGGTGAGCCTGTATGGAAAACCAGACAGAAAACTGACATAAGTCAGGCTTGGTGGTGCGCCTGCATCCCTAGCCCTTGGTGGTAAGAGCAGGAGGAGCTTGTCTCAGACAAAACAAAAGATGAAGGCGAACTGAAGTGTGGTGGTTTGAATGAGAATGTCCCCCACAGGCTCAAGTGTTTGAATGCTTGGGCCCCAGCTGGTGGCCCTGCTTGGGAAGGTTTAGGAGGTGTGGCCTTGCTACAGGAAGTATGTCACTTTGAGGTTTCTAACCACTCACCGTTCTTAGTTCAGTCTCTGCTTCCCGCCTGTGTGTTCAAGCATTGAGCTCTCCGCTTCCAGTTCCTGCCGCCATGGCTGCCTGTTCTCAGGATGGGTCATGGACCCTCACCTTCTGGAACTGTAAACCTAAGCAAACTCCTTCTTCTGCACGTTGCCTTGGTCATGGTATTTCATCACAGCAAAGCAACTTATACATGCATTAGTGGTGACACTGTACAGCCTTCAAGTAAACTAAAAACCCAGAGCTACACACTATAAGAGGGCCTATCATATCCCATTATTATATCCTAAAGGATTAGAAATGTTCTGGAAATAAAAAGTGCTCCTAGTCGCACAGCAGTATGGATGCCACTAATGTGTATACTTCTTAAATGGTTAAAATTAGGATCTGTATTCTTCAAGTTATAAAAATGCTACAATAAAAGCAATGCTGCCACAGGGCTCCCTCATTCACTTGCAAAGCCGTGTGCTGACTCTGCCTTTGTTTCAAGACTCCTGTGGAAGTGACGTGTATTTCTAACGACCCTCATATGCTACACCACAGGAGACCTGAGAGTTGAGTGCATCAGATCTAACTTCTCAGGGGACAACAAGAGATAACCAGGATAAAAGCCTGGTGTTCAGGATTGGCCACCATTACACAGACCAAATGAACCCATATCTTGACAAAGGACCCTTCGGTAGGTGCTGAAGACAAAACCTGTCTCATCTCACATGGCCGCAGATCATTGACTTGGTGACCAGGAGCATTGGGCGATCTTCCAGGGGATCCACAAGTTGTAACTCCAGTCCCAGAGGATCTGGTGCCCTTTTCTGGCCTCCTCGGAGACCAGACATGCACGTGGTTCACAAACATACATGTAAACAAAACACTCATACACATAATATAAATTTTAAAATAAGTTTTAAAGAAGATTAAAAGCGCCGGGCGGTGGTGGCGCACGCCTTTAATCCCAGCACTTGGGAGGCAGAGGCAGGAGGATTTCTGAGTTCGAGGCCAGCCTGGTCTACAAAGTGAGTTCCAGGACAGCCAGGGCTACACAGAGAAACCCTGTCTCAAAAAACCAAAAAAAAATTTGTTTAAAAAAAAAAAGAAGATTAAAAGCCTGATGCAGGCACAAGAACAATAGCATCAAAGCACGGTGGCCCCACTGGACCTACACCTTCTCTCTGGAAGAGAAATGCCTCCTATTGGCCATTCCTCCTCAGAAGGCCACATGCAGAACCCACCTAGTAGACAGTCTTAGATCTGAGCAAAAGTGGTTTGTTTTGTTGAGACAATATCAATTGTAGCCCCATTTGATCTAGAACTCAAATACGTAGATAAGGGTGACCTGGATCTCCCGATCCTCCTGCCTCCACTTCCCAAGTGCTGGGATTACAGGAATCACAAGACATGACTCTAAGTAGATTTCTGTCATCTCCCAACCAACATGAAAATGACTGATATTTCTATCCAGCTTACACAATCACCTACTGGGAACCAACATAACTCTAGGCAAAAACATATAATACTCAAGGAGGATAAACTATTTGTTTCCCAAAGTATGAAGATGGAAACTAATTTGGGTGGAAGGGGACATTCTTTTTTTTAATTAGATATTTTCTTTATTTACATTTCAAATGTTGTCCCCTTTCCTCATTTCCCTTCCCAAGAACCCCCTAATCCCATTCCCCTCCCCCTTATCACCAACTCACCCACTCCTGCTTCCCAGTCCTGGAATTCCCCTACACTGGAGCATCCAGCCTTCTCAGGGCCAAGGACCTCTCCTCTCACTGATGTCCAAAAAGGCCATCCTCTGCTACATATGCATCTGGAGCCATGGGTCCCTCCATGTGTACTCTTTGGTTGGTGATTTAGTCCCTGGGAGCTCTGGGGGTACTGGTTGGTTCATATTGTTGTTCCTCCTATGGGGCTGAAAACCCCTTTGGCTCCTTGAGTTCTTTCTCTAACTCCTCCATTGGGGGCCTTGTGCTCAGTCCAATGGTTGGCTGCGAGCATCCACCTCTGTATTTGTCAGGCAATTGCAGAGCCTCTCAGGAGACAGCTATATGAGGCTCCTGTCATCAAGCACTTGTTGGCATCCACAATAGTGTCTGGGTTTGGTAACTGTATGGATATCTAGGTGGGGCAGTCTCTGGATGGTCTTTCCTTCAGTCTCTGTTCCACATTTTGTCTCTCTATTTCCTCCCATGGGTACTTTGTTCCACCTTCTAAGAGGGACCGAAGTATCTACACTTTGGTCTTTCTTCTTCTTGAGCTTCATGTGTTCTGTGAATTGTATCTTGGGTATTTGGGGCTTTTGGGCTAATATTAACTTATCAGTGAATGCATACCATGTGTGTTCTTTTGTGATTGGGTTACCTCACTCAGGATGATATTTTCCTAAGAATTTCATGAATTAATTGTTTTTAATAGCTGAGTAGTGCTCCATTGTGTAAATGTATCACAGTTTCTGTATCCATTCCTCTGTTGAGGGAAATCTGGGTTCTTTCCAGCTTCTGGCTATTATAAATAAGGCTGCTATGAACATAGTGGAGCATGTGTCCTTATTACATGTTGGAGCATCTTCTGGGTATATGCCCAGGAGTGGTATAGCTGGGTCCTCAGGTAGTGCTATGTCCAATTTTCTGAGGAACCGCCAAACTGATTTCCAGAGTGGTTATACCAGCTTGCAATCCCATCAGCAATGGAAGAGTATTCCTCTTTCTCCACATCTCACCAGCATCTGCTGTCCCCTGAGTTTTTGATCTTAGCCATTCTGACTGGTGTGAGGTGGAATCTCAGTGTTGTTTTGATTTGCATTTCCCTGATGATTAAGGATGTTGAACATTTCTTTAGGTGCTTCTCAGCCATTCGGTATTCCTCAGTTGAGAGATTTTTGTTTAGCTCTGTACCCTATTTTTTAATAGGGTTACTTTGTTCTCTGGAGTCTAACTTCTTGAGTTCTTTGTATATATTGGATATTAGCCCTCTATCAGATGTAGGGTTGGTAAACATCATTTCCCAATCTGTTGGTTGCCATTTTGTCCTATTGACAGTGTCCTTCGCCTTACAGAAGCTTTGCAATTTTATGAGGTCCCATTTGTCAATTCTTGATCTTAGAGCATAAGCTATTGAAAGGGGGCATTCTTATTATGTAGCCCAGGCTAGCCTGGAACTAGTGATCATCCTGCCTCCATTTGCCAAGTGCCAGGATAATCAGCATGTACTTCCACACCTGGCTAAGAATTAAAACTTTTTTCAGTGGTGCTGGGATGGACCCTAGCAGGCTAGCTAGCACTCTACTATAACTTCAGCTAATGATAACTTTTTAAACAAATACATTAATTAAGCCAGAGTTCTTTGTGCAAAGTCATCTTTGGAAATAGGTCAGGACTAAGAATGGAGTATGGAGACTTCGCTTACTCTGGACCTGAGGAAAGTCACTGAGCGGCCCACCACTCACACTCTAGAAGGTGCCCAGATACCAGGAAGGCTGTGAGCTTCTTCCTACCAGGCTTCAAACATCGCTCTGAGCTCTGGTGAAAACTGTATGTAGGTCAGTTCAATCCGGTCAAGTTGCAATTTGAGGACAACGTTTTCATGATCATATGTTCCCTTTTAGTCATACATTCCTAAAAATTATCTTCCAGTGAACATTTTCACACTTCAAGATGAAACCCATCTTTATTCGGGGACCAAAAATAGCCATCAAACACATGCAGGCTGCCTCCAGACGCTGGGTCTCAAGCAGGCACAGCATGCATCCCACCTTTAGGGGGAAGCAGATCTTGTCACTTTCCAAGAAAGCAACATCAAATGGAGAAGGTCGGAGGACATTGCGGGCAGAATGTGTAATCAATAATTAAGAACTTAGGATTTGGCATCTCAGGGACCCAGTTTCAGCCCTGTTATTGAGAGGGAACTTATTGGCATACACCTTGTTTTGGGGGCATAGGCGTGATAAGGAGAAGAGAACCCCACATCTGGCTTTGTAAGTGGATTCTGGGAACTGACCTCAGGTCATCAGGGATGTGTGGGTGGGTTGTTTTTGTTTGTTTTACCCACTGAGCCATCTCACCAGCCCCTACCATTTGGAGCATAAATAAAATAAATTGCCTGAGCAGACTCTATAGCTCATTGCAAATACAAAGAGTAAGGCCATCATAGTGATCTTACTGGTCTGTTCGAACTGGGTGGAGTTCAAACAGGCTTCTCGCCATCTCCAACAGCTAGGGAAGCTAGAGTACAGAGTAAACAATATTTTTCAATGTTTTGGGAACAGCCTCCATAAAGAAATACTTTCATGCTACAATCAAGTATCAATAAACAGATATGTATGTACCCTAGGACTGGAGAGATGGTTCCTCGGTCACGAGAGCATACTATTCTTGCAGAGGAACTGTGTTCGAGTCTCAGCACCCACATGGCAGTTCACAACCACTTAAACTCTGTTTCCAAACATACACACACCCCACACACATACACAATTAAAAATAAAAATAATTCTTAAAGACAGATATGTACCCCAAAAAAGTAGTTTTATCAAATAATTATTGTTACTATAACTTTGTCTTATTTATTTATTTATTCTTGAAAGTTCCCAAACCTACAAAATACTTGTAGGAATACAAAAGACCATTCACCTAGCAAGGTAGCTCAACTGCAGTCACTGTTAATCTACACAGGCTAAGTCAGATGGAGGGTCATTCTGCACATTACAAACAATTCAGAGGCCAGTTGTTCTGACCTCTATCCAAAGTCACGGCTGGTGACTTTTTTTTTTTTACACAATACCAGTTGTTTCAAGCAAAACTGTCTCCAGACGTTGTCAAATACCTCTGGTAGATAAAATCAACCCCTGTTGAGAAGCAAGGACCCACATCTACTGATAGGTACTGTCTTGGTCACTGGTCTATTGCTGTGAAGGGATGCCATGACCAAGTCGACTCTTATAAAGGAAAGAATGTAACTGGGGCTGGCTTACAGCATCTAAGGTTTAGTCCATTACCATCATGGCAGGAGAAGAGCAAGGCAGGCATGATGCTGGAGAAAAGGTAAAGAGCTACATGGGAATCTGCAGGCAGAGGGGCAGAGACTGAGCCAGACATGCGCTTTCGAAACCTCAAAGCCCCAGAGACACACTTCCTCCTGTTGTGGATGACCCTGGTGATGCCTGTATTTTTATATTAATTCCTCTTTCCCAGGAGGGGCTGTCTGGAACAAGGAATGAGTCACATACACAGGTGACTTCTTGTGAACCTTCCCCTGAATGAATAAAGGAACCAATCACTGGGCGAGTAGGCGGGACTTCCGGGTTGGACAGAGGAAGAGAGGAATAGGAGAGAGTCAGGGCATTTTGGACGGGGATAGTGTAAGGACACAATGTGGCTGTTACTGTCTCCGGGTTTCAATGGTAGATCCACAAGAATTCACCACCGGAGGATTTAGATTTTGTATGGCTTACAAGATTAGGATTCTAGTTGTTGCACCCAGAGATTGAGTTACCATTGTTTCTGAACTAAGTCTGTCTGCCGTTTTCCTTGACACGGTTCCTTTACTCGGTGGTTCAATTGGTTTCCAGAGAGAAACGTACGGCAGCAAAGCGTGGACTTGCCAGCTGTGCACCACTAAGGCCGTGGGGGGTTTGAAGCATGGGGCTGGCATGATAGTGACCCGCCAGTGGGAAACTTAGCGAGCTGGGTGGAGAGATGTTGGAGCTCCGAGTCAGAGCGTCTCCACGAGATAAGAACTGGCCTGCGGGACCGCTGGGACTGAGTAGCTGGGTGTAACTTGGGAACTTGGAGTTCTTTTATATTGCCCTCTACATCCTCCAGCAAAGCCAGATCTCATTCTTCCAGTCCTAGCAAAGAGTTCCACTTCCTGGTGACTAAACATTCATATATATATATACATATGAATCCTATTGGATGCCATTCTTATTTAAACCATTTAGCACATTGCCATTAGTAAACACTCATACATATGCAGTGTCTGAACTGAGAAAACAAGTTACTACTGACTACACACCTGCCACTAAAATAGTTTACCATGCATTCTACAAATAAGGGTAATGCCTCCAGACATGGTGGTTACACCTATGACCATGCAATTGGGAAACTAAGACAGAATAATCACCGCTAGTTCATGACCATCCTATGCTACACAGTAAGCTCACGATGCCAGCTTGAGTAACGGTGGGAGACAGACCCTCCTGTCTTTAAAAAAACCAAACAACTCTTATAAAACCTTAATACCATTGCTATACCTAACATTTAATGTTGATTCAGTAATCTTTTCTCCTCTGTTGTTTGGAACCCACTAAATTTCAGGCCCCACTTACATATCCTGGTCTGAAGCTCACGTTAGAGCAGCTGGGTTACTGAAGGCCAGCTCTCCTCCCCGGGAGGGAAGCCTGTCCCTGAAGCCGGAGCACACACAGGAAATCACCAAGTCCAATGCACATTTACAGGAGACTAACCAACACACCCTGCTCACTTTTCTTCCTGTCTTCTCCACCTCACAGAGCCCCCACCCCCACCCCTGGGTGGCACTGAGAACATACAAGCCAGCTTGCCCCACCCTTCAAGGGACCTAGTAGTTCCAGGCGCCAGCAAACCCCTCTCCGTGTGCCCTGGCCTGTCTGTGTGGAGCTGGCGGGGCCCACAGACAGAGCTGGGTGCACAGTGGCCTGACCACATCACAAGCCCAGGCCTGGGTGCAGGCGGTGGCAGGCTGCCCACCCTTCCCTGTTTTTCTTTCCTTACCTACACTGGCCCCAGCAAAGCAGTTACCAGTTGGTCCAGAAACTGCCACCAGACTGGGGCTGAGAAACATGAAAGTCTATGAGTCAGAGGCTGCTTTGATTCCCCCGGCCTTATAAACCTGGTCTTTGAATTGAGCATCAGGATCCAAAGAGCAGAGAAAGCTGAAACCAGAGCTACCAAAAATGAATAGGCAAGTTGCTGACAGAGCCGCATGCCAGCCCCACCTCATGCCAGGAGCCCTAGGAAGGGCAGAGAGGAGCAGAGAGGGACTGCAAGGCAAGGGAGGGCCTTCAGCCTACCACCACCCCAGAAGGTGTCCTGCCTCTGCCCTTCGCCTTTTCTTCTTATAATGGCTTAAAACCAGCATAGATCAGGCTTTCCAGAAGTCAGGAGTTTTTCCAGCTGGAAGGCCAGAGACAGGAAAGCTTGATGGACTCCATGTTTAAGGAGCAAGTCTAGAAAAGCCCAGGGGAGACCTCGAAGGACTAGGTTCTGTTTGGGAAGCAGGCACTGTAACAAAAGCCGTGACCCCTAGAGCCCAGAATCCTGCTGTTCTGTGCAGCCCAAGGGAGTGAGGACAAAGGAGAGGAAGACATGCCCAAAGGTGTGACTGTGAAGGGAAGAAGGGAAGCAGCTGCGAGACAGTGACAGCAACCGCAACATTCCCTGCTTCCCTGCTGTTAGTCCAGGATAGCTTCAAGGCTATCGCCTCCTCTATGTTTTCTGTCTTCTGCACTGAGCAGCAGGGAGGTGCGAGCCCTGTCCATATTGTTAGCTGTGCCCTTACATCTGAGGACAATACCAACAACAGTTGAGGCGCTCACAATCTGGTCAGGGAGCAAAGAAACACAATGTCTCAGTCTGCTCAAGCTGCATAACAAAGTATCATATACTTTGGGGTTGGGGCCACTGTTGAGGTTTGGTGTGTTGCTATGGATTGTAATGCTAAATACTGGCAGGCAAGGTCTGGATGCCCCAGGGAGGAAGAAATCTGCAAGTACCTTAAACTCCAAGTTAACCTGCTTGGTCTATAAAGATGCCTACACCCTGCAGCTGGGCAGAGGAGAGGTAGATGGGGCCTTGGTAGACAGGGCTTGAGGCTTGAGGTCTGAGGCAGAACAAGGAGAAGACCAGAGAGGGGAGAGGAGGAGAGGGACAGGGAAGGATGGGGAGGGGAGGGGAGGGGAGGGACGGGAAGGGAAGGAGAGGGGGAGGAGGAGAGGGGAGGGGAAGAGGAGAGGGGCAAGGCAACACCATGTGGTAGGCAAATTATGAGAACTGGCCAGTTAGAGTAAGAGCGGCCCAGGCGGAACATGGCGAGTTCTATCACAGGGTTATTGACAGGGAAGTAGACAAAATAGCATAGAGGGTTGGCATCTGCCCAGCTCTAGTGCTTTAAGGCTTATTATAAACATAAAGGCTTTGCATCTTTTATTTGGGAACTGAATAATCCAAGGTGGGGTAGAAACCCCCAATTAATAATTAGCACAAGCGACAGTCTACAGCACATGGCTTTTCCTCAACTACAGACAGTCTGCTTCAATTCTCCTGACTTAACAGAGCAGGGAAACCACGCTCATAACTGTAGTGTGATCTTAAGTGGCCCCCAGAGCCTCATGTGGCAAACAGTAGTGCTCCCAGGGTTCTCTAAGAGAGGGAGACTGGGAAGCAGGGCCTAGGGGGAGAGTTGGAGTCACCGGAGCTGTGCCCTTGAAGGGGACTGTGGGAACCCCAGTCCTTTCCCTTTGGCATCCCAGGTATTCTATGAGTGGTTTTACAACTCCAGGGTTCCCATCAAGATGTGCTGCTGCCTTACCAATCCCCTAAAAGCTACAGGGCCAGACAGGGATAAACCAGAACCTCTGAGACCTCGAAGCAGAGCTCTTTCCAGGCTGGCAATCTGGGGACTTGTCTCTGAAGCAGGCAGTTGGCAAATCCAAGTGTCAAAAGCATCCCGTTAGGATATAATGTGCCCGGGGTTCACAATCAAAACGTCCGCCTCCCATTTCTTCCCCACTTCAAGCCGGCTTCTATCATTTCTTACCCTTGGGTCCCACCAAGGTTGAAACGACAGCCCTAGGCATGGTGGCTTTGCTTGCATTCGCTTAATTCAACAGAGTCAACAGAAACTTTCTCAGTCTTTCTTAGGATTACTCTCTATCCCTGCTCCCGGTTTGTTTGCTGCGATGGAGTTTTACTATGTAGCCTGGGAAGGTTTTATTTAAACTCTGATCCTCCTGCCTTAGCTTCCTAAGATCTAAAGTTGCAGTTCTGTGCCTTCCCCTCGCAGTTGCACCTCCCTTTTTGCCTTTTGACTCTTTTTTTTTTTAAGACAGGGTTTCTCTGTGTAGCCCTGGATGTCTTGGAACTTGCTGTGTAGACCAGGCTGCCCTCACAGAGATCCACCTGCTTCTGCCTCCCAAGTGCCAGTACCAAAGGCGTGCGCCACCACTCCTGGTTGTTGTTGGTTTTTTTTTTTTGTTTTTGTTTTTTTGTGTTGTTTTTTTTTTTTTTTTGCTTTGAGGGGTTTTCTTTGGTTTTTTGTTTTCTTTCTTTTTATTTTTTAAGAGTGTAGTAATATTACATCATTTATCTTCATTACCTTTCCTCCCTCTAACCCCTCTCACATACTCCTCTTTGCTCTCTTTCAAATTCATGACCTCTTTTTCATTAATTGTTGGGGCGTGTGTGTGTGTGTGTGTGTGTGTGTGTGTGTGTGTGTGTGTAAATATAACCTGTTTTGTCTGTATAATGTTACCTGTATTTACATTTTCAGGGCTGACTGTCTGGTGCTGGATAACCAGCTGGTGTGCTCTTCCTTGGGAAGACAGTTTCTCTGCTCTCAGTACTCCTTGGTCACCTTCCTCACCCACAGGGATGAGCCCTAAGCACCTAGGGATGCTGCAGGTACTTCTCCAAAAGCAGTAGTGTGTTGGTATTAACCCTTTACACTCAGAAGGTCAAGCTGGCTGTTTAAAGAGGGTCACAAGGAACTTGGCCAGATCTCTCCAAACTGACACCAGACGTAGACATTGCTTCTAGAGAAACTACCTGGAAATGTTAAAAATGAACATAAAAGGAAAGAACACAGGTCTCAGAGAGAGCCACAGACCTCGGAGTGCTCCCTGAGAGTCACAGAGCCCACAGTGCTCCCTGAGAGTCACAGACCCCACAGTGCTCCCTGAGAGAGCCACAGACCCCACAGTGCTCCCTGAGAGTCACAGACCCCACAGTGCTCCCTGAGAGTCACAGACCCCACAGTGCTCCCTGAGAGTCACAGACCCCACAGTGCTCCCTGAGAGTCACAGACCCCACAGTGCTCCCTGAGAGTCACAGACCCCACAGTGCTCCCTGAGAGTCACAGACCCCACAGTGCTCCCTGAGAGTCACAGACCCCACAGTGCTCCCTGAGAGTCACAGACCCCACAGTGCTCCCTGAGAGTCACAGACTCCACAGGACTCCCTGAGAGTCACAGACCCCACAGTGCTCCCTGAGAGAGCCGCAGACCTCGGAGTGCTCCCTGAGAGCCACAGACTCCACAGTGCTCCCTGAGAGAGCCGCAGACCTCGGAGTGCTCCCTGAGAGCCACAGACTCCACAGTGCTCCCTGAGAGTCACAGAGCCCACAGTGCTCCCTGAGAGTCACAGACCCCACAGTGCTCCCTGAGAGTCACAGACTCCACAGTGCTCCCTGAGAGTCACAGACCCCACAGTGCTCCCTGAGAGAGTCACAGACCCCACAGTGCTCCCTGAGAGCCACAGACCCCACAGTGCTCCCTGAGAGTCACAGACCCCACAGTGCTCCCTGAGAGAGTCACAGACTCCACAGTGCTCCCTGAGAGTCACAGACCCCACAGTGCTCCCTGAGAGTCACAGACCCCACAGTGCTCCCTGAGAGTCACAGACCCCACAGTGCTCCCTGAGAGAGTCACAGACCCCACAGTGCTCCCTGAGAGCCACAGACCCCACAGTGCTCCCTGAGAGTCACAGACCCCACAGTGCTCCCTGAGAGAGTCACAGACCCCACAGTGCTCCCTGAGAGAGTCACAGACCCCACAGTGCTCCCTGAGAGAGTCACAGACCCCACAGTGCTCCCTGAGAGCCACAGACCCCACAGTGCTCCCTGAGAGTCACAGACCCCACAGTGCTCCCTGAGAGAGCCGCAGACCTCGGAGTGCTCCCTGAGAGCCACAGACTCCACAGTGCTCCCTGAGAGAGCCGCAGACCTCGGAGTGCTCCCTGAGAGCCACAGACTCCACAGTGCTCCCTGAGAGTCACAGAGCCCACAGTGCTCCCTGAGAGTCACAGACCCCACAGTGCTCCCTGAGAGTCACAGACTCCACAGTGCTCCCTGAGAGTCACAGACCCCACAGTGCTCCCTGAGAGAGTCACAGACCCCACAGTGCTCCCTGAGAGAGTCACAGACCCCACAGTGCTCCCTGAGAGCCACAGACCCCACAGTGCTCCCTGAGAGTCACAGACCCCACAGTGCTCCCTGAGAGCCACAGACCCCCAAGTACTTCACAAGAGAACTTCAGACCCCAAAGTGATCCAAGAGAGAGCTGCAGAACTCAGAGCACTTCACAGGAAAGGCAGAGTACGGGTGCACCAGGTACTTATTGCTATGTAAGAGTGGAGTCATCTGGGGTGCTTGGGAACAGACACCTTGCAGGTCTCCTTCCCACGGCTCCCTCTCGACTGCGGCTCCTCGACTTGGACTCCCTCCCTCTCCTGTAAGTGCACAAGTGCTGACATATCACCAAGACCCCAAGTCTCCAACAGCGCAGGAAACCATAGAGGCTTCCTTCTCCCGAAGTTACCAAACATCAGGCAAGCAAGCATGGGCGAAAGCACACGCATGCGTGTGTGCATGCGCGTACATACATTCTGTCCCCTCATCCTCATACCTGCCCCTGCCCCAGCAGCTCCCCAAACTCAGCTTAGAAAGGTGGTAGCTGTAATGGCACTTCCAAACATGGGCTCTCTGAGGGTTTATAGACACCCCCCCCAAGCATCTTACCCTGCTCTAGCACACCCCATTCTAGATATGATGGAGAAGGGCATCCTATGCTGTCTATCTAGATGATAGATATAGATGATAGACAGGCAGGCAGGCAGGGAATGGCTGTAATCTCAGCCCTCGAGAGGCTGAGGCATATCATGAGTTCGAGGCCAGCCTCAGTTGTGTAACAAGACCCTGTCTTAAGAAGAAAGAAGAGGAGAAGGAGGAAGAGAAAGAGACACATGATTAGGGCTAGTGTCCTACATTTCAATGTGACCTGGCAAGCATGTTCAGAGTCCAGAGTAGCTCGGGTCCTGGAACTCTGGCTAGGTTCATCAGGGAAATGAAGAAATGACAGGTACACACACACACACACACACACACACACACAGAGGAAAGCTGGAGTCAGGTGGGCTGTGCTTGTTCTGACGGAGCCAAACCAACTACACAGCAACCCAGAACCCAGGCAGCTTCCTGATGTTCAGCGCTGTAGGAGGTGCTAGCTGGTCTGTGGGAGGTGTCTGTGGGTAAGCAGCCAGCCCCAGGCTGTAAACAGCCACGTGGAGGAGGAGGCTGAGAGACTGCTAGTTTCTGTGCATACGGGTTGGTCGTCCTTGCACTGTCAGCCTTGACACTCAGACCAGAGGACGCTTTGCCATCCTTCTGAACCTCACCCTGATGAAGGCTTTGCCAGAGTCCCATGGGTCTAAGCTCTGGGCTCCTTGATGTGGCTGTGCCTATGTTCACATTCACATTCTCTCTGTACTGCAGCCACTCTTTATACATCCTCTCAGGGCCCCCCCGGCTGTCCCACAGCATGTGTGGAGTGGGTTCACCCATCCAATGCTTTACTCATTGAAAACAGACACAAGCAGACACAGAGACTATGGCTTACACCTGTAATCCCAGCATGTGGGATGCTAAGGCAGGAGGATTACTGTGAGTTCCAAGTCAACCTGGGCTACAAAGTCAGACCTTCTGTCTTGATAAATAAGCCAGCAAGTGAGAAAATAAACCAAAGCAGGCCAGCCACTGGCCCAGGGAATTCCTGGCAGACCAGGGTAGGTCCACACAGCAGGTTTTCATCTAACAAGTGGTCCCAGAGGCTCAAGGAGAGGCCTGGGGGTTGGCAGGTCTCTTTCTCCTGAAACATATCCAAGCCTGAGGCCAACCACAGAATTCATGCATAAAGTTCCAGAGAGAGAGAGAGAGAGAGAGAGAAACTGCCTGAGCCTGAATCCTGTGATGTCATGATCTGTGTCACTCACTCTAACCTGCGGCTACTTTATTTGCTATGAGCCACCCACATCACAAAGACCAGAAGCACCCAAAGCTCTATGATCAGCATTTCACTGTGGGAGATCCAGGTGTGAAGTCAAATGGCAGTAGCAGGTGGCTTGGAGCCCAGGCCGTAGGGGCAGGGGTGAGCCCATCAGTCTGCAGACCTCAGACTAAGAAGCACATGGGACAAGCATAGTGCTTCCTGTAATGGAGACTGCCAGGCCTTCGCTTCCAGACTCAAGACCCTTCAGAGGTAAAAATACTTAATGTAAGAGAGCTGTGCAATGCAGGGTGACGGTAGCACCCTTCTTTATGAAGGTGCTGGCTTCCTGATGTATCCATCCATTGATCCTGCTGCAGTCTAGGGAACCAGGAGTCAGGTGGCCCCTTGTCTCTTTTCCTTCTAATAGCTTGTTATCCTGCTCCCATCTATCTCATCCCTGAGGCAGTTTCACTCTGTAACCCAGGCTGGCTTTGAACTCATGATTCTCCCTCACCTCCTTTTCTGTCTCATAGTTCTCAGGTTGGCCTCAAACCTCATAGCCATGAGAGGATGACCTTGGATTTCTGATCCTCCTGCTTCTATCACCCCAGTACGGGATTGCAGCTTATGACTGCTTTGTACATGCTAGACAAGCATTCTTCCAGCCCCAAACCCAGGCTCTCCCCCACTTTCTTAATCTGCCATCCAAGGGTATACCATTGCCATCATTGAAAAGATACATTTTTCAAAAGAGTTTCTTCACAAGGTATCTGTGTGTGGGTCCCAGAAAGCACACCTACCCAAACATAAGACTTGGGTTATTTATGGGCCAAGGTGTGGGACAAGTGGGCAAAGGCTGACTGAGGCTTTGGTGAGAGGAGTCCAGAATGTTTCCTTATGTTCCCCCTCAAGTGCTTAGTTGTAGAAAATATTTCATCTCAGTATGGGGCTTCTACCGTACCTTTGATCATTCAGTTCCCAGATAAACACACACACAATTTTATTATTTACAACAAGCCTTTATCAGCACTAGAGCTGGGCAGATATTACCGTCTATGCTATTAGAACCTACTTTCCCATGATAGCCCCAAGTTATTACTTGCTATGTTTGATCTGGCCTTCTCTTGGCTCCAGTTGGCCAGTTTTTGGGGCCATGCTTTCTTGACCCCTAATCCATGGCTTCCTTCTCCTCTCTCTCGTCCTGGTCTCCTTTGACCCCAAGGCTGGAAACACCAAGCCCTGCCTATCTCAATTCTGTCCAGCTATAGGCTATAGACATCTTTATTCACCCATCAGAAATAACTTGGAGGCAAGGTCACATAGTGTCATTTGGATCTACATGTGGACAACCAGGTCTCAGGGGCCTGATTAAAATACAGATCAACAGTTCTTAGGTCTGTGCACAGTCTAAGATGTCTTATAATAAGGCCCAAATCTGTCCTTGCCATAGGGTAGAGGGTGGAGAAGTTCAGAATGTATAGTGCCCCCTTCAAAGGTGTGTTCTGGAGGACACATGTCATATCTACCATCTTGTTGGCCAGAAGCTATTCCTAGCCACAAGGCAAGTTGGTCTTATAAGAGGTTTAGCTGGGTAGCATTGTGCTCTGCAAAAAATTCTATTTCTACAGTAAAACAGAAAGGACCAGACCTGATCGTTCAGACCTGTAATCTCCAGCTACTTGAGAGGCTGAGGCAGTGGAATCATAAGTTTAAGATGATCTATAGAACAAATTGCGGTGTATAGAACAAATCTACTGCCTCCCTAGGCCATTTCACTCCCAAAATGCAAAAGTCACAAAGGGAAAATAGATACCGTCTCTGTACAGGTACCATATCCCCACTTTCCCTATTTCCAGTATTGCTCAGTAATAAGACTTGACTACAAACGTATTGACAGTCAAGATGCCAATGGATTCAATGAGCCCATTCCAGCTACTGGGCGGAGGGGGTGCAGTGGGGGGGGAGGAGGAGAGGATACCAGGTTCAGCATTAGCCTAGGTAACTGTAATGAGGCCTTGTCCCAAAACAGGGACAAAGTTTCCGTGAGAGGCACTCACCCTGCTTGTTCAGGACCTGAGTTCAAGCCTCAATACCAGAACCAAAACACAAAACAAGCCCAACACGTTCACACAATCCCATTCTGAAGTTGAATATGAGAATAATTCTCCAGTCAATGCATGGGTTGGGGGTCCAGAGCATTGAGCAGCTGTTCTATAAAGAGAAAGAGTAGAGGATTGGAAAGGAGTTTGTGGTCTGTCTTAGTTAGGGTTTCCGTTGCTGTGAACAGACACCATGACCTAGGCAACTCTTATAAGGACAACATTTAATTGTGGCTGGCTTACAGGTTCATAGGTTCAGTCCATTGTCATCATGGTGGGAAGCATGGCAGCATCAGGCAGACATGGCACTGGAGAAGGAGCTGAGAGTTCTGCATCTCCATCTGAAGGCAGGAGTCTGTCTTCCACACTGGGCACAGCTTTAGCAAAGGAGACCTCAAAGCCTATCTACACAGTGACACACTTTCTCCAGCAAGACCACACCTACTCCAATAAGGCCACACCTCCTAATACTACCACTCCCTATGGCCAAACCTATTCAAACCACCACAGGGTCCCACTTGGGGAGTCCCAGATGTACGAAGAAAAGGACAGTCTGTCTTTATGCTAGATTCCATCTTTATTACACGTCCTGGTTTATAGAAATTTCTGTGTATAAAAAAGGGCATTACCGTAGAGAAGAGGTTAGTTAGGGGGAGGAGTGGATCAGGAGGGTAGGGAGAGAGGAACAAGAGAATGTAGCAGGGGTGAATATGATCACAACACTTTATATAAACCGGCTGTGGTTGCACGCATCTTAAATCCCAGCATTCAGGAAGCAGAGGCAGGAGGATCTCTGTGAGTTCAAGGCCAGACTGGTCTACAAGACAGCCAGGGATATGTAATAGAGAGACCCTGCCTCAAAACAAAACAAAACACATTATACACATATGTGAAAACATAAAACTTCTGACTGGACAGTGCTGGTGCAGAGCTTTAATCCTAGATGTCAGGAGGCAGAGACAGGTGGATCTCTGTGTTGGAGGCCAGCTAGGTCTACAGAGTGAGCTCCAGGAGAGCCAGGGCTACACAGAAAACCTGTCTCAACCCCCCCCCCCCCAAATTAAAAACCTTATTGGGTATAAGTATGGTGCTACTAAAAACACTCAAAGAAGAGAAGAAAGTGTTGGGTTTCCCTGGACATAACTAGGGCTTCACAGATTGGCCTGTTTTTGTTGTTGTTGTTGTTGTTGCCTTTTAGAGTCTTCTATGTTTCCTATGTTGTCTGGAACTCCTTATGTATTCAAGGATGACCTTGAATAATCGATCATTCTCCTCCTCCTCCTCCCACCTCCCCAGTGCTGACTGGTTACCCAGTCAGGGTGGTGCTGGCTTTGAACCCAGGGCCTCACACATGCTAAGGGCACTGACTACCTGAGCCACGTCCCCCACTCCCAGAACAAAACCTGCCAGACAACATTTATCTGCACTGGGGTCAGTTCCAGGTGTCTGCCCTGTAGCATTGCTCCCGCTGCCATCAGCTCCCCACTCTCCCAGCATCCACGAAGCTCCCTGTACTGGTGTCCCATCCCCCAAAGGAAAATCTCTTAGCTCTTCAAAACTAAATGAAATTAAAATAAGATATAATTACGCACAGTTGCAACAATAACCACAGGGTTGGTGGCTATAAATGTTGCAATACTTTATTGGTCAGCTTCTGATCTTGCACATGAAACATCTTTTTCTTTTTTCAAGCCCTTTTCCTCACTCCCACCAAAGGCATAAGCATTTCAACCACCATCTCTGATAGACGAGAAAGAACCGCTTACAGCAACCAAACACAAAGGCAGACCAGTTACTGTATTGTTCTCTCTGGGGCATGGCAGAAGAGACCTTTTGTTTATTTGAATGTTAGTTTTAATTCACTTTCCTTGCCTAGAATAATTTAGCAATTAGCTAGACTCTTTGTGCTTCATATGTGAGCATGCCAGATTTCAAAACACAGAAAACAGAGGTTGCTGAAGGATTTCCTCAGTCTGGGCAAACCGAATTCTCTAACTGTATTTCCTTGCCCTGATTACATGTGTTTTCATGAGTATCTGTCTCTTCTCACTGTAGACTTCCCCAGTAAATATGTTTTACCAGAGAACAGTGGAAACTACCTCCAGCAGGAGAGAGACAGAGACAGGAATAGAGAAAGAGAGAAAAATGAATATGTTCCCCCCCTGACAAAAACTCAAACTGAAGGCTATGTTGGCATAAGGGTCACCTCTTTTCTAGAAACTTCTAAGAATGTTCTCCTCTCTTGCAGAATTAGCTATGCAGCTCTTATTTTGAGATTTCTTTCAGAGAAAGGAATATCACTTTCTTCAGTGATGTGGCCACTGGTAAGTTGCCTGTCACCTGTTACCTATGCTAATTGCAAGCAACCCTAGTTAAACTCAGTTAGAAGCAGAGGTGAGATAGCTCATCCTGCAAAGGTACTTGCTCCCAAGCCTGAGAAACTGAGTTCAAGACTTAGGACTTGAGTGACACATAGAACTGAGTGCTCTAAGTTGTCCTCTGACCTCCACGTAAAAGTTGTGGCCCATGTGCCCATACACACACATGCTTGCACACAAAATAAACAAAAATTATTTTTTAAGAAAAGCCTCAGTGAGTCACACACACTAACCCAGAGATGAAAATAGGAGAGGGGCTTGTTAGAAAGAGGAAGGAGTTTCAGCGGGAGAAGGAGGCGGTAAAGGAGAGGGATAGATAGGAGTGGATATAATCAAAATACATTATATATGTGTGCAAAGAACACTATTTCAAGAAGAAAAGAGTCTTCCTGGTGGGCAGCTGGCTAGGGTGGGGCTCAGCAGTAGAGTGCTTCTGATAGTGAGCCTGACACCCTACACTACTAGAAGGAAGGGGAGAGGAAAGGAGGGGAGAGGAGAGAGGGGAGAAGGAGGAAGAGGGGGGGAAGATGGGAGAGAGGAAGGAGGAAGGGAGATGAGAAAATACTCATCCCACCAAGAAACATGTGTGCCTGGACTTGGCCAATGGAAGAGATCCTTTCTGGGTTAGTCAGATGGTGTTTAACAACTATGGGTTGAAAAGACCCTGGAACCTTAAGGGAATTTCTGTCCCCAAGGAATACCTAATCCAAGCCAGGGATTCTTGCCTGTCTAAAGGCACAGAGAAACCTTAGAGTGTATGGGGTACAAAGAGCTCAAAGATCCACTTTTCTCTTCTCAGACTTTTTTGAGTTACAAAGAAAACAAACAACTCCTCCTCCATTTTTTTAAAGCCTTAGACCTTTCCACGAGAACATGAAGCTGTGAAGAGATGTCACTGCTGGGGTAGAACTCACCTCTAATCATAGCACTTAGGAGGCTAATTCGAGGGTTTCACAAGTTCAAGACCAACTTGTGCTACCTAGTGAGACTATCTCCAAAAAAACAACAAAAAATATAAATCACTTGTCTTGTTTGGTCTTTTTATTCATATTTTACATTTTCAGTTTCTTGAAACATTCAGATATCTAGCATCATCTACTAAAATTCAATTGAATTCCTTCCATGTGCCATCCACCATGCTGGAGCCTAGAGATGAAAGCCAATCAACCCAGCCTTTCCCTCGACCCGGAAGCCCAGTACTCAGCAAGGGCCCTGCCTGTTTTCCAGTAGTGGTAAAAACATGTAATCCTACCAGTTGGGAGGTTGAGGCAGGAGAATCAACTTAAGTTGAGACCACTTTGGACTGCACAGTAGTTTCCAGGACAGCCTAAATAACGAGATTTTATCTCAAAAAGAACCCATCCATCAATCAGTCTTACAGTCAAGAAAAAGAGGATTATTTTTTGAGCAATAATATATTCAAAGTATTCTTTTAAAAAAGATTTATTTATTTTATGTATATGAATACATTGTAGCTATCTTCAGACACACCAGAAGAGGGCATCAGATCCCATTACAGATGTTTGTGAGCTACCATGTGGTTACTGGGAATCGAACCTTTGGAAGAGCACTCAGTGCTCTTAAGTCATCTCTCCAGCTCCACATTCAGTCAAGAACCCCAGCTAAGAATGGTGCTGACAGTTAAGGTGTCTTGCCAACCACCCTACCCTGGATAATCCCTGATAGGCATGCCCAGGTGTCTCCTAGGTGACTCTAGATCTTGTCAAACTGACAATATTTACCATCACAAACAGCATCTTCAGTGATGTCTTTTTCAGAATAGATCCCCAAATAAGGAACTAAAATTGCCTGTAGAAAGGCCAAGTCACTCTATAAATAAAACTGGTTATCTATTCTGGTGAGGCAAGCTCAGGCCCATCCTCAGACCCTTAGACTGGTTGCTGCAAGACCCGGATCAGGCATGTCTTAGCTTGGCATCACAGTGAAAAGCTCAGATGTAATCTGTTTTCAAAGCACCAGGAGTGAGACTAAGACTTCTGCTGGAACTATTGGGAGAGATTTCCCTGGAACTGATAATGACATGCATGCAGTGTTGTTGGGAGGACCACATAAAGAGATAGCCTGAGAATGGAGCTGAAACTAGAGGGAGTATCACCCTGATGGGTGGAACACCTGGATTGAGCCAGGCCTAAAGCAAGCCCTACTCAGGGAGTGATCAGCTAGTTAGAGCTGTGAATAAGTTCCACTTCTGACATCAGCTAGCTTTTCGGTCACTGAAAAATACACAGATCATTGACTCTGTGGTCCTAACATCTGAGTTTACATTTAGGCTCCGTTACTGGCTACAGGACCCTGGCCCATTACTTGCAGTGTTGGGACTTCAGTTTCCTCCCCTACAAAGCAGGATATAAGGTGTTGCAGGCCTACAGTCCCAGCACTGGGAGGCAGAGACAGGATCAGAAGTTCAAGGTCATCTGTGGCTACAAAGTGAATTCAAGGTCAGCCTAAACTACTCAAGACTGTCCTGAACAAAACAAAACCCACATGTATACAAACCCCAACCTTTGAAAAAGGGAATAATTAACAAACCCTCCAGCCTCAGCAAAAGACCAATTCTTTAGCCTAAATTCGCCCTTCTAAGACATATTTGCAAAATGTCTAGTGTGGGTCTATCGGAACCAGGAACTGGAGCCACCTGAGCTATAAGCCACCAATCCAAAGATCACAATCATTTGTAAAACCCAGAACTGTGCCTAAGTAATAATGTGGGGTTTTTTTCCCCCTAAATTGTGGATTCACTCAAAAAGATTCTTCCAAAAGTCATCACAGCCCTACTGAACCAGCATGAACTGTGACTAAGCCAGCATTTTCTAAATGACTGAATTAAAGCATTAACACATTTTCTGGATCATGCCAGTTTCTCTTTGTAACTCTTCTAAAAAAAATCTTTAAATGGCATCTGTATTTTCATTGAGCATTGTATAAATAAAATTTTCAGAAAGTAAAGTATTTCCACCAATTGTTAACTCTTGAATTCTGGCAGGCATGCTAATTACCTACTAAATCTCTATTCATTCATGTGTGTGTGTGTGTGTGTGTGTGTGTGTGTGTGTGTGTGTGTGCACGCACATGTGTGCATGTGCATGCATGTGTCCATGTGTGTACACATGTACATGGTATGGGGAGACCAAAGGTCAACCTCAGGTGTTTTTCAAGAGTAGACCTCCTTCCTTGTTTTTTAAGACAGAATCCATCACTGGGATCTGGGGATCAGCCATTAGACAGGTTGGCTGGGCACCGGGGCCCAAGGATCCACCTGTCTCAAACCCCCCACCCTGGGATTACAGTCGTGCATTACCACACACAACTTTTTACTTGGTTTCTGGGGACCAACCTCAGGTCCTCATGCCTGTGCCCCACACATGTTCCTGGCTGAGTCATCTTCCAGCCCTTTGATCCTACTTCTTCACCAAACCCAGATTTATTTAAAGAGAAGCTGTATGTAACCTCTTTCTCCTCTGAGAGAAGTGTCTGTGTCTGTGTTCCAGACTAGGAGAGGAAAGTGGTAATCTGACAGAGTTTTCAGGAAAGCCTTTGGCCACGGAGCTGTTCTCACATTCTCTCCAGCTGGGAGCCAGTGTGTGTCTGACCTCCTGCACACAGATGCCTGTAAGAAGGAGGCCACACAGGACGGAGCCAAGTGAGAGTGCTGTCAGCATCCCAAAGGCCTGTACAGCTTCAAACTTCTTTCACAGGACAGGTAAATAACCCCTTATCACATGTGTCTTAATTAAGGTTTCCATTGCTATGAAGAGACACCATGACCAAGGCAACTTTTATAAGGACAACATTTAATTGGGACTGGCTTACAGTTTCAGAGGTTTGGTCCATTATCATCATGGTGGGAAGCATGCAGTCAGGCATGGTGCTGGAGAGGGAGCTGAGAGTTCTACATCTTGATCTGAAGGCAACCAGAAGGAAACTATCATCCCTGTTGAGTGGAGCCTGCGTGTAGGAGGAGACCCCAAAGCCCACCATCACTGGGACAAACTTACTTCTCCAAGACCACACCTCCTAATAGTGCTGCTCCACATAAGCCAAGCATTCACACACGTGAGTCTATGGGGGCCACAACTTTTCAAACCACCACATGTGACCATGATGTTGGGAATTCCAGGCATATGTAAACAAATGTTTGCATCAATGAGAAAGAAGGCACAGGCTAGCAATAAAGCTCTGTACTTGGGGGAGTCCCTTCTCTTCTCTGCCTTGGTTTCTTCTTGGGATATTTCATAGGTGTGGTCAGTTCCAGCTCTCTTGTTGTAGAATCCCATTGGTTTCCAGAAAACAAGCAAACAAACAATAAAAAACTATACATCAAGACTGGTCCCATTTCCGGCCTCTGGGACTGGTGATATACCTACAGGTCTAGAGTAGAGCAGGAGAACTCAGAGGAGGGCAGAGTGTGGACTGCCTAGTGAGTTCCAGACCAGCGTGAGATACAGTGTAAGCCCCTATTTCATAAGGGAAAGGTCTTAACCTAGATATTGGGTTCCCAGGGGTGAATAAAAGTTCTGACAATGTAAGGCCTCCTTCCCGCACAGTCACAGACCAGATGGGGCTGTCAGAAGAGGGTAGAAGGCCAGACCCACCACACCTTCCAGTTACTGCCCACCAATCCATTCTCTCACTCCCTGTCCCTTCCTCAAACCTACAGCGTTCTTGTGGGCCACCAAACTGTCAGTTCTCTTCCCAGTATGTAGCCTTATAGGAGCTTGTCTAATGTCAGGGTCCCAGTGTTTTCTTAGTTCCACCCTAATAACTCACCTAAAATGTGCAGAAGATCCCAGAGTCAGCCATAAGGAAGCAAGGCAACACCGAGAAGGACATCCTAAAGGCTCAGGACAAGGAGTGCAGCTCCCTGTGGGAATGCTAAGACAGGACATGTAGCTCAGCTGGGGAAGTGGCAAGGCTGATGATGTGAATTTGATCCCTAGGACACACATGGAAGAAGGAGAGATCCGACTCTTGCACGTTGTCCTTTGACCTTTTCACAAGTGCCATGACATGTACACATGTATGTACACATGCACACACACACACACACACACACACACACACACACACTAAATATAATGTTTTAAAGTTTAAATATATGGCTAGCAGGTATGTTATTTGAAAATAAAGTTAAAAATCAATTCAGAGGCTGAAGAGATGGCTCCATGACTCACAGTACTGGCTGCTCTCCCAGAGGACCCAGGTTCCATTCCTAGTACCGTGTGGAGTTTACAACCACATGTAACTCTAGTCTCAGGGGATCTGACACCTCTCTAGCTTCTACAGTCATCAAGCACAGATGTGGTGCACTGGCACACATGCAGGCAAAACACTCACACACATAAAATAAAAAAGTGAGCTCAAAAGAACTAAGCGTACATACACAATCCCAGTACACTGGACACTTGGTTATTTGAGACCCTGTTTCAAAAACAAACAAACAAAAGACAGAAAGAAATCAATCTGGCTATGGTGGCACACATCTGGAAACTCAGAACTTGGGAGGCAATGGCAGGGGCAGAAGGCACAGGAGTCCAGGGCCAGGCTTGGCTATGTGAAACCCTATTTCAAAATGGCTAGAAAACAGAGGAAAGGACAAGATAAGGAAGAAAAGAAGGAAAAAGTGGAAATCAGGAAATACTGTGAGCCACAGCTTACCCCATGCCTGCAATCCCTGCACTGAAGGGCAGCAAGAAAGCCAAGCAGCGATGGCCCACGCTGGGAATCCCTGCACTTCGCAAGCCTAGGCAGAGAATCTCTGAGTTTGAGGCCAGCCTGGTCTACAGAGCAAGTTCCAGGACATCCAGGGCTACACAGAGAGAGAGGAAAGAGAAAGAAAGAAAGAAAGAAAGAAAGAAAGAAAGAAAGAAAGAAAGAAAGAAAGAAAGAAAGAAAGAAAGAAAGAAAGAAAGAAAGAAAAGAAAGAGAGGGAAAAGAAAGAGACGGGGGAGGAAGGGAGGAGGGAGAGATATTACCAGGCAGAGTGGAGCCCCTACAGCCTCAGTAAGGCTCCAGCAGGAGGAATCTGAAGCCAGCTCTGCCAAGAGGGGAGGGAGATTAACCAAGTATGGTTTGTTTATGGGGAAACCCAGGGGTGTCTGGAGTCCCCACAGTTTCACATCTTAATTGGGTGGCTAAATGTTGATGGGGCTCTGGCCCTGGGTTCCAGAGTTAAACAGCCCACCTCCTCCCTGGCCTCTAGTTTATAGAGTAGCAAGATGATCTTTAGGATCTTCTGAATTAGAAAGATCCAGTTTAAGCGACTGTGGCTGCGGTTTAAGTTAACTTGTCAAGAAAGTGTGAATTACGTGTCAGTATTACAAATGTGTTTACTTTCAGCCTTCCCTAAAAACTGTGAGGAGGAGGGGAGCACTGCATGCAAAGCAGCCTGCAGGACAAGCACAGAGTTCTCAGTCTGTCTCCACCTGCAGGTTCTCTCTCTCTCTTCTCTTCTCTTCTCCTCTCCTCTCCTCTCCTCTCCTCTCCTCTCCTCTCCTCTCCTCTCCTCTCCTCTCCTCTTCTCTTCTCTTGGAACCTAGAATGAGCCTCCAGTCTGCAGAAAGAAGAAATACCAGAGAAAAGGAAAAGCAGGTGACAAGGGACCAAGGGAGTGTGTGTGTGGGAGGGTAAGGTACCAGGCCCCTGGCAGTCCTTCTAGAGACCAGAGCTGGAGACAAGCTGATTGCAGGGAAACCCCACCCCATCCCACCCCATTGGATCCTAAGATGGTATCCAAGGGCCCTCTGGCCCTGCTGTGAGGATGCAGGACCCCTGCCTGCCACTGTTCACAGAGCTTGTGGCCATTTTCTGCAGACCCAGACCACAGCCCCTAGCTAACCTCAGTCCCTCTGTCTATACCAAGAGCCTCCTGGCAGTCTGCTGTGAGGGCGACTTTCTGCAAATGCAAATGTGCCCAAACCACTCACTCTTAAGATTCTGTCTTCAGCCATAAACCTGGAGAAAGCAGGAGAATCTCAAGTTTGAGGAGGCATTAGCTAGACCCTGTCTCAAACAAAACAAAACAAAACAACCAAAGGAAGGAAGAAAAAGAAAGATAACTGCCTAGTGCTCCGATGGCTGTTGAAATAAAAAGAGCCTTCAGAAGTTCTCCTGGATATCCCAGCCTGCCTCTACCTCTTGGCCTCTCTTTCCTTTACCTTTCCAGTCTCCTCTGATACCTGTGGAAGACCCCAGACATTAGGTCCTCCTGTCCGAACAAGCAGGGAATAGAACAAGTCTGTCAGGGAAGGAGGAGCCTTCCAGGTTTGTCCATCTGAGTAACCAATCAGAGCAATCTGGGCTATCCATGAGGTTAATGGACACTAGGGTTAGGGGAGTCATCAGAACGTAGATGGGGTCTCTGATGGTTTGAATACTCCTGGTTCCTGGAAAGTGGCACTATTAAGAGGTGTGGCCTTGTTGG